>JBBBDQ010000868.1:0-247500 GCA_037127315.1 Ascarosepion bandense | reverse complement strand
CTTTCTTTACTCTCTTCCTACTCTCTTCCTACTCCATTTCTCTCCGATGTGCCTATTCTCCTTCTTTACTCTCTTCGTTCTCTCTTTCTCTACCCGTCTCCTCTACACCTTCTTTAACCTCTTCTTTCTCTCTTTCTCTGCCCTTCTCCTCTACACCCTCTTTACTCTCTTCCTTCTCTCTTTCTCTACCCTTCTCCTCTAGACTTTCTTTACTCTATTCCTACCATCTTTCTCTACCCTTCTCCTCTACACCTTTTTTACTTTCTTCCTTCTCTCTTTTTCTACCCTGCTCCTCTACACCTTCTTTAAACTCTTCCTTCTCTCTCTTTCTCTACCCTTCTCCTCTACACCTTCTTTGATCTCTTCCTACCCTCTTTCTCTATCCTTCTCCTCTACACTTTCTTTAATCTCTTCCTTCTCTGTTTTTCTACCCTGCTCCTCTCTAACTTCCTTACTCTCTTCCTACCCTCTTTCTCTACCCTGCTCATCTCCACCTTTTTTCTCTCTGTCTACCTTCTTTCTCTCCACTTCACCTCCATACCTTCTTTAATCTCTTCTTCTCTCTTTCCCTACCCTTCTCCTCTACATCGTCTTTACTCTCTTCCTTCTCTCTTTCTCTACCCTTCTCATGTACACCTTCTTTAATCTCTTCCTTCTCTCTTTCTCTATCCTTCTCCTCTACACCTTTTTTCTCTCTTTCTCTACCCTTGTACACTACATCTTCTTTACTCTCTTTTTTTCATTTTCCTCCACACTTTCTTCACTCTCTTTCTTGTCTCTTTCTCTACCCTTCTTCTTTACACATTCTTTACTCTCTTCCTACCCTCTTTCCCTAACCTTCTCCTGTACATCGTCTTTAGTCTCTTTCTCCTCTCTTTCTCTATCCAGCTCTTCTACATATTCTTTAGTCTCTTCCTTATCTCTTTCTCTACCCTGATTTTCTTCACCGTCTTTAATCTCATGCTTCTCTCTTTCTCTACCCTTCTCCTCTAGACCTTTTTACTTTCTTCCTTCTCTCTTTCTCTACCCTTCACCTCTACACCTTCTTTAATCTCGTCCTTCTCACTTTCTCTACCCTTCTTCTCTGCACTTTCTTTTCTCTATTCCTACCATCTTTCTCTACCCTTCTCCTCTACACCTTCTTTAAACTCTTCCTTCTCACTTTCTCTACCCTTCTCCTCTACACTTGTTTTACTTTCTTCCTTCTCTCTTTCTCTACCCTGCTCCTCAACACCTTCTTTACTGTATTTCTACCGTCTTTCTCTAAACTGCTCCTCTATACCTTCTTTAATATCTCTTTCTCTCTTTCTCTACCCTGCTCCTCTCCAACTTCCTTACTCTCTTCCTACCCTCTTTCTCTACCCTGCACCTCTACACCTTTTTTAAATCTCTCCCTATCTCTCTTTCTCTACCCTGCTCATCTCCACCTTTTTTCTCTCTGTCTACCATCTTTCTCTACACCTACTTTAATCTCTTCTTCTCTCTTTCCCTACCCTTCTACTCTACAACTTCTTTAATCTCTTCTTTCTCTCTTTCTCTACCCTGCTCTTCTATACTTTCCTTACTCTCTTCTCATTCTCTTTCTCTAACCTAATACTCTACACATTTTTTATTCTTTTCCTTCTCTTTTTGTCTACCCTGCTCCTCTTACCCGTTTTTGCTCTCTTTCTTCTCTCTTTCCCTACCCTTCTACTCTACACCTTCTTTAATCTTTTCTTTCTCTTTTTCCCTTCTCCTCTACACCTTCTTTACATTCTTCATTCTCTCTTTTTCTACCCTGCTCCTCTACACCTTCTTTAATCTCTTCCTTCTCTCTTTCTCTCCCCTACTCCTCTACACCTTCTATAATCTCTTCCTTCTCTCTTTCTCTCCCCTTCTCCTCTACACCTTCTTTAATCTCTTCCTTCTCTCTTTCTCTACCCTTCTCCTCTACAACTTCTATAATCTCTTCCTTCTCTCTTTCTCTACCCTTCTCCTCTACAACTTCTATAATCTCTTCCTTCTCTCTTTCTCTACCCTTCTCTTCTACACCTTCTTTAATCTCTTCCTCTCTTTCTCTACCCTTCTCCTCTACACCTTCTATAATCTCTTCCTTCTTCTCTTTCTTTCTACATTGGTACCCAACACTTTCTTTACTCCCTTCCTACCGTCTTTCTCTCCCCTACTCATCTACACCTTCTTTAATCACTTCCTTCTCTCTTTCTCTACCCTTCTCCTCAATACTTTCTTTAATCTCTTCCTTCTCTCTTTCTCTACCCTTCTCCTCTACACCTTCTTTAATCTCTTCGTTCTCTCTTTCTCTACCCTTCTCCCTCACACCTCTTTAATCTCTCTTTCCTTCTCTCTTTCTCTACCCTTCTCTCTTTCTCACACCTTCTTTAATCTCTCTTCCTCTCTTTCACTCCTTCTCTACACCTTCTTTAATCTCTGGCTCTCTCTCTTTCTCTACCCTTCTCTCTTCACACCTTCTTTAATCTCGTCCTTCTCTTTCTCTACCCTTCTCCCTCTACACCTTCTTTAATCTCTCTCTTTCCTTCTCTCTTTCTCTACCCTTCTCTACACCTTCTTTAATCTCGTCCTTCTCTCTTTCTCTCCCCTACTCCTTCACACCTTCTTTAATCTCTTCTCCTTCTTCTTTCTCTACCCTTCTCCTCTACACCTTCTTTTTAATCTCTTCCTTCTCTCTTTCTCTCCCTACCCCTCTACACCTTCTTAATCTCTCTTCCTTCTCTCTTTCTCACTCCTTCTTCTACACCTTCTTTAATCTCGTCCTTCTCTCTTTCTCTACCCTTCTCTTTCTCTACACCTTCTTTGTCTCTCTCCTTCTCTCTTTCTCTGTCTCTTTCTCTACACCCTTTAATCTCGTCCTTCTCTCTTTCTCTCCCCTACTCCCTCTACACCTTCTTTAATCTCTCTCTTCCTTCTCTCTATCTCTACCCTTCTCCTCTACACCTTCTTTAATCTCTTCTTCCTTCTCTCTTTCTCTACTCTTCTCCCTCTACACCTTTCTTAATCTCTTCCTTCTCTCTTTCTCTACCCTTCTTCTACACCTTCTTTTAATCTCTTCCTTCTCTCTTTCTCTACCCTTCTCTTCTACACCTTCTTTGTATCTCGTCCTTCTCTCTTTCTTACCCTTCTCTTCTACACCTTCTTTAATCTCTGTCCTTCTCTTTCTCTACCCCTTCTCCTCTACACCTTCTTTAATCTCTTCCTTCTCTCTTTCTCTACCCTTCTCTTCTACACCTTCTTTAATCTCGTCCTTCTCTCTTTCTCTCCCCTACTCCCTCACACCTTCTTTAATCTCTTCCTTTCTTTCTACCCTTCTCCTCTACACCTTCTTTAATCTCTTCCTTCTTTCTCTCCCCCTACCTCTACACTCCTTTAATCTCTTCCTTCTCTCTCTTTCTCTACCCTTCTCTTTCTACACCTTCTTTAATCTCGTCCCTTTCTCTTTCTCTACCCTTTCTCTACACCTTCTTTAATCTCTTCCTCTTCTCTCTTTCTCTGCCCTTCTCTTCTACACCTTCTTTAATCTCGTCCTTCTCTCTTTCTCTCCCCTACTCCTCTACACCTTCTTTAATCTCTTCCTTCTCTCTTTCTCTACCCTTCTCCTCTACACCTTCTTTAATCTCGTCCTTCTCTCTTTCTCTTCCCTACTCCTCTAAACCTTCTTTAATCTCTTCCTTCTCTCTATCTCTACCCTTCTCCTCTACACCTTCTTTAATCTCTTCTTTCTCTCTTTCTCTACCCTTCTCCTCTACACCTTCTTTAATCTCTTCCTTCTCTCTTTCTCTACCCTTCTCTTCTACACCTTCTTTAATCTCGTCCTTCTCTCTTTCTCTACCCTTCTCTCCTACACCTTCTTTAATCTCTTCCTTCTCTCTTTCTCTACCCTTCTCTTCTACACCTTCTTTAATCTCTTCCTTCTCTCTTTCTCTACCCTTCTCCTCTACACCTTCTTTAATCTTTTCCTACCCTCTTTCTCTACCCTACACCTCTCCAACTTCTTTACTCTCTACCTACGCTCTTTTTATACCCTTCTCCTCTACACCTTCTTTGATCTCTTTCTTTTCTCATTTTCTACCCTTGTCCTCTACACCTTCTTTAATCTCTTCTTTCTCTCTTTCTCTACCTGCTATCCAGCACCTTCTTTACTCTCTTCCTACTCTCTTTCTCAACACTGTTCCTCAACACCTTCTTTAATCTCTTCTCTCTTTCTATACCCTTCTCCTCTACACCTTCTTTACTCTCTTTTTACCCTCTTCCTCTATCCTGATCTCTACATCTTCTTTGATCTCTTCCTTCTCTCTTTCTCTACCCTTCTTCTCTACACCTTCTTTAACCTCTTTCTTCTCTCTTTCTCCACTCTGCTTTCTTCCTACTCTCTTTCTCCACTCTATAACTAATATCTTTTTTCTACTCTCTTCCTACTCTTTTTCTTTACCCTTTTTCTCTCCTTTCTACCTGCTCTTTCTACACTGTTCTTCAGCTATTTCCTTACTCTCTATTTTTACCCTGTTTCTGTTTTCCTTCTTTACCCTATTCCTACTCTCTCTCTCTCTCTCTCTCTCTCTCTCTCTCTCTCTCTCTCTCTTCTATCTCCACTATCCCGCCAGCCTCGTGCACTATAAAACTATTATCCGAGTTAACTATGACAAGATTGTGGGTAGCCATTTTCTTCGCTCTAATTCCACAACCACTTTATTCGGATTTTTGCCGGCTGACCTCAGCGCGGGAAAACAAATACACTTTTTTTTATCGTATTTTATTTGGTCTTTTTCTTCTTCTTTTTTCTGATAGACAATATCGCCCAAGGAATTTTCTGATTCAAAGAGGATAAAAAAAAAAACAGTGTATAAATAGACATACAGCCATACCAACACACACACACATACACACATAGATAATTATATATATACATGGGTGATAAAAAGGGAAATAGAGAATTATACATATATATATATATATATATATATATATATATATATATATATACTGTTTCTCTTTTTCTCACACACACACACACACACATATATATATTAAAACGAGAAACATATGTGTGTGTGTGTGTGTGTGTGTGTGTGTGTGTGTGTGTGTTGTGCGCATGATAGCGTGTGGTACGTTGACTACAGAACATTTTGGTGGTGCAGCTGGCTTAACGATTAACCGCCAGGAGAATGTGTCAGGGATATTTTGCGCTCAATTCTCACTAATGCAGTTGGAAAACGCATATATCTACCTCTCCTTGTAACCCACTAGTTAAGGATAAATCACTGGGCAGCTCTGTGCTCTTTAACCCTAGAAGACAATTTGCCTTTGGTGATGTATTTGCGCCTTGACACTTTAAAAAATATTAATTCTTGCTTCGCGTAATAGTGATTAGATCTCCGCGTATCTTTCGTGAAACAGAAAACACGACTTGTTGTCTCTTTCGTACTGTGAAACGGAAAAATAAAGTTTAAATTTCATTTATATACACAGAAGCATGCATATGTGATAACTGTCACCTTGTTGCTGCGTTTCAATCAGTTAAGTGCCATACGTGATACACGCTTGGGCGATCATGTCTTGAAAAATACATGACTGACTGGGCAAAAGATTATCCCACAGTCAGTCAGTTTAGGTGCCATACGTGATACACGCTTGGGCGATCATGTCTCTTTCGAGACATGACTGACTGGGCAGAAGATTATCCCGCAGTAGGTTGCCATTGCTTTCTGCGGTAGACTGGTTGCCGACCAAGGCTATAGAACCCAATCTGTCCTGTTATTTAACCCATAACTGGGAGGAAGAGACGGATTAATACCTTTCCCAAGGGTAGGTTGACATTACTTTCTGTAGTAGACTGGTTGTCATAGGACCCAATCTGTCTTATTATTTCACTCATAACTGGAAGGAGAAGAGATTGATCACATTGAATTATTATATTAAGTAAAATTAGTGGGGGATCAGTTTATTACTTTATAACAATAGAAAACAGATCCCCCACTTTATGACCAGTAGAAGTTTTAATTATGTTTCCAACTGGTTATATTTAGTCAGTGAGTTAAGTGCAATACGTGATACACGCTTGGACGATCATGTCTTGAAAGAAAGATGACTGATTGAGCAAAAGATTATCCAGCAGTAGGTTGCCATTGCTTTCTGCGGTAGACTGGTTGGCAACCATGTGTGTTGTGGTGCAGTGGACATCGACTCGGAACGACAAATCAGTGAGCCGAGTTCGATTTCCAGTTTAATTCCTTGCATTCATTTTCGAGCAAATACCCTTAGGAAAGATATTAATCCATCTCTTCCCTTCAGTTATGGGTTAAATAATAGAACAGATTGAATTCTATAGCCTTGGCTGGCAACCAGTCTACCACAGAAAGCAATGGCGACCTACTGCGGGATAATCTTCTGCTCAGTCAATAATGTTTCTTTCGAGACATGATCGCCCAAAGCGTGTATCACGTATGGCACTTAACTGATTGAGTATCAGTATGAGAAGATAATGTTTTCACGGAATATTGACAGGATGAATTTTTCGCTATGGTAATTAGATTTTATGAATTTAAGCACAGTACTAGTGTTCTAACAGAGGACGGAAAGTGTGACACTGAGATCCGAAGGCGTATTGGGATGGCCAAGAATGCATTGTGGAAGCTGAGTATAGCGTTGAGAGACAGAAAAAAATTATCTGAAACAAAGTGAGAACTGGATTGTTATGTGAAGTCTATCCTTCAAAATGAGAGCGAACTTTAGACAATCTCAGTAAAGATTAAAGAGAGACTTGAAGCAAAAAAAAAATGTGGTTCTACAGAAGGATGCTGAGGATACCATCGTCCGAAAATGTGATGTTCTGGAGAGGATGGAAACGAAAAGGAAACTGATACTTAACACCAGAAAAAGACAGCTGAAGATGTAATGAGGAAGGAAAGCTTAGAAAATCTGATACTCACAGAACAGAAAGGAAATGAGACAGGGGAAAGCAACGCGTGACATATTTGATGGACTTGAGCAAATGGATAACAGAACAGAGTTTGGGAAAGATAACACGAAAAATGTGTCAAGAGCTACAAGGGTTTGGGAGATGTGGAAAGCCATAAGAGCCTAGGCTCTGAAAGAATACGGCACGTAGAAGAAGACTAGATTTGAGACGATGTCTCATCGATATATAGTTGAGTTGGTTAGATTTCAGTTAGATGCTAACAGTTTTTTTCTGTCACGTCTTGCTTGTGGAACTCTCTTCTGGCTCCATGCTTTCTATCCAAATTTGATCTTCAAACATTTATATGCACTGTCAATTGTTATCGACGTTCTTCTTGATTACATTTTTTTTTGTTCTTACTATTTAATAGGGTTTCTTATTTCACGCTCGGTAACCACTAGTATTTTACTGGCTTTACTGCCTTACATGGGTTGATATAGTTTAAAAAAATACATACGTCACTTTCTCAGCTTCGGTGGTCATTCAACCAGTGCTTCACACAATCGTGGAGTGGGCGGAAACAAACATATTTTCTCCAGGACGGACCTGCTTAGGTTGCAGTTGTCACAAGGCCGTTTGATCTACTTACCTACCCAGTGAAGTCAATGTTAATGAGAAAGAAAAGTAAACTAATACATGATTGTCGCCATGTTGTTGTCGAGTATGGCCATTGGAAGATATCAGTGCAAGTCTCACTTGGTACATATGACATCAGTGATAGGTATATAGGTCTACCATTCATCTATGTTTATAATATTGCTGACACATATGGTCTGATGCTCCTGCTACATATATAGAGAGACATGATAAAACCCCAAAAAGAATCAGCAATATTATTAGTCCTGATCTTTCATCTCGGCTTTAGTCACTTTCCCACTACCGGAAAGTTGCTTACCTGCACCTGTCTATAATTATTTTTATGACAACTTTTAGGATGAGCTCTTCGCAATGGTACTAAGACTTTATGAATTTAAGTACAAAACTAGTGACGTCTCTTCAATTTACATTTGAGTTGGCTACATATAACTGTAAGTTGTATACTAACAGTTTCTTTTTTCGCATTTCTCTCTTGTAGAGAACTCTTTTGGCATTCCAGTTACCTTTAACCTTCAAAGGTTTAAATGCAATCTCAATCGCTAGCCAGTGTCTGCCTGATTATTCTTCTACTGTTCTCGTTTCTTCGTAATGGTTGTTTGCGTAGATTAGATGTAAAACAAGGACAAAAGTGTTAGGAAACTAGTAAGGATGAAACTCACTACTAAGTCGTAATTGTTCTAGCAAAACAAGCTTGTTAACCATTACACCACGTTGATGTGCCATTAGCTTCTAAGCAATGTTTTTGTTTTTTAATTCTTCTACGCCCAGAAACCCCTTTTAGCTTTTTTTTTAAACATTTCATCCCAAGCAAGGCATTCCACTACCCCTATTGCGCAGGGGGTTACATAAAGAGAGGTGGTGAGAAAGAGTGGTTAGATATAAGAAATGTCAGAAGGAGGGTGATAGACGGGTAAGGATGTAGATGGGAGGAGTGTTTGAGAGAATGGATGCGAGTTAGTGTGTTAGGAGGTGTCTATTGACCTTACATTTAAACTCCTAGAGATTGTAGCTGTCGGGGAAGAAAGTATGTGGAAGGGAATTTCACAGGCGGGAAGTGCGAGAAAAGAAGCTGTTGGAGTAGAAATTGCGGTTACATTTTACATTTTATTTTTTTATTGCGGTTTCACTAAAAAGGGTGGGACCTAGTTGTTAATCTAGTATCTCGTGCAAATTCGAACCTAGAGGGCACCAGTGATCTAAGTTCATCGGAGCAGAAGCCGTGAAAGTATTTATAGAACAGGCCCAAGGAAGCCACGTCACGCCGGTGAGAGTGACTGCAGGCGGTCTGCCAAGTCGGTATCAATCACATTACAGATTCTCCGTTGTATTTTGTCAAGAACACCGAGGAGAATAGCAGGGGCACCCGACCAGATGTGGCAGCAGTATTCAATACACGGGCGGATGGTAGATTTAAGCGAATTCAGTGTAGAAGAATATATTATTGCAAGACTCAATTGTGACTTAAGTTATGAAACAAAAACGGTGCATTAATTTTTTTAAGAGAAAGACTTTGTACTGGGTCAATTCCATCGACTCTCTAAGCAAAAGCAAAAACAGCACATACTCGAAAAGAAGGTTCATAAAAATAAACCGCACATGTTCGATTAGAGTTTTCCTTCTTCTAGTTGGTACCTCAACGAAAGGTAAATGGCTCAGAATTCCCAATTTTCTAGCGCGCCTGCACGCTAGCACAGCTATTTCTAGGTATCTATGCCTCAGATAGACGGTTGTTGATCCAATAAACTGATTCAACTACTCTTTACGGATCGTGTTTTTAATCCTGCTCGGTGTCTAATCATTCTCTGCACCAGAAAAGAGGTTGGGTTGGAGAGTCTGTTAACTAGTCGATATACCGACTATACAGCAGGTATTACTGAATTACATGCTCCCAGTAGCATTCATATTGTTGATGTGTTCGTAGTTGATATTCTTAAGTTTTGGATTTTTTCTTTTTTATCAATAATGTTTCCATTATTATTTTTTGTTTATGCATGTGGATGGTGAAAAAGAAACTCTCTTCAACGCATCCAACCTCAACCCAACAGACATTTTGAGTTTCAGTGCAAAGCGATTGTGTTTTGTTCAGTGCAAAGCGATTGCGTTTTATTTTTTAAAGCCTCTTTCGGTTGATGTAATTTTTCGGCTTTTTCGAAATTTGGTTAGTACTTTAATTTCTGGTTTCTGATTTGTTCTGCATAGCTAGAATCGTTCTTGGAACTGGTAGAGCCAGTGGAGTGGTTTATGCTTCCTTTTGGTCTTACCAACAACCTGCCATTTACCATTTTCCTTTTCCGCACAAGCGGTGGGCAAAGGCTTTTTGGTGAGTAAGAGCCACGAAATGGGCCCAACCGGGAGATTTTTCCACATCGGCCCTAATTGCTGGTATGCCCATTTCTTGCAATTCGGCTTAAGGAAGTTTGTGTCAGCGGAAGTGGGGAGCAGATATCCAGAGACCTTTTTCTATAAGCAGAAGGAAAAGTAACCGCTCTCTCCACATTTCCAGCATGTTGGTTATGTTCAGTCACATTTTCTGACACTCTGCATCCAAACAGTTCGAGATAGAGACGAAGGCTTTGCGATCTAGCATAATCTTAACATTTCATCCTCCGTTCAGGTCATCGTCGGAAGCACTGAGTATCTAATCGAATCGGGCTATATAGATGTCCAAGCGCTTTCGCAAGACCTTGAGAAGGAACTTCAAAATACTGAGATTTTGGTCATACGTCTACCCTTATATTCAGCTCTTATAATGAGGTCTTAATTGTTTAAATCCTGATTAGAGATGCCCTCACTGTCGGCAGGCGTGTGAAACAATACGTTCCAAATAAAATTAATCTTTGATTAATAAGAGTCTCTTTTGTGAAGCGACAGATTTTGCGCAAACGCTTGTCGATCACAAAGACTGACACAGTTCTTTGATGTGCGTAGCTCTTGGCCTTCTCGGAGAAACATGTCATCTAGATGACACATTTCAGTGAGAACTTCTGACTTGAGCGCGATTCTCCAGTCACAATATTTTTGTTAGTGTTGTTGCTGTTGCTGATCTCTGTTTTCTTGAATTTTTTATTTTCCTAAAAAGTGACCTCTATTCGTTTCTTTTCAATTAGGTCTTCATTTTTGTTTATGGCTACAATCTCCGCAGTCACTGGGTATTGAGTTTTTTTTTCATCGGGGGTGACGGTCTTTTTTCTCAGAACCAAACAGATCTTTTTTTAATCGACTTATATTTGTCAGTTATTTTTGCTTAATTTTGCTTTTTAACTTTTAAAGAAGGTGAAACTTTAATGATAAAATAAAGAAATACCAAAAACCTATCACGACAAATCCAGAGAAAAATAAATTCATTGTGACAAAGGAAAAAATACAAAAAATAAAACCAGCGGAAACTAGTTTAGCAAACAGATATGACATGAAAACTAAGATCACTTTTAAAATACATAGAAAATAAAAGACCAATTTAAAAGAGAGAAATTTTTTTAAAAATTCTTAAGCAAGAAGAAAATAGTAAAAGAAAAAATATTTGAGATGTAAACAAGAGGGGGTCAGTTTATTACCTCAAAGCAATAGAAAACCGATCCCCCACTTTATGCCCAGTAGAAGCCTTAATCATATCGATAACTATTATATTCAGTCAGTCAGTTCAGTGCCATAATTGATACACACTTTGGGTGATCATGTCTCAAAAGAGACATGACTGACTGGGAAGAAGATTATCACGCAGTAGGTTGCCATTGCTTTCTGTGGTAGACTGGTTGCCAGCCAAGGCTATAGAATTCAATCTGTTCTATTATTTAAACCATAACTGAAGGGAAGAGACCTTTCCCAAGGGTATTTGTGTGTAAGTGAATGCAAGGTATTCAACTGGAATTCGAACTCGGCTCCCCGATTTGTCGTTCCGATATTCACAGCACCACAACGCACAAAATAACACAAATTATGAAAACGAACCACTACAAAGGACTAATAAAGCGACACGTGTAAAAAAAATAACAAGTCTTAACATTTAAACAAAATGGCTGTCCTAATACCCAAAGGACATGGCAAGTCTTACCAAAACAAAATGACCGACGTAACACAAAAATAAAACAAACAGATTAAAAGAAAAAGAAAAATGCAAACGAAAAATTAAAGTAAAGCAAAAATTATTTTCGTCTGTTTGAAATTAAAGAAATTAGAACACCAAAAACAAAACAAAAAAAAACAATGAACGAAGTAACGTATAAAAAATTAACATTCAAAGATTCAAAAAATATAGGGGAAAAATATTAATTAAAATGAACTTAGGAGATGGAGATGGAAAGTGCGACACGGAGATCCGAAGGCGAATTGGCATGGCAAAGGACGCGTTCCAGAAGATGAGCAAAATACTAACACACAGGAAAATCTCAATAAAAACGAAGAAAAGAGTGCTAGACAGCTACGTGATGTCAGTTCTTCAATACGGCTGTGAATGCTGGACAATATCATCGAAAATGAGGACAAAACTGGAAGCGGCCGAAATGTGGTTCTACAGAAGGATGCTACGGATATCGTGGACTGAGCATACAAGCAACGACGAAGTGTTAGAAAGAATGGCAACAAAAAGGAAATTGATGCTGAGCATCAGGAAGAGACAATTGAAGTTCCTGGGACATGCAATGAGGAAGGAGAGCCTGGAGAACCTGATACTGACTGGTCAGATAGAAGGAAGGAGAGACAGAGGAAGGCAGCGGATAACATATTTGCAGGGTCTGATCAGGTGGATGACGGAACGGGGGTTGCCAGGAGCAACAGGAGCAAACATACTAAGAGCCACAAGGGATAGGGAGACGTGGAGAGCCATGATCGCCTACGTCCTGAAGGGACAGGGCACATAGAAGAAGAAGAATGCCAGGTGGAAATTAAAAACAAAAGAAAAAACGAAAATAATAAACACGAAAAATAAATCTAGTCAACATATAAAATATAATTGAAAATCTTCTCATCAAATCAGTCAGTAAATACGAAGGAAAATTAAAAATTAAAATTAACGAAAAATTAAACATTATTCAAACAAAAATAATCCAAATTTCCAAAGGAAAAAGCAACAAAATCTCGTCAGGCGGCGAGACTTGAACTGAGATCTGTAGAAAGTACACAAACTACACTAATTCCAACAGGTCAATAGTTATTGTACTATGTATACATGCATCTTCTTCTTCTTCTTCTTCTTCTTCTTCTATGTGTCCTGTCCCTTCAGGACGTAGGCGATCATGGTTCTCCACGTCTCCCTATCCCTTGTGGCTCTTAGTATGTTTGCTCCTGTTACTCCTGGCAACCCCCGTTCCGTCAGCCAGCTGATCAGGCCCTGCAAATATGTTATCCGCTGCCTTCCTCTGTCTCTCTTTCATTCCATCTGGGCAGTCAGTATCAGGTTCTCCAGGCTCTCCTTCCTCATTGCATGTCCCAGGAACTTCAGTTGTCTCTTCCTGATACTCACTATTAATTTCCTTTTTGTTGCCATTCTTTCCAACACCTCATCGTTGTTTGCATGCTCAGTCCACGATATCCGCAGCATCCTTCTGTAGAACCACATTTCCGCAAGGCCAAAATGCGGATGAAACAGGCTGGTCTTCGCTTGTCTTACCGATATCGTAGCTAGCCTCTATCACTGACCTAATCGTTCGTATATTGTTTGTTTCTTTCACCTAAAAAAACCATCCACACAATATTAACTTACACTCCATAATGCTACATTGATTCTAGAAAGACCTACCTAATCTGTGATATACAAAATTTGTAGACGACTAGGTTGATAAAAATATAACACAAAATAATTAACTAATGTTCATGATAAAAAAGTCTCTCAGTTAGTCAGTTAAGTGCCATACGTGAAACACGCTTTGGGCGATCATGTCTCTTTCGAGACATGACTGACTGGGCAGAAGATTATCCCGCAGTAGGTTGCCATTGCTTTCTGCAGTAGACTGGTTGCCATCCAAGGCTATAGAACCCAATCTGTCCTGTTATTTAACCCATAACTGGAAGGAAGAGATGGATTAATACCTTTCCTAAGGGTATTTGTGCGTAAGTGAATGTAATGAATTCAACTGGAATTCGAACTCGGCTCCCCGATTTCTCGTTCCGAGCCGATATCCACTGCACCACAACGCACATCTCTACACAAATAAATAAAAATAGTGTCACTATAGGGCACTCCCCACAGTCTCATCATAGCAGAGATAGGGTTAGGGTTAGGGTTAGGGTTAGTTAGCTAATAACAGTCAAATGGACGAAAAATACTGAGTTTAATAAATCTATTACATGTACGCGTTCTGCAATTACTCACGTTTTTCTAGTCACACATTTAAACACAAAAGAACAATTACGAAAGATCATGCTCACGACGAAAAGTATTCAGCAGTTACCAGAGAAC
Organism: Ascarosepion bandense; assembly: GCA_037127315.1. NCBI lineage: Eukaryota > Metazoa > Mollusca > Cephalopoda > Sepiida > Sepiidae > Ascarosepion > Ascarosepion bandense. The sequence goes on along the minus strand of JBBBDQ010000868.1, from coordinate 233,539 downwards.
TGCTATTTTTGTCACATTAATGGGAAGGGAAAGGAAAATAAAATAAGAGACAAAATTAAAAGAGCTGATGACCATCCATACCCTAGCTAAGATAAATTCAGCGGCTTAAAGCAAACGGAAAACCTCCTACGCTAACTTACTACTGGGCTAGGATGGCAAATCAGGCGTTCATTCCGCTAGGCATCTACTGGTCATCAATATCTTTGTCAGTAAACTTTTGAATTGATAGCAGATACTCAGGTACTTCATGTGGTTACCATACTGCTTGGCTCTCTCTATCGGACCAGAGGACACCGGACACCCCGACAAACGTCTTTTCCGGTGTTATATGGCAATTTAGCTGCTCCACTTTTTTTCCTTTGTTTCTACTGATGGACTTTTCTGCCTATTTTGAGTGTTTTATTTCTGCGATGTCGAAGAAGGAGTAGAAGATGAAGATACAGAGGAAGTGGGAACCCTTTTAAGTGGGAACACCTTCAAAGGTGTTGGATTCAGTTACCTTGTCACTGAAGGAGCACTAGACATTTTGTGGAATGAAGAAGAGGGGGTGAGAAACCACAACTGGCCCGGGTTGACTTGCAGTTTTAACATGTGTATGCTTTAGTGCGCGCATCAGTTTAAAGGTGATCCTTTTCGAATAAAGCTAATGATTTAGTAATTGGAGGATAGACTTATTTTTTTGTAAGGGTTGACGAAGATGAGACATAGTCTGAAGGACGCGGCACCCCTACTGGTCCAGGTTGTTTTACATTTCTGCCCTTAAATGACTTCTCTAACTGCTTTATATTTTTAGGGCCCAGGAAGAGACACGACCGGGCCCTTTTGACCAATGGTGCCAGCCGCACACAGGCCCATTACAGTAGTTTCAGCTCGAGGGGGATTTGGGCCAGATTTAGAAGGGTATCCAGAGGAGTTTTTCTCCAAGCAAGAAAGGGCTAGGTAACCAGTTGCGCCACAATTCCGACAGGTTGGTCTCATCCTCTTCACAAATGCGGGACGGATTATCCCATCAATCTCTAAGCTGTTGCGAATATAAGAGAAGGCTTCACGATCTAACATTAAACTCGAACCCATCTCTTATTCTGGAGTAACACTCACTAATTAGCCATGCTGAATAAAATAAACCCCTACGTGCTCTACGAGAATATAATCAGGAATCTTGAAGACTGACAACTTGGTCCTACACCGTTCTCGGTATTCTTTTCGGAATATATAATCTTTTGTGATTAAATCATGAAACGTCATACACGCATATTCCCTTAGAGTTGGCAACAGTAAGTCCCACATGAAATAACCTGAAACTAAATTATACTTTTAGGTATAATCTTCAATGAAATCAATGATTTCATCACTGTATTTTTTGAGCACCGACAATTTTTTTCTCGATCACAAAGACTGACATTGTTCTTTTCCCAATGCGCTCTTGTTCGTCGAGGTCTACCAAAAGCTCGCCATCGCTAGCCAGATGAGCGTACTTTTTGGCTCGCTCGACGAACTCCGCCACATTGACTATGCATTTCGGTTTGAAACACCAAATGAAGGGTGATTCTTCAGCCTCTGTACCGTTGATTTTGTCAGTCACCATGCTAGCCTTCTGATCTTTCTCATTTTCATAATTTTCTTTACTTTCCTCTACAACGGGGGTGAATAAATTAATATCATCTTATAGCGTTCATCTTTGGAGGATGTACATTTCCTGTTTATATATATATATATATATATATATATATGTGTGTGTGTGTGTGTGTGTGTGTGTGTGTGTGTGTGTGTGTGTGTGTGTGTGTGGTCTTTTCAGAGAAATAAAACCCTCATTGTTTTTGTCTGGGTGATTTGCTTCAGTGGCAGACTCAAATAAATATTTTTGATGGAACGTCTTTGGTCAGCCATCTTGTAAAAACTTTTATCTAGTGTTTTTTTTTCTTCTTAAAGCCAAAATAATTAAATTTGGCTATCTTCTTCTTCTTTTTCTTCTTCTTCTCCTTTTATGTGCCTTGTCCTTTCAGGACGTAGGCGATCATGGCCTTCCACATCTCCCTATCCCTGGTGGCTCTAAGTACGCACGTGTTCTCCTGTTACACCACGCAACCCGCGTTCTGCCACCCACCTGCTCAGAGATTCGGTAAAGGAGAATCAGGTTGATGTGCGAGACACATACTTCTGCCTACCACTATAAAGAATAGGTTTCTACGTAACCATAGATGAACTACAACCTCACCCTTCTCCAACCAATCCATTTCCAAGTGGAAATCGAGACCAAAATACACACCGAGTATTTGACTGTCCAGAGTAAAGGTCCGAGTAGAGAAACTTCCTTCCACGCATCCAGCCACAAACCAATAGACATCGTGGTTTATCGTGAGACATGTTACTATTTCGTACCCTCTGATTTGCTTGCTGACTTCTTCAAGCTTATCTCTTCTCGACACAAGAAACGAAACGTCTTCAGCAAACGCGGAGTACCTGGCTAATTTGGTAGCACCAACTGCATTTACTTCCAACAGCGCACCAGGAGACGTGTACAGAAGTTGGATTCAGGCGTGAAAATAAATTCCAAAATGGCGGCCGAAAGAAAAGCCTCCAGAAAATGATGGTCAACCCTATCGAATGCTTTGGACAGATCTAAATTGATCAGTGCGGCTTCACTGTCGATTTACTCGATAATCAAGCGTACCGTATGAAGGATGACCTGAAAAGTCCTGTCCTTCACAGCACAATTCTGTTCAAAGCCAATCAAACGAGAGAAGACAGTTTTCAAACGACTGGCTAAAAACTTAGCTAAAATTTTTAACTCTGCGTTTAACATAGCTAAAAGCCGAAAATTACCTATCCTTTTCCTACCGTTCTTTTCCTTGCATAGCAACTTGATTTTACCCCTGGTTAAATGTTGAAGTATAGACGCCTGTTTCATCCATTTGTTGTAAATCAGTTCCAGCAAAGAGACAATGACAGGTGAATCCTCAAGAACGGCTCGTAGGCCGACTATCTAAACCCGGAGATTTGTTACGGCCAACCAACTTAGCTAGCTCTGACTACCAGAGCTTGATCCTTCTTGATAAGCAAGGAGGTCAACTCAGTCGTAGCTAAGAATACAACCTCACTATCACTGTATTTAATCACCTCATCAACATTTAACTCACACGTTGTTTGCGATGCAAATCTAACTAGATTGAGTCGAAGATTATACTTAGCAGCAAGTGACCTAATTCTGAATTTCAATTCATCCCACCGCATATACAAACCTTTTTAATTAAACATTACCCTAGAGGGTCACCGACAACCTGTTCCGTTGAATCATGTCCTATCCTCGACATGAAATGATCTGATTCTTTCAATTCTTTGAAATCCCCTCCCCAGGTAGCATCAAAGATTCAATAGTGTCTTTTGTGGAGAGAAATTTTACACTAACGCTTGTCGACTACAAAACAGACACAATTCAATCAACTTTCTCTAACTCTATGGGATTTTCTAAGATCTAATCTTCTTTAATAAAACATGTATACCTCTTGGCTTTCTTGAGGAACACCATCATCTTAATGTCACGCTACAGTAGAAAATTCCAGCCTGAGGAAGAGCGATTCCTCAGCCACTCCATTGTTAATATGTTGCTGGTCTTAAAATATTCTTTCTTGACTTTCTTGATTTGAGCCAAACGTGACCCCCATACCTTTCTTTTCAATGAGGTTTTCATTTTATTTGACAAACAAAAATACAAAGAAAGACTGACGCAAGCCAGTTTAAGAAACACTTGTGACGTGAAAACTAAGACAACTTCAAAAATATATATACAAACAAAAAGAACAAAAACAAAGATCTTCTACAAAAAGAAAAAAATAATAAATTCCACAAACTAGAACAAAAAGACACACAAAAAATACAGTTCTGATACACTTCTGGCGACTTTCCAAGTTCTTTTTATTATAAATGTTTCAATGTGACTTCATTATTTATTACAATATTTATTACAATATTTATTACAATATTTATTACAATATCACTACCAGTGCCCAGTTACACTTTCACATCCACATTATTTCAAAATTCACAAATTTTCTTTGGCTTTCTGCGATTATTTTCCCGTCACAACGCTGTGTACAATTTTTTTCTGTGAGGGATTTTCCTTTGTTTAGTTTTACAGTGTGCCTTTTATATGTCCGAGTTTTCCACACTTCTTTCGAATTCTAAAGGGACTATAGTCTCCGAGATGTAATCTTGCACATTTGAAAGAATGATTAGTTTTCATTTTTTCACATCTTTCTCCAATGCTCATTAGTTTTACTCAATTTCTTCGGCATTGCATTTCGGATTTAAGATTCTCTTAAATTCATCAGATGTTTCCTGCTGTATAAGTTTATTATTTTGTTCAAGCTTTGTTCGAATTTTCGCCCGAATTTCAGCGTCTTTTTTTAACAAAATTATCCCTTTACACGTATCCGAATTCAGTTCATTTAATTTGAATCTTAAACACTTCTTGTTAAAAATTCCAGCATAAGTGACAAAATCTTCGTTTTTTTTAATTGTTAAATTCACTGATTCCCAAGGAGCTTTTGACTCTAAAAAATTTTATCAGAATATTTACTCTATTTTCAAAACAAATTGTCCTTTTTTTCTTTTTTTTTGTTTTTTTTTTCTGCAGTAGAAAATGAAAGTATTTTTCATGTTCTGGGGGTGTTAACTTTCACAACAAATGTCTTTTTTTTTCGTCTTCTCAGTCGCTGCATTCATCTCTGAAAACTTGTTATCGTCTTCGAAAATAGGCCAAACTTTAATTCCATTATCTGGATTGTATGTAAATACAGGTATGGTATTTTCCACAGTAAAAGAACTTGAAGAATTTTCAGTTTTCTTCTGTATTAGTTCCATTAACATTTGTTGTTGTTCATGGAGTTCCAACAGTTTCTAATGTTACTGTTGCTGTTGCTATTATTGAATTTTTATAACCTGAGCTAATACTTCCTTCATATTTGAAAATATTTTTTCTCTTTTCAACAAAAAAAAAAAAAAATTCAACTAACGGGGTTCAAATTTCTAACCGACACTGTTATTTTGTGCTCCGCAGTAACAAGTATTTTTCTACTTGTTATCACCCAGTATGAGTTTCAATATTATCGTCATTTCTGTTAGAACTCGTATAAGTTTCGATTCTTGTCACCACGCTTATAACTCGTTTTCTAAGGTTTATAATATTAAGTCTGGATTAGATAACGCGCATGGCGTCTGTTAGAAATACACTAGACTGATTCCAACGGTTTTTTGATTCGCTTGGAGTTCTATTTTTAAATGTCTAGAATAGTTTCTTTGTGTCTCAGAAAGTCGTATTATTTACTCCACAGCGATATGACAAAACAAAAAATAATAAATGCGACTATTTTCAGCATGAATAAAGCAAGCTATTAAAAAGAAATGTAGTAAAAGACACGAGACAGTAGGAACGGCACCCCATTGTGAACTACGAATATGACTTGGTTTAAACATGTAAATCAATGGCATGAGCAGAAAAGAGAAGACTTAGAAAATAAAAATAATTAGATACTCTGGGATTTTTAGATCCCTACCGACCACCTCATCTAAGTCATACAAACTTGATCTAATAGTCGTAAGCAGGATACTTACTAGATTAGGGACGTAACCCTTACAAAATACGAAAAAAGAAGTAAAACACCGAAGTGTGCAATATATAGATAATTGCCTATGATAAAAGAAATCATTGGTGAATTTAAACCCGTGATAAAAAAAAAAAATGAAAATGATACAATTTGGAATTGAACGAGAAGAAAGAATTACGAATGATCATGGGAGATAAAATCATTAATAACAATAATAAAATAATATAATAATAATAATAAAATAATTAATAATAATAGTAAATTAATATAATAATAATAATAAAATAATTAAGAATAATAGCAAATTAATATAATAATAATAATAAAAATAATTAATAATAATAACAAAATAATATAATAATAATAAAATAACTAATAATAATAATAATTAAAAATAGTATAATAATAATAAAATAATTAATAATAATAACAAAACAATAGTAATAATAATAAAAATAATTAATAATAATAACAAAATAATATAATAATAATAAAATAAATAATAATAATAACAAAATAATATAATAATAATAAATAATTAATAATAATAGCAAATTAATATAATAATAATAATAAAATAATTAATAATAATAACAAAATAATATAATAATAATAAAATAACTAATAATAATAACAAAATAATATAATAAATAATAAAATAATTAATAATAATAACAAAAATAATATAATAATAATAAAATAATTAATAATAATAATTAAATAATATAATAATAATAATATAATAATTAATAATAATAGCAAATTAATAATAATAATAATAATAAAATAATTATTATTAATAATTAAAATAATATAATAATAATATAAAATAACTAATAATATTAAATAAAATAAATAATATAATAATAATAAAATAATTAATAATAATAATAAAATAATATAATAATAATAAAAATAATTAATAATAATAACAAAATAATATAATAATAATAATATAATAATTAATAATAATAGCAAATTAATACAATAATAATAATAAAATAATTAATAATAATGACAAAAATATAATATAATAATAATAAAATAATTAATAATAATAATAAAATAATATAATAATAATAAAATAATTAATAATAATAACAAAATAATATAATAATAATAAAATAATTAATAATAATTAAAATTAATATAATAATAATAATAAAATAATTAATAATAATAAATACAAAATAATATAATAATAATAAAATAACTAATAAATAATAACAAAATAATATAATAATAATAAAAATAATTAATAATAATAACAAAATAATATAATAATAATAAAGTATTAATAATAATAATAAAATAATATAATAATAATAAAATAATTAATAATAATAGCAAATTAATATAATAATAATAATAAAATAATTAATAATAATAACAAAATAATATAATAATAATAAAATAACTAATAATAATAACAAAATAATATAATAATAATAAAATATCATTAATAATAAATAAAATAATATAATAATAATAAAATAATAATAATAATAACAAAATAATATAATAATAATATAATAATTAATAATAATAGCAAATTAATATAATAATAATAATAAAATAATTAATATTAATAATAATAAAATAATATAATAATAATAAAATAACTAATAATAATAACAAAATAATATAATAATAATAAAATAATTAATAATAATAACAAAATAATATAATAATAATAAAAATAATAATAATAATAACAAAATAATATAATAATAATAATAAAAATAATTATAATAATAATAATATAAATTAATATAATAATAATAATAAAATAATTAATAATAATAATAAATAATATAATAATAATAAAATAATTAATAATAATAAATAAATAATATAATAATAATAATAAAATAATTAATTATTAATATAAAATTAATATAATAATAATAATAAAATAATTAATAATAATAAAATTAAAATAATATAATAATAATAAATTATAATTAATAATAATAACAAAATAATATAATAATAATAATATTATAATTAATAATAATAACAAAATAATATAATAATAATAAAATAATTAATAATAATAGCAAATTAATATAATAATAATAATAAAATAATTAATAATAATAAATAAAATAATATAATAATAATAAAATAACTAATAATAATAACAAAATAATATAATAATAATAAAATAATTAATAATAATAACAAAATAATATAATAATAATAAAATAATTAATAATAATAAATAAAATAATATAATAAATAATATAATAATTAATAATAATAGCAAATTAATATAATAATAATAATAAAATAATTAATATTAATAACAAAATAATATAATAATAATAAAATAACTAATAATAATAAATAAAATAATATAATAATAATAAAATAATTAATAATAATAATAAAATAATATAATAATAATAAAATAATTAATAATAATAAATAAAATAATATAATAATAATAATAAAATAATTAATAATAATAGCAAAATTAATATAATAATAATAATAATAAAATAATTAATAATAATAAATAAATAATATAATAATAATAAAATAATTAATAATAATAACAAAATAATATAATAATAATAATAAAATAATTAATAATAATAGCAAATTAATATAATAATAATAATAAAATAATTAATAATAATAAATAAAAATAATAATAATAATAAAATAATTAATAATAATAACAACATTATATAATAATAATATAATAATAATAATAATAACAAAATTAATATAATAATAATAATAATAAAATAATAATAATAATAATAATAATAATAATAATAATAATAATAATAATAATAGCACTAATCCAGTCAACTTAATAAGACAGAATGTGGTTATAAAATAGGCCAAAAGAAAATAAGCCATCTATTTTACATGGATGACTTAAAGTTATATGCTAAGAATGATAATGAGCTGGAAGGTCTTCTGCAAACTGTAAAATGCTTCAGCGAAGACATTGGAATGAAATTTAATTTGAATAAATGTGCTAAAGCTACAGTTTTACGTGGATCAATACAAGAAACATCCTCAATTAGCCTAGACCCTGCTGTAACAATAAAAGAATTGAAACCAGAAGAAGCTTATAAATACCTAGGTGTAAATGAGAGTGAAAACATTCACCATAAAAAAATGAAAGAAATAGTGCGTAAAGAGTACTATAGAAGGCTACGAATGATATTAAAAACTGAATTAAATTCACAGAATAGAGTTATGGCCATTAATAGCCTTGCAATCCCAGTTGTCCAATATAGCTTCAACATCTTAAACTGGACTCTAAACGACATCAGGCGAATGGATGCTAAAACAAGAAAGCTTCTTTCTAAGCATAGGATGCATCATCCAAAGGCTGATGTAGACCGTCTATACATACCCCGTAAAGAAGGTGGAAGGGGTCTTATTCAGCTGGAATTGTCATACAAGACAACAACTATTGGCTTACTAACATACATAGAAACAACAAAGGATTGGATGATACAATTAGTAAGGCAACATGAAGAAAGAAAGAAAAAATATTCAATAATAAAAGAAGGCAGTAAATACAAACAAGAATTACAGTTAGTAGATTCTGTAGAAAAGCAAAACAGTAGCCAAAAACCAACTATTGCGGCAAAAAATATGTAAATGAAAGCCAAAGATAAAGCTCTTGAAAAGATGAAACAGCGCTGGCAAGACAAACCTCTGCATGGCCAATATCCAGTACGTGCCAATAAATCCAATGTTGACAAAGTTAATACTCATCGATGGTTACGTGCATCTGGATTAAAGTCTGAAACTGAAGGATTTATACTTGCAGCACAAGACCAAAGTCTTTTCACGAGAAACTTTCAGGCAAATATTATGCATAATAATATGGATCCAAAATGCAGGTTTTGTGATAAACACCAAGAAACAATAGACCACCTAATCTCAGACTGTTCTGTGCTTGCCCCAAACGAATATAAAAATCGCCACGATAGAGTTGGGCAATATTTACATTGGGCAATGTGCAAACATTATGGAAAAGCTGTAAACAAACACTGGTATGAACATCATCCAGCACCGGTTACAGAAATAGAAGATGTAACCATTCTATGGGATTACACCATCTACACAGACAGAAAAATTGAAGCAAACAGGCCAGACATTATTGTTAAAAACCAGAAGGAGAAAACTTGTCTATTAATTGATATGGCTTGTCCAGCGGATTGTAACATAGCAATCAAGGAATTTGAAAAACTGTCAAAATATAAAGACCTGGAAATTGAAATAGAAAAAATGTGGAAATTGAAAACAAGAGTTGTGCCAGTGATAGTAGGTGCACTTGGAATGATAAAAAATGGAACAAAACAACACATTGAAAGAATCCCTGGAAACCCCAGCTTAAGAGATATACAAAAAATTGTCTTATTAAGTACAGCCCACACACTAAGGAAAACGTTATCTATGTAATGCTGGGGATGATAGGGAAGATAGAAAAACATGAAATGGAGTCATAACAACACGCCACTACCTGCCTTAGGTCTCCCCGCAGACTTGGTTGGTAGTGAGACCAATGCAGAAATCGAAATATGATGAAAAATGACATAATAATAATAATAATAATAATAATAATAATAATAATAATAATAATAATAATAATAACAAATAATAATAACAAAATAATATAATAATAATAATAATAATAATAATAATAAAATAATTAATAATAATAATATATCCCACATCACGGCCTTTTTAAAATTAAAAACAACGTCCCAAAGTGTCTTAGTAACTTTGCTTCGTTGTCTGAGTGAAATGTTAAAAAAGTTAAAACAATAATAATATTAATAATAAAACTGCTCATCCCATCTAAGTAAAGATTGTTTGTTTGAGTTTGAGTTTTGCTTAACGGCTTATCAACCTCTGCCAAAAAGGTTGTGTTTTAAGGTATTTATTTTAATGTTTGGTTATAGTGCGAAGGTTGGTTTAGTCAGATTTTGATTAATTTTTTTTTCTTTTAGTTTTGTATTCAAAAATATATTGCTGGTAATAATTTTTCTCTCAAAAATGTTTTATGGCAATAATTCTTTTCCTTTAAAAATGTATTGTTGGTAATATTTTTAATTCAAAAATGCATATTTTTTTTTTTATAAAAGTCTCTTTTTATGTATATATTTCTATAATTTTATGATGTTTGACTCCAGTTTTGGGGAGTTAACTATTTGCCCATAGCTAGGACTCTAATAGGTGCTACCAATCCGGGTCAGGTTTGACCTGGGGACAACAACAATTAAGAGGTAGTTCCAATCTCTCAATCAGAGGCCTTGCTGCCGGAAGCAGTTTACCGTCATACCCAAGACCCCAAGCAAAGATATCATATATAATAATTGTGGATAAAGTAATTGATGTCAAATTTAAATTACAATGAGTGCTCGGCTATTATGTCCTTGTACCAGACTAGATATAGATGCACTACGGTATAAATGAAAAAGAGGAAGAACAACAACAAAAAGGTGTTAGCGAAAGGGGAGCGGAGAAAATTGTTCCAGATGTGATTAAAAGTGCTGCTATGATTAAAAAAAAATCAAAGAATTGAAATCGTCATCGTTGAAAGAAATCTAGGCTAAAAAAAAGAAAAGATAAAAGTGCACCGAGTGACCTCAGATATGACGCGCATGCAGTTGTAAAGATTATTATAGAATGTAATCTGAGATGCATTTCTAAGCTGAATTAAAATTTATAAGCTCATTTTTAAAAAAAATAGCAAAAATAAAGATGGAGGGTAACGATTAAAAACAAAACAGAAAAAAAAAACAAAAAAAAACACAAAAAAAACGTAAATTTGTAATTAAAATTATTCGCTTGCTTCGAATTGACATCCAATCTGTCAGCTAGATTCCTGTTCCCTTCCTTCCGAATAGCCGAAATTTGCAGATTGTATCACATTCTCATCTTCTATTCTTCCGATATCGTTTGTTGATGATTTTCTTCTACTTGACCTTGGCATATATTATATGCAGATGTATTTTTCGCTCTCTATTTTTCCTTTCTTCAACCTAAAATTCTCATATTTTCTTTCTTCTTAATTCAGTTTTTAGTTACTTCTGCTTAAACTTTGTCGGTTGTTTTATTTGTGTAATTATTTTTGTGTAATTCATATTTTATCAGGCTAATAAAAATGAGACTATATAAAATCAATTGCCTTTAAAAAGATATTATAAACACGATAAAAATGTATAAATAAACTGTATAAACACCTGTCAAATCTATAAAAATACTGTCTAAACATCTATCAGGTTTTTAAAAAGATTGTACAAAACATCTATCAGGTCTATAAAGCGATTGTATAAACGCTTGTAATTTTGTGTAATAATAATGAGATTATAAAATCAATTGCCTCTCACGACGATAAAAAGATATAACCACTTATCAGGACTATCGAAAACTGTATAAACACCCATCAAGTTTATAAATAAACTGTATAAACACCTATCAGATTTATAAAAATACTGTATAAACATCTATCAGGTTTATAAAATGATTGTATAAACGCTTGTAGTTTTGTGTAATTTTTAGTTTATCAGGCTTATAAAATTAAGGCTATAAAATCAGTTGCCTCTCACGACTATAAAAAGATATTATAAACACTTATCAGGACTATAAAAATGTATAATCACCTATCAGGTTTATAAATAAACTGTATAAACATTTATCAGGTTATTAAAAAGATAGTATAAACATCTAACAGGTCTATAAAATGATTCTATAAACGCTTATAAGGTTTATAAAAAAACACTTTTGATGAAACACCAAAGTATAAAAGAACGTATCTATGAATAAAAGAACTATAAAAATCAGGTATACATTACAGTCTTTATTCTCCCATATAAACTATACATTTTCCATATACAACGTTCTAATCATACTGCTAATTTTAAAAATTCCTAAATAGTTACATTTATTATTCACTAGCAGTATAGCCCGGCGTTGCTCGGGTGTAATAAAAGGTTTAAAACTAATCCATGGTCCTGGAGTTCAGACTCTTTGGACGTTGGCACGAAAGACAAAAAGCAATAGTTTTTTCCAGTTAAAGCGAAACCGTAGACTGAAAGAAAAATGAATGGATGTAAGTCAAATTTTAATTTCCTGGTATCGATATCAAATAAGTTTTATCGTCGTCAACTAAATTTTGAAGGCTAAATAAATCCTCTGAGTAAATGGTATCATGGCTGAGACAAAGAACTACAACTATACCTACTTAGAGCCAAACCCGAAGCAAAAACTAAAATAAAAGGGCCGAAACACTGATTTTGATCAGATCCGGTATCTTGCCTTTTATATATATATATATATATATATATATATTATGGATTTTCTGCACTATTGTAAGAACTACAACCTTGAAACTTCTGAATATCGTTTCTTATGTCTTTGTCTTTGTGTGTATGAAATTTGATTAAAATCGGACCACTCATTCTATAACCCGATTTTTTCGATTATCGATTTCCGATATTTATCAGGAGTACCTCGAGACAAATCCTAGCTAAGAACACTCGCAGACGCTTATAGTACAATTGTGTAAATTTTCAAGAAAATCGGTTCAGCCGTTTCGGAGTCTATAGGTAACGGATACACACACACACAGACACACAGAGACAAAGTTCCATTTATAAATAAATGTAGATTAAATAAATCTACTAGAGAAATTATTGAATCATGTTTCAATTTGATTTATCAAAAAATCAAGTTTGCTACAACATATCACCTTCTCTGGCAAAGATAAATAAAACTAAATTGAATACTGGTTAAACACCTTAATACTGTTTGTAATAATTTCTTTCTATATTTTCTTTTCCACTTTAATGATACTATCAGAAATTACAATTTGAATTACATGGATTCCATATTTTCATTAGATGTACTCGATTTATTATTTTTTATCATAACACTTTTTTGATTTCCAAACTCAAATCACAATATGTCACTTTCATTTTAGCATTTTTTTCTCGTGTTCATCTCATTGATGTGTTCACAGTTACTTAATTTTTTCCCCAATATTTATTTTTGACATAATCATCAGCAGCAGCATCAACATCATCAGAGATATTTAGACTGTAAATCTCCCCTTACTAGTCCTCTTCAAACATCCCTACCATTTTCTAATTCATGAAAATCCTTCAGGTCTTCCGAGCTCTCCAAATGATTCACAGAGAATAATGGAATACTGTTTATAGGTCTTTCAATGTCGTTCTTTGAAATTGTATACTGTGACCGTTTGTCCAGTGCCTATAAATATCATTCTTCCTTTTGGTATGGATGGCAAAATTTCATATTTACTGTTTGTTTTTTCAAAAGCATACGTCAATGCTATGACTAACAACGTACCGAGACAATAATTTCCGTTTTTTTTTTTATGTTTTGTTTTCGTTCCGATCTTTTTTATGCGATTGGTAGCATATGTAAAGTTTTCAATAAGATGTTGTCAAATTCTAACGATTTATAACCGAAAAAGACATTAACCTCTTCGCCAAACTTTATTTTTATTAACTGTTAAATATTCAAAAAAATTTCAAATTAGCCATAATGCTACTAAGTAGCAAGGTTACTATGCTAACGATTTTTCATTTATTTTTTTTTTCAATAGTTCTAATGATTTTCTTGAAAGAAACCCCGACTTCAGGATGAAAAAAAAAATTGGGACGATTAGATTTCGAAAAAATAATGTCAATGAAGAGGATGTGTTTTTCTTTTAAAAGGGTGGCTAAGAAGGCATCGGTTTTCCCAACAAACTGGGTAAGCAGTTTCGATATCTGCCAAAGAACACATTTTCTTTACAAAGATTTTTCGAATGTACAATTGGATAGATGTAATAATCGCACTTTAATAGATAAAATAAGACGCGTCCTTCAAACATGAAGCGTCTGCTATAGTAACTATAATTTAAAGTATATTTTTGGTTTCAATAAACTGCAAATGCTTGATAAATCGTAAAACAACAAATGCCTTATTTGCATACCAGGAAAAAAAAAGGAAACAATTTCTGAGTTTAAAATGATTAGGTCCTTTTTTGCGTATAACACAAAGAATTCTTAGTTATCATCGAAGGAGTGAATTCAATGACACACGTTTTCGAGAAGAATTTTCTCTCACAGAGAGTTCCAAGTGATGACAGAAATGTCTTGCTTCTCACAGATATACTTTGTTGCTTATCTTCTCTATTATAATGAAAACCTTTGTGCCTTTATATATATATATATATATATAGCATAATGATGATCCACGTATACTGTCTTAATATGTATAGGAAAAACTACTAAAAAGTTGTAAGTTTAAAAATGTATTTTTTGACAGTATTTATTTATTTCAATTATATATATATATATATATATATACACACATATATATATATATGCATATATAACAGTAGAAGTCATAGAAATATATATATAATAATAATAGAAATAAATATATACTGTCAAAAAATACATTTTTAAACTTACAACTTTTTAGTAGTTTTTCCTATATATATATATATATATATATATATATATATTTCTCTGGTCATGCTCATGAAGAGACAGACAATAGCGAGACATTGTCAGCTCAGTGTATTAGAGAGTCAACAGCGAGGCAGCCTTGGTTCAGTTCATTCTCTTTACTACCATTTATTAAACTTTACTACCAGTTATGAAAGCTCTTGCTCTTTAACAGTGCACTTTTTTGCAATAATTATTTCATCGAAGAGTGAAGGAATATATATATATATATATATATATATATATATATAAATAGATAGTAGGCCTCCGTCGGTTAAAGTTGACTAGTTGTCTGCTTGACTGGAGCATCGGCTTCTCTGACTGTAGAAACTGATGCAGGGGTGACAGTCTTTGTTGCAGAGGATGCATTTATGTTTTGTTTCTGGACTGTCGGAGCTGTCACTTTGTTTCCTGCGAACCCGCCTCTCCGTGGCGACTTGTGTCAGTTGTTCCTCCCTTGATTTAAGCTGTTGGGCCAGGGTTCCTCTCCATTTAAAACCGGTTGACTGCTACGCATTGCCATGACTCCGTGTTGATACCCACAGCTTTCATATCTCGTTTTATGATGTCACGATACCGCAGCTGTGGCTGTCCAGTGGGTCTTCTTCCAGAGGCCAGTTCTCCATACAGGAGGTCTTTTGGAATGCGACCGTCTGGCATGCGATGGATAGGGCCTAGTCAGCGGAGTCTGCGCTGTTTGAGGAATGTGAGCATGGTAGGCAGATCGGCTAGAAACAGGACCTCAATGTTGAGCGCCTTATCTTGGCATGAAATTCCAATATACGTCGGATACTTCTCAAGTGAAAGGTGTTCAGACACCTCTCTTACCTGGCGTACGCGGGTCATGTCTCATTGCCATATAGCAGTATATATATATATATATATATATATATATATATATATATATATATACCTTCACTATTATAATAAAAACCGTTCTGTATTCATTTGTATATATTTTGCCGTCATTTGTGACGGCAGAAGTACACTTGTATCAATATAAAAGCAGCAGGTTCTATGAAATGTGCTCTTCGAGCCTGTACGTTTAGTAATTATTAGTAAATACATCTGGATTCGTTGTGTATAAATATTTAGATTTGCTTAAGTTAAGTCAATATTTCATTATAAAAAGAACTTTAAGAAGCACCGAGCCTTTCCCTTCTACGACGTAGCACTAATAGCACAATGGAAAGCAAAATAAGTTTGCAGCTTTCAATATCACAAAAGCAATGCTAGTATCATTGAACTGCTGTAGGCAAAATACCAGCCATAATTATTCAAAATCGAGTTATAGAAGGAGTGGTCCGATTTTAATCAAATTTGACACATTCATAGACAAAGACATAAGGAACAATATTCAGAAGTTTCAAGGTTGCAATTCTTACAGTAGTGCAGAAAATTTTATATCGATACCAGGAAATCAAAATTTGACTTACATCCATTCATTTTTATTTCAGTCTACCGTTTCGCTTTAACTGGAAACAACTATTGCTTTTTAGTCTTTCGTGCCAACGTCCAAAGAGTCTGAACTCCAGGACCATGGATTAGTTTTAAACCTTTCATTACACCCGAGCAACGCCGGGCTATACTATTAGTAATAAGTAAAGCAAATCAGAATTGCAGTTCGAACGGCATCAGTAATCAATTAACTATTGTTTCCATGAGATTTTACCGTTATTATCTAGAATTATTCAGAAAAATTTTAATAAAAAACTTCTGGACTGTTGTTTAGTTTGACTTATTATTATAATTGTATAGTGACTTTACTTTCACCCAACATATATATATATATATATATATATATATATATATATATATATATATATACTACTGGCCATAATTATTAGGCCACCCCAGTGTTTTAAAAAATGATGTATTTCCTGCTATTTTTTTAGTATTTATTGCCAAATTAATAATTGTAAATGCAAATATAATGGTTCGTTTGTTAATACTGCACAATAGCACGTACATCAAACGAATTTATAAACATTTAATAATTACCTATATTGCAGTTTCATCAATGAAAGAATGAAGAAAATTTAGGGTAATTCGGATGAGTTCATCTTTGCTTCCTTGCCTTGTAAAATTTTGCAAAGTAATAATAACAAAAGAACCATTCTGTTTTCATTTGGCAATAAATACTAAAAATAGTATGAAATACATCATTTCTTTTAAAAAACCTAATAATTATGACCGGTAGTGTAAATGACCTTTTACTTCGAAGATTCTATTTACTCAAAACGTCAATTAGAACTCATGAACATAATTTATTGCTAACAATTCTGGAAATATAGTCGTCTAATAGCTTCAGGAATTACTTTATTCTTATTGATAATTTTTATTTTTACAAGAGGCTGATTAGAACCCAAAATCTAAACTCATTTATAAATGTAACTTTGTCTGTGTGTGTGTCCGTTACCTATAGACTCCAATACGTCTGAACCGATTTTATTGCATATTTACACAGTTATACTATAAGCGTCTGCGAGTGTTCTTAGCTAGGTTTTGTGTCGAGTTACCTCCGATAAATATCAAAAATCGATAATCGAAAAAATCAGGTCATGGAAGGAGTGGTCCGATTTTAATCAAATTTGATACACTCATAGGCAAAGACATAAGAAACTATATTCAAAAGTTTCAAGGTTGCAGTTCTTACAATAGTACAATAATTTTTTCGATTATCGATTTTCGATATTTAACGGGTGTACCTCGACACAAAACATAGCTAAGAACACTCGCAGATGCTTATAGTACAAGTGTGTAAATGTTCAAGAAAATCGGTTCAGCCGTTTCGGAGTCTATAGGTAACGGACACACACACACACACACACACACACACACAGACAAAGTTCTATTTCTAAATAAGTTTAGATTTGCAGTCCTTTTTTCTGCTTTCTTTAACTACATCCTGTAGAATGTCTTGTAGTTTCCTTTTCGTGTCTGCTATCAGCACTGTATCATCTGCGTATCTTATATTGTTCAGATTGCGGCCACCAATGACGAATCCTGGCAGGACTTCTACATTCTGAGAATAGTATCGCTGTATAGCTTGAATACATCTGGTAAGAAGACACCTCCTTGTCTTACAACCCTTTCTATCTTTGCTGAACTCGTTTTCTGTCCGTATGCAGGCAGTTTGCGGCCGGTACGGCAGTGAACGCTGGACAATATCATCGAAGATGAGGAAAAAACTTGAAGCAGCGGAAATGTGGTTCTACAGAAGGATGCTGCGAATATCGTGGACCGAGCATGCGAGCAACGATGAGGTGTTGAAAAGAATGACAACGAAAAGAAAATTAATAGTGAGCATCAGGAAGTTCCTGGGACATGCAATGAAAAAGGAGGGCTTTGGTCAGATAGACGGAAAAAGAGATAGAGGAAGGCAGCGGATAACATATTTGAAGGGCCTGATCAGGTGGATGACGGAACGGGGTTTGCGTGGAGTAACATGGGAAAACATATTAAGAGCCACCAGGGATAGGGAGACGTGGAAAGCCATGATCGCCTACGTCCTGAAAGGATAGGGCAAGAAGAAGAAGAAGAAGAAGAAGAAAGATGCTCGATTACACTAAAGTCTCTTCTAAATATTTCAACGTTGTCAAGCATTTCTATCAGGTCTTTGTGGCGTACCTTGTCGAATGCTTTTGTATAGTCGATGAAACACAGGTACATGTCCTTCTGCATTTTTATTGTCCTTTCTAATAACACTTTCAGTATAAATATCGCGTTCCTTTTTGGAAACCGCACTATTCTTATCCTATTCCCGGTCTGATTCTTCTGTTCATCAGAATTCGGATGATGAGTCTTGTTAGATCCATATCTTATTCATCATCAACATTTTTAACAGTAAACATCTACTTTAAATGGCTCTTGAGCCTGGTATTGGGTAAACGTTACTATAAAAAATAACTTTACGCATATAATGGATATATTCTTCATTTATTCATTTATTTTACAAACTGAATTAAGAAAATTAAAAAAGCTACCTTAATCCTAATACTTTTTAATACAAGGAGATACACTGAGATCGAGTCGAGCTTACGAGACCGACATTTTAACCATAGAGCCAGTCAAGTCAACCTAAGAATAAGTATTTCCTATTTGGCGAATGCAAATGTATCCAACGAAGTCTTCTGTCCAATAAGCGCACCTTCCTAAATAGGCGAAGCCGATGATTATATCTTATTGCTTGTATTATATAACCCATGACAACAGGCTGTGTATTTCTTTGACAGAAGATGGACACCGCCCGGGGAAATGTCCTGGATGACCTAACAGGATGATCAATGAGGTCAGGGCTTAATTTGAATTCAATTTTGAATCTGTTGTTTCGCGAAGGTAAATTGTCTCGGAGAGAAAAGTTTCAAAGATGCAATTTGATGTGGTTATATGTAATTAATTATTGATCCTCTGTTCTTCCGGTTTTAAAGCCAGTGAAAAGAGTTTTCTATATAACGGAGATTTATCTCTCTATCCAAGCAGATGCACAAACGTAGAAAGGAAACGAATAATCGTTGTATATACATATGTGTATGTGCGTGTAATAAAATATTAATTATAGCTCTTATTTATAGAAATTAATATACGTAAAATTACTGATATCAAATTTAACAGAACTTATGTTTATAAAGTGATAACCATTCAGTCAGTTAAGTGCCATACGTGATACACGCTTGGGCGATCATGTCTCTAAAGAGACATGACTTACTGGGCAGGGGATTAACCCACATTCTGCGGTAGACTGGTTGCGAGCCAAGGCTATAGAAATCAATCTGTCCTGTTATTTAACCCTATAACTGGTTGGAAGAGACGGATGAATACCTTTCTCAATCGTATTTGAAATTGAATGCAAGGAATTCAAGTGGAATTCGAACGCGGCACTCCGATTTCTCGTTCCGAGCTGATATCCACTGCACCACAAACCACGCAATAAATATTGTTACAATAGAAACAATAATGTTCAATACTAAATTCGCAATCGGCCTTCTATAAATATTGTAGGTAACTATATCCAATGTGTGTGTGTGTGTGTGTGTGTGTGTGTCTGTGTGTGTGTGTGTGTGTGTGTGTGTGTGTCTGTGAAATTTGAGATAAAACTAAAAATATATATTTGTGAAAGGAAAATATAAATAGATACAAAGGAGAAAATTATGTTAGCATTCGTGTTTCGTTCTTCGCTGGACTTTATCAAGGCCAATGTAAGAATTTTACTTTGCAACAAGTATTTATAAACAAAAGAAAAAAAAACGTTAATTTATCAAAATTCAAAATTGTCAAATTTAAGGACACTAATAAACGCCTATACAACAGGTTAAGTGAAAAGTCTCGGGAAATTACGGAAGATGCTAAGTGAGTAAATGAATTTTTTAATTTTTTTTTCAATTAAATAATGTAATTATTATTTACATGCACCCCATATAAACTGTCACTCTTTCACATAACTTTCCTCCTCTGTAACCCCCTGCAAACCAGTGTCAGTTAAATGCCTTGCTTGGGGCGATATGATTATTTTTAAAAAAATTAAAAAATCAATTTTTCAATTCTGAAAAAACATCATGGGCAGAGAAAGGACTTGTGAATGCTACTCTGCAGAAATTGTTTAAATATCATCTTCCAAATTGTTTCTTTTTTTGTTTTTAGTTTTTCTTAAGCAGACCATATGATTTAAGTGGTACCTATGTGTTAATCGATTTCAGTAAAGTGCCATACGTGATACACGCTTGGGCGATCATGTCTCGAAAGAGACATGACTGACTGGGGAGAAGATTATCCCGCAGTAGGTTGCCATTGCTTTCTGCGGGAGACTGGTTGCCGACCAATGCTATAGAACCCAATCTGTCCTGTTATTTAACCCATCACTGGAGGGAAGTGACGGATTAATACCTTTCCCAAAGGTATTTGCGAGTAAGTGAATGCAAAGAATTCAACTGGAATTCGAACTCGGCTGCTCGATTTCTCGTTCCGAGATGATATCCACTGCACCACAACACACATACGCAGCCATATATATTTTTGCATATTGACTAGAAAGACATTTTAACGACATTTCAATTGAAGTGTGAATAAAGCTGCATTACTAAAAGCTAAAGAAGAGTGCAAAAACAAACAAATTCTTTCCCAGACCCCATCAGTATCCCTACAATTAAGTAGCATTCTTCAAATTCTTCTTATCACTACCATCCTTGAATATGGGTGGGGACCGCTTCTTTTTTTTTAATCTTTTATTGTATTTGTGTTTTTTGTCTCTTTCATGCTTTCTTCCACCGAAATATAAACAAGCTTACTTTCTTTGAAGAAGAAAACGGGGAGAGTGAAAGAGAGAGAGAGAGAGAGAAAAAAAAAATACAACATAATTATTGAATACTACATTGAATCGATTACTAGGTTCTGTTTTTATTTAGAAAATGAGCTGAGAAGACACTGATCAAGGCTGTACAAATGAAAATGACGGACGATAAGTAGAGAAATTAAATTGATGAGTTATTTATTGAATATTTAATAAACTGACTCGTGTTAATTTTTACTTAAATTGATTTTTTTTAATCATATCACCCCGAGCAAGGCGGTAACGCCACTGATGTGCAGGGGGCTACGTAAGAGTGAAAAGATTGGAAGAGAGAAAGAAAGCCGGTAACCACATCCTAAACAGGAAACAAGGGATGAGCCTCTTCACCCGTTCATTAGACGTGGGTGGAGTGTGAACCGGGCGATAGTTTAGTCTATCTAATCCAATTGAGAAAAAAATAAATAAATAAATAAGAGTAAAAGATTGGAAAAGAGTAAAAGATTGGAAAAGAGAAAGCCGGAAACCACATCCTAAACAGGAAAAAAGGGATGAGCCTCTTCACCCGTTCATTAGACGCGGGTGGAGTGTGAACCAGGCGATAGTTTAGTCTATCTAATCCAATTGAGAAAAAAATAAATAAATAAGAGTAAAAGATTGGAAAAGAGAAAGCCGGAAACCACATCCTAAACAGGAAACAAGGGATGAGCCTCTTCACCCGTTCATTAGACGTGGGTGGAGTGTGAACCGGGCGAAAATAATGATATGACAAAAAACATAGACAATGAAACATTTAAAAGAAAGAAAGAAAGTATGAATAAAAAGAAATGAAAGAAAGCAAAAAATAAAAAATAGCCATATGTGTATTTAAAAAAAAGAGAAAAAATGAAAGAAAATCGGAGAGAAAAAATGTCACCTGTAAAGTATTAAAAATAAATAGAAAAATAGAATAAAATGAGAGAAAAGGAAGGAAGAAAAAATAAGTGAAGAAATATACAAAACAATAAAAGAAAAAACTAAAAAGAAAGAAAAAAGTATTAAAAAGAAAGAAAGAAAGAAAGAAAGAAAGAAAGAAAGAAGCAAGCAAGCAAAGTGATAGCCGGGAGATTATTAAAAAAGAGAAAATGAAAGAAAATTAGCAAAAAAAATGGTGTAAACTGTGAAGTATTAAAAGAGTAATAGAAAAAACAAACAAGAAAGAAAGAAAGAAAGAAAGAAAGAAAGAATAATTTCCAAAATATTAGGAAGAAAGATAGAAAGAAAAAAGAAATGGAAGAAATAAGCAAAAAGTATTAAGAAAGAAAAGCACAAAAAAAAAATGAAAATCTAACAGGAACGTATTAAAAGAAAATAAAAAATTTAAAAAAAATGAGATAAAATAATTAAGAAAAAAGTAAACATGAATTTATTAAAAAGGAAGAGAAAAAGCAATAAATGAAAGTGAAAACGGAAAAATATGCACAAAATTATTAAATGCATTTTAAAAATATAAATGAAATGAGAAAACTCGTGTCCAAAAAGAAAAAAAGTAGGCACACAAATGTTGGAAATAAACGAATGAAAATGTAAGAAAGAAAGATGAATTAGACAAAATCTATTAAGAAGCAAACAAGCAAAACTAATGAAAAATAATCACAAATCGATTCGAAAAAATGAACGATGAAGTCTAGAAAAGAATAATAAAAATAAAGAGTATCAAAGAAAGATAGAAAGAAAAAAAAAGAAAGAAAAAACGTATAATACAAAGAAAAAATGAAAATAAAAAATACTACAAAGAAAAAATAAGAAGAAATGTATGCAAAAAATAAATAAATAAATAATGAAAATTATACAAAAAAGTAAAAAGAAAGTAATGAAAAGTATAATATGAATAAAAAAGGAAAAAAACTAGAAAGAAAGAAATAATAAAAATTTATACAAGAAAGCGTGTTAAAGAAAGAAAGAAAAAAGAAAGAAAAAACGTATAATACAAAGAAAAAAATGAAAATAAAAAATACTACAAAGAAAAAATAGAAGCAATGTATGCAACAACTAAATAAATAAATAATGAAAATTATACAATAAGAAAGAAAAAAAAGTAATGACAATTATAATATGAATAAAAAAGGAAAAAAATAGAAAGAAAGAAATAATAAAAATGTATACACGAGTGTTAAAGAAAGAAAGAAAGAAAGAAAAAAGGAAAGAAAGAAAACATATAATACAAAGAAAAAATAAAAGTAAAAAATACTACAAAGAAAAAATAAGAAAAAAATGTATGCAACAAATAAATAATGAAAATTATGCAAAAAGAAAGAAAAAAAGAAAGAAAAAAGAAAGAAGAAAGGAAGAAAAAGAAAGAAAAAAAGAAAGAAAAAAGGAAGAAAAAAAGAAAGAAAAAAAGAAAGAAAAAAGAAGGAAAGTATATAAGAAAGAAAACGGATCAAAGAACGAAAGAACGGAAAATATAATAAAGTTTTGTTTTTTATAGAAAATACAAAATTAATCTTTGAAATGATGTTTTCTTTTACATCTTTATTCGAACACCGTCCAATAAGAGTGCGCTTTAATTTGGCACAGGAAAACCAAAATAGATTCAATATGTCTTTACAAAGAACACATCGTTCAAAGACTTGCTATAGCGAACCAATATCTTCATTCCGAACTAAGAAAAGCCTTGTTTTAATAAGATTGAGTCGAAAATAAATGTCTGTTTTTGTTTATCAAATCTACTCATAAAAAATTAGCTACAACGATATTTTATACACTACTGTGGTACAGTGGATATCGGCTCGGAACGAGAAACTGGGGAGCCGAGTTCGAATTCCAGTTGAATCCATTGTATTCACGTACGCGCAAATACTCTTGGGAAAGGTATTTATCCGTCTCTTCTTTCCAGTTATGGGTTAAATAGCAGGACAGATTGGATTCTATAGCCTTGGTCGGCAACCAGTCTACCGCAGAAAGCAATGGCAACCTACTGCGGGATAATCTTCTGCCCAGTCAGTCATGTCTCTTTCGAAACCTGATCGCCCAAGCGTTTATCACGTATGGCACTTAACTGACTGACTGACTAGCAGAATAGCCCGGCGTTACTCGGATGTAATGAAAGCTTTAAAACTAATCCATGGTCCTGGAGCTCAGACTCTTTGGACGTTGAAACGAAAGACTAAAAAGCAATAGTTGTTTCCAGTTAAAGCGAAACCATAGACTGAAAGAAAAATGAATGGATGTAAGTCAAATTTTGATTTCCTGAGATCGATATCAAATAAGTTTTTTCGTCGTAAACTGAATTATGAAGGCTAAATAAGTCCTCTGAGTAAATGGTATGATGGCTGAGACTAAGAACTACAATTATACCTACTTAGAGCCAAACAGGAAGCTAAAACTAAAATATAAGGGCTGAAAAACTGATTTTGATCAGACCGGGTAGGATATCGGAGTATCGATTTCCAATATCGGAGTTAGATAAGTCAACCAAGTATAGAACTGCAACCTTGAAACTTCTGAATATCCTTTCTTATGTCTTTGTCTATGAGTGTATCAAATTTAAAATCGGATCACTCCTTCTATAACCCGATTTTTTCGATTATCGATTTTCGATATTTATCGGGGGTACCTCGACACAAAACCTAGCTAAGAACACTCGCAGACGCTTATAGTACAACTCTGTAAATTTTCAAGAATATCGGTTCTGCCGTTTCGGAGTCTATAGGTAACGGACATACACACACACACATACACACACACACACAGACAAAATTCCATTTATAAATAAGTTTAGATTTAGATATATTCACCCTTATTTGCAATGATTGGTTGCAGTTTAACGCGTATGAGTAAATGTCTATATTTCCGAGATGAGGTAGTATTTACATTATTTACATTGTCCGTACTGTTGTCCTCACCTTTATTGCCCTGTTTACGATGCTCCAGTGGTTGTACGTTCTTGCCTTCTTCAGGTTCTAGAAATTTTGAACCTAATCCTTTATTTCGACCACTGGCTAGATTATTCTCGTTCCATGTGCGATGCCACTTTCAGATGCCATGTAGTTATCTCCCTTTAACTCAACTCTCTAAGTTATTTGTTCACCACTGCTGTAGCCTGGTATTGAACTCACAACTCTTTGGGTCAAGTTACTGGAACTAACCAACGCCGATATCGTCTGGGTCATGTGTCTTTTAGGACACATGGTTAGTTCCAGGGACTTGACCCAAAGAGTTGTAAGTTTAATACCGGCCTACAGCAGTGGTCAACAAATGATTTGTTGAGAGCTGAGATAAAGGGAGATAACTTCATGACAACCTGAAGTGGCATCGCGCATCGAACGAAAACAATCCACCCAAAACAAAAACAATCCACCAGTGATCGAAATAAAGGGTTCGGTTCGAAATTCCAAGTAACTGAAGAAGGTCGGAGCGTACAACGGTTGAAACGTCGTAAACATGGGAATACAGATAAGGACAACTATCCGAACAATGTTAATGACTAGGATTAAAATTCCGCAAAATTTTCGTCTTGAATCTTTTTTATGATGGTTCTCGAATGTGGTTTTCATTATATACAGTTTTTTCGTCAGATAATGCAAGACCAATTAAATATGGCGAGTCGTGGTGAAACAGACTAAACGTGTTCCAGACTTTTCTTTTTTTGTGTGTAATTTTTGGCTGCGTGCGGCCTTGTGTTGTCATAGAGGTGAACAACATTTTCCTATTAAGGAGCACACGTCGTTTTTCAGCCCAATCTTTTATGGTCGCGTTGTAGCTGATGCACGTATAAATGTTCTTTTAGTGTTTCAATGCATGGTCATCAGTAAAAAGGTCAGCCCAAAATGCCAAATACAGGTCGGGAATACCAGAATCAAGCAGGTACAAAAATTTAAATACCTTGGAAGCGTTATAACAGAAGTGCGACACAGAGATCCGAAGGCAAATTGGCATGGCGAAGAAAGCATTCCAGAAGTTGAGTAAAGTAGTAAGAAACAGGACAATTTTGCTAGAAACTAGGAAGAGAGTACTGGATTGCTACGTGATGTCCGTCGTTCAATATGGCAGTGAATGCTGGACAATACCATCAAAGATGAAGGAAAAACTTGAAGCAACTGAAATATGGTTCTACAGAAGGATGCTGCGAATATCATGGATCGAGCATGTGAGCAATGAAATAAAATGACAGAAACAAAAAGGAAATTAATACTGAGCATCAGGAAGAGACAGCTGAAGTTCCTGGGACACGCAGTGAGGAAGGAGGGCCTGGAGAATCTGATACTAACAGGCCAGATAGAGGGAAAAAGAGGCAGGGGAAAGCAACTGATAACATATTTGAAGGACCTAATCAGGTGGATGACAAACGAGGATTGCATGGTGTAACAGGAGAAGGCGTGCTCAGAGCCACCAGGGATAGGGAGATGTGGAAAGCCATGATCGCTTACGTCCTGAAACGACAGAGAAAGAAGTGTTTCATTGCATTTTGACAACTCAAAACGAATAAAACAACTGCCAGATATTACCTTCCTTCAATCGGTATTAATTTTGGGGGTCGTTTGTGGAACTTTCTCCTTTTTAATCGCCTGACTTTTGTGTTGAACATTGTTTTATGTAACCTATTTTTCATCACATCATAAAGTCATTGTAGGTTCCGACTAGATACAAGTTTCTTTTTCATTCGGAGTTGTCTTTCTCCTAGATTGGTTGCCATTCAAAGTTGAAGAGCTCAGTCTGCCCAACCCATAGTTGTATATTTTGAATTCAGAGTTCTCCTCCCTTAAACTGGTTGCTACCCAAGGTTACAAGATCCAGTCTCTCTTGCTATTTACTCATAGGTGGAGAAAAGATGAATTCATACCTTTCCCAAGGGTAGTTTTACGTAAGTAAACATAATGAACTTGACTGGAATTCGAACACAGCTCTCCACATCCGAGCCACTATCTATTATTCTCCATTTAATACATACTAGCAGTTTAGGCCGGTTTCACTCGAGTAGTTTAAGGAATAATAAGAATAAAAACATATGATTAATTTACATAGCAAATGCTTACACAACGTCCACCCTCGTCAATTTTATAGATATATATAACAATGTAGAATGTCTATGTTAGATTATGGTGGGAGGGGAAGGGGCAAAATATATAGATATAGATAATATAAAGTGGGGTGATCCATTCTATATTGTAATTAATACCTAAACTGATCCTTGACTTTTTGGGGTGATAATATATATTTTTCTACCCCTAATTTTGGTTTTCTGAAAAATTTCAAGGTGTCGTTAGTGTTCTAAAATTTTGATCTACATCTGAGCGCAAATCCTGTCGAGCTAGACAGCAAAATGCAGACGCTAAGTCGAATCTATCAAACAAACAAATACTTACATAACGTCCACCCTTGTCACTTTTATAGATATAGATAACAATGTAGAATGTCTCTACTGGATTAGGGTGGGAGGGACAACATACATAGATATAGATAATATAATGTGGGGTGATCGAGTCTATATTATAATCACTACATAAACTGATCCTTGACCTTGTGGCGTGATAATATCGTCACTTTTATAGATATAGATTATCAGTGACGCATTTCCATTATACACATATTGTCCGAATTATGTCATTAACGCTTGTATTCGTTTTCGGGTATTAAAAAAATGTATAAAATATAAACTCGCTAAAAATGCTTTTAAATTGAAAAGATTCAATGGAAAAAATCAGTTTTTATCTACCGCCAGAAATATTTACTTTGCTAATTCAGAATAAATGTTCTAATTTAATTTTAAACACAGTCAACATTTTTTTTTTGTTTTTCGCTATTAACCATAGAATCTTGAAATCCAGGGAAAAATTGTAAAACTATCTTCTCGTTTTTTACCGATTAATTCTCATCCAAATGGTGGCTCCTTTGAAAATATGAAGAAAACAAAGAACTGATATTTAATTTCTATTTTGAGAATGGTAACATTTTGCAAGAATTCGTAGGGAATTTCGTGAATATTTCTGAAAAGGCTGCACGTAGTGAAAATACAGTAAGGTAAAGATCAATATCAAAGCTAAGCAGAGTATTAAGAATTAGGAAGATTTCGTCACAAACAAAGAAATGAGCACTGAACTTTTACGTGAGATCGGTCCTTCTGTATGGCTGTGAATGCTGGACAAACACATCAAACATGAAATGAGATTTGAAGCAACAAAAATATTATTCTACATAAGGTCGTTGATGATATCGTGGCCCGAACATGTTGGTTGGTTAGTTGTTTTGTTTCTATGGCATATCAACCTCGGAGGGTCATTTATTTTTTTTATTTATCATTTTTTTGTTTACGCTACTAACCATAGAATCTTGAAGTCCAGGAAAAAAAAAAACTTTTATAGATATAGATTTAAGGATTTTTTTTGGGGGGGGGGGGGGGGATGACACGTTCAGCAGCAGACTTGATTCCCAAAAACGGAAATTACTTATGACTCATCTTAATACATTAGATTTTTCATTTTTCTTTTCTTTACTTTCGCATCACATTCTTATCAGTAGCAAACACAGTGTCGCCAGTTCTTCAAACTTGTTTTCTTTTGTTTCTCAGCTTATTTTTCTATGCTCTTATCGGAAAATAGATTTTTCTTTTTCTCACTCTCTAACCATTGGGCAGCATCAGCCTCTTCTTCAAAAAAGCTTAAACAATCTGACTACTTAATTGAAACTAACTAAATATATACACAAGACTGATCGTTTGACAAAAAGGTTGGAATTCTTATATATATATTTATATTCTCCTCATTCTCCTCTAATTCTTTTACTCTTATGTAGCCCCCTGCACATCAGTGGCGTTACCGCCTTGCGATATATATATATATATATATATATATACACACACACTACCGGCCATAATTATTAGGCCGCCCCAGTTTTTAAAAGAAATGATTTATTTCATTCTATTTTTAAGTGGATAAATCTAAATGAAAATAGAATGGTTCTTTTGTTATTATTACTTTGCCAAAATTTTACAAAGCAAGGAAGCAAAAATGAACTCGTCCGAATCACCCTAAATTTTCTTTATTTTTTCATTGATTAAACTACAATATAGGTAATTATTAAATATTTATAAATTCATTTGATGCGCATGTTCTTGTGCAGTCTTAACAAAAGTAGCATTCTATTTTCATTTACAATTATTCACTTGGCAATAAATACTAAAACATAGTATGAAATAAATCATTTTTTAAAACACTGGAGATGCCTAATAATTATAGCCGGTAGTATATATATATATATATATATATATATATATATATATATATATGTCTGGTGAAAGTAAAGTCACTATAGAGTCATAATAATAAGGCAAAGTAATTAATCAACAGTCCAAAAGTCTTTTATTAAAATTGTTCTGAATAATTCTGGCAAAATCTTAGTAGAAACAATAGTTAATTGATGACTGATGCCGTTCGAACTGCAATTCTGATTTGCTTTACTTATTACTAATAGTATAACCTGGCGTTGCTCGGGTGTAATGAAAGCTTAAAAACTAATCCATGGTCCTGGAGCTCAGACTCGTTAGACGTTGGCACGAAAGACTAAAAAAGCAATAGTTGTTTCCAGTTAAATCGAAACCGTAGACTGAAAGAAAAAATGAATGGATGTAAGTCAAATTTTGATTTCCTGGTACCGATATCAAATAAGTTTTCTTCGTCATAAACTGAATTTTGAAGGCTAAGTAAGTCCTCTGAGTAAATGGTATCATGGCTGAGACTAAGAACTACAATTATACCTACTTAGAGCCAAACCCGAAGCAAAAACTAAAATAAAAGGGCTGAAAAATTACAGACATACAGGTTAATAAACAGACACACACACAAACATCTTGCCTTTTATATATATATATATATATATATATATATATATATATATATTATCGATTTTCTGCACTACTGTAAGAACTGCAACCTTGAAACTTCTGAATATCCTTTCTTATGTCTTTGTCTATGAGTGTATCAAATTTGATTGAAATCGGACCATTCCTTCTATAACCCGATTTTTTCGATTATCGATTTTTTTTATATTTATCGGGGGTACCTCGACACAAAATATAGCTAAGAACACTCGCAGACGCTTATAGTACAACTGTGTAAATTTTTAAGAAAATCGATTCAGCCGTTTCGGAGTCTATAGGTAATGGACACACAAACACAAACACACACACAGAGACAAAGTTGCATTTATAAATAAGTTTAGATAAGTAACTGGATATTGCCACCTTATATCTATATATATATATATATATATATATATATATATATATATATATATATATATATATATTACTCATCCACATGCAAGCTTGTTTCGCTGTATCACAGCACATCAATGTGGTTAAACACATCCGCTTGCTTCTGGCCGGGATCGAAACTCGATCTATTAATATATTACACCCTGATTGAGCACTCTGGAAGAATGGTAGACTTTAAAAAACAGTAGTTACTCTGGCATCTACGCTCGTTCATTTAGCAATGAATTAGAACACTCTCAGCTATTGGGCGTGTATAATGATAATATACACGCTAAAAAGTCTCCCTCTTTCTACTCAGAGGTAGAATTGCCTAATGACGCCAATTCGGTCGGGTTTCAATCCCGGGTAAAAAGCAATATTGATGAGAACTTGTTGCCAATCTAGTACTGAAGTGACTGAAGCCGAGATGACGGGTCAGGATCGAATAATATTGCTGATCCTTCTTTGGGTTTTATCAAACAAAACCCGCAGAGGGAGAACAGATTCTGAAGAGAAAAATTGTCTAGCACGACACAATGAATCGATTTTCCCAGCAATAGACCTAAAAGTTGATTCCATATAGTCTTTCCACTTCATATCTATCGAGATTGTTAGACTGATGAAAGTGAGAATTCATATTCTTGTAAAATATTCTTTTTTTTTTCATTATCAATCTATCCCAAAATAGTCAGAAATTGATGATACTTTTTTAAAATTATTGCACCTCAAACAATGCGATTAAATAAAATAAAATTAATAAGTAACACCTTTTTGTTCTCAGAAGGAACTACTCAGTCAGTTAAGTGCCATACGTGATACACGCTTGGGCGATCATGTCTCGAAAGAGGCATGACTGACTGGGCAGAAGATTATCCCGCAGTAGGTTGCCATTGCTTTCTGCGGTAGACTGGTTGCCGACCAAGGCTATAGAACCCAATCTGTCCTGCTATTTAACCCATAACTGGAAAGAAGAGACGGTTAATACCTTTCCCAAGGGTATTTGCACGTAAGTGAATACAATGGATTTAACTGGAATTCGAACTCGGCTCCCCGGTTTCTCGTTCCGAGCCGATATCCACTGTACCACAACGTACAGACTAGCAATGATCTTATCAATAGAATCAGCTTTATATATATGATTGGAAAAAATACAACAAACGGTGGTTATAATTTTACAATGTAATGTTAAAGATACAGGATGATCAGCTTTAAGTTCAAATTCTTTACTCCCGCTGTAAGAAAAAGAAAAAAAACTTATCTCAGCCGATGGCATTCTTCTGCTTACGACTTATTTTCTTTTTCTCTATTTTCATCATTATTGTTTTTCTGTTGCCCAAATTGTAGGCATAGTTAGTTTCTGAGGTCTCCATCGATCAAACCATTATTTATCTGAAGAAGAAAATTCTGTGAACGAAACACTTTACTAATTATCATTCGATTATCCATAAATAGATAGATAGATAGATAGATAGATAGATAGATAGATAGATAGATAGATTTAGTGCAAAAGAATTTGTCACTTTAACTGAGCAAGTTCATACGTGAAACTGCTAATCAACGCTCTATTTCCAACCCGATATCGAGCATTTTACGGAAAAAAAATTGCTTGCCAAAATATCAGTAAAAAAAAATTTTATCAGTAAAACTATTGAAAAAAAATAACACTCTTGGCGCTAAATATTATCAAAACTCAATACTATATATATATATACCTACTGACCTATATTTCCTTTTAAGAAGCCATTTCTCTCTCTCTCTCTCTTTATATATATATATATATATATATATATATATATATATACCTTTAAAATGGCACAAACTAATGAGTAGGCAGTCCACTGTTTGAAGTTATTTACTTTATTAAGGGTGCTCAGTAACGCATCATGTATGGTAATATTTTTATGCTAAGTTTGTAATAGAAACACTTTACTGCAACACAAGAGCCGTTGGATTTCGGTACTATCTTAATAGCACCTCATCAGGCAGTGAAATATTTTTCTGTTAGAAATCATTATAAATAGAAACTTAAAATTAAATTGTGTTTTGTAAGCTTCTATTTGTTATGATTCTTAATAGAAAAATATCTTACTATGTTTTTGTTATAAAGGTATAATAAAAACATTATCATATATATATATATATATATATATATATATATATATATATATATATATATATATTAAAAAAGGATTAATTCAAAGATGTTGAATGGCCATTTCGATATGAAGATCCCCACGGGGGACGACACATCACCTCAGCAACAGAAAAAACCTTTCAGAAACTGGAGAAAAATTAGTCTACTTTTCCTTTTTAAATAGATTGCAAAGAAATTAAAAAATAATAAAATAAAATAAAATAAAATAAAAAAAATAAAAAAATAAAAATAAAAATAAAAAAAATAAAATAAAAATAAAGGGAAAGAAAGAGAAAAAGAAAAAGAAAAAGAAAAAGAAAAAGATAGAATAAAATCAAATAAATAAGAAAAGAAAAAAAATTGACATCGTCTGGGTTCGCAAAAAAAAGGGGGAATGTAACTAAAAATTAACAGACAGCCGTGTTAAATCGACCTAACTTTAAGCAACACGGAAGAAAGGTGGTAAGAGAGATAAAAGAAGGAAGGGAGGGTAAAAGAAAGAAACTAAAGAAAAAAAATTTTTTTAAATATTACAGACGCTGGACAAATTCAAAAACCTAATTTCCCCAAAACGTTGAAGTATTAGAAAAAGGCCTTTACTTAAAAAGGCATAATTATTAATAAAAGGGATTAAAAAGATATAGGATTTAAAATAAAATTATTTTTAAAAAAATTAGGTCATTTGAAATTAAACTAAATAAAGACAACACTAGGTAAAAAAAAAAAAAAAAAAAAAAAAAATTAATTACAATTATTATATACATACCTATAGAAGTACACACATACATACATATATATACACACACAATTCTACGAATAAGAATACATATATACACATACACACACATACATTC
Organism: Ascarosepion bandense; assembly: GCA_037127315.1. NCBI lineage: Eukaryota > Metazoa > Mollusca > Cephalopoda > Sepiida > Sepiidae > Ascarosepion > Ascarosepion bandense. Next base: position 199,930 of record JBBBDQ010000868.1, on the reverse strand, counting down.
AATTTATTACACACTTATATACATATATATATATAAATATATACACACATATATATTACACACTTATATACATATACATGCGCATACACACATATATATGTGTGTACACACCTATATACAAAAAATTCATATACACATAATATACATGTGTACACACACATGCACACACACACACACACACACACACATACATATATACACATATATATATACATATACATACACATATTCCATATGCACTCACACACATACATATTAATGAATATTATGAAAAGGAGCATTTAAATAGCTAAAAAATTTTTTTCAAAATTACATATAGCCCACATACATAAATACATATATACATATACATACATATATAAAAAAGTACATCCACACACAAACATACACATATACATAAAAAAAAAAAAAAAATTAAATTTAAAATTAAAATTAAAATTTTTTTTAAATATTAAAAAAATTATAGAAAAATTTAGAATTTAAAAATTAAAATTTGAAATTAGAAGTTAAAATCCGCCCTATGGCGGCACTTGTTTATAAATTCCCTCCTAAAGTTCAAAAGTAAGTCCTGATGAGGATACTTCAAAATCAGAATCTTCTCCAATAAACACAGACGACACCTATCACGAAAACCCTTAGGGGTACAAGCTGAGCCTATTAATTTCCAGCTGATTAAGGGTCTATCTTTTTCTTTTTCTTTTTCGTTTTCTTTTTCTCTTTCTTTCCCTTTATTTTTATTTTATTTTTTTTATTTTTATTTTTATTTTTTTATTTTTTTATTTTATTTTATTTTATTTTATTATTATCTTTTAATTTCTTTGCAATCTATTTAAAAAGGAAAAGTAGACTAATTTTTCTCCAGTTTCTGAAAGGTTTTTTCTGTTGCTGAGGTGATGTGTCGTCCCCCGTGGGGATCTTCATATCGAAATGGCCATTCAACATCTTTGAATTAATCCTTTTTTAATATATATTTGCTCTGTAATATTTTATTACATGGAGCTCTCTTCCTGTATCATTTTTTAATATTAAAATAAATTTTTAATATTAATTAGGATCGGGTTTTTTGGAATTTACCTTCCTGCTTTTTTCCCTTGGATTGAAGTATCTGAATTAAAATATATATATATATATATATATATATATATATATATATATATATATATATTCAGGGTGTTCATAAAATCCGTGTGCACTTTAAGAAATCTATAACTTTATTTTTGTTTATGATAGAAATAATCTGTAAAAAATGTTATCAAGTTTAATGTACCTAGGTATCAGTCAGTTAAGTGCCATGCGCGAAACACCCTTGGACGATCATGTCTCGAAAGAGACATGACTGACTGGGCAGAAGATTATCACGCAGTAGGTTGCCATTGCTTTCTGCAGTAGACTGGTCGAGGACCAAGGCTATAGAACCCAATCTGTCTTATTATTTAACCCATAACTGGAGGGAAGAGACGGATTAATACCTTTCCCAAGGGTATTTGCGCGTAAGTGAATGCAAGGAATTCAACTGGAATTTGAACTCTGTTCCCCGATTTCTCATTCCGAGCCGATATCAATTGCGCCACAACGCACACCCCTAGGTATAGCTATTGAATAATTCTTTACCAGAAAGTTTGCAACAATCTTTAGATAAGTAAACAGATGAATCGAAAAGAAGTGGACCATTTTATTGGCCTCCACGTTCGCCAGATTTGACTCTATTAGATTTTATTATGGGGACATGTCAAAACAATTGTGTATGCAAATAAACCCAGTTCATTAGAAAATTTGAAAGCTATAATAACTAATGTGATTTTAGGCTTTACTGTAAATCAGTTGACAAATGTTTTCCGTGAACTGCAAAATCTTATTTACTTCTTTCTAATCCTTTTTACAAATTATTTCTATCGCAAATCGAAATAAAGTTATAATTTTTTAAAAGTGCACACGAACTTTATGGACACCCTATATATATATATATATATATATATATATATATATAAGATTTTCGATTATTACTATGGATAATACATATATCACCGCTTTGATGTTATTATCGCGGCTCGTAAGACCTAAATGTTATAACAGTAGTTAATAAAAATAAAAATTAAATTATATTACTCTGTTAAATTAAATGAATTTAACATTAAGTTCGCTTGAGATCGTCTCTTTTGGAATTTACCTGGATTACATACCAAGTGTACTATGTTATATATATATATATATATATATATATATATATGACGGACGGCGACTCATATATGACTATACGTCTTGTTTGCTAGAATGTATGGTGAATCCCACAGAGCCCAACTATCATTTATATTTTTAAGCGCAGTATTAGATTAGCAACAAAGTCTCATAAATTTATATTTGAGATTTTTTCTCGCACTTCTCGCGTGTGGCTTCCCGCTTTGTAGTCAAGTTTGATTTGTAAAAACTTAAATGAAATGTCAGTCGTAATTTTATTTAATTTTTTTTATAATCATTTCACCCCCCACCCGACCAAGTAAGGCAGAAATGCCACCGGTGCGCAGGTGTTACAATGAGAGAATAAAAAAAAAAAGAACAGGTGATGTCGAAGAAGAAATAAGAGATGGATAGGAATCAAGTAGATAAAAAAATGGCAATTGGCCTTGCAATTACACTTTTGGAGGTTGTAGCTATCAGGGAAGCAAGCGAATAGAAGTGAGTTCCACAAACAGAAAATGCGAGGAAAGAAACTGTTAGATTAGAAGAGGTGGTTACATTTAACTACTTCTACGGTAAAAGGGTGGGACCTATGTACCAATCTAGTAGCACGAGTAAATATATCTTATTAATTACTCTTCTATTGTTCCCACTCCTCAATAATGCTTCTGTTTTCTAATTTGTTTTATAATCATATCGCCCCAAGCAAAGCCTTTTACTGCAACTGTTTTGCAAGGGGTTACATAGGAGGAAAGTTATGAGAAAGAGTGACAGGTTATAGGGGATGTCAGGAGGTGCGTAAGAGAAGGATGAGAATACTGATAAGAGTGGAGTGGACGGAGAAAGGAGCATGAGTGAGAGAGGATGCAGGTTAGTGAGATAGGAGATGACTATTGACTTTACATTTAAATTCTTGGAGATTGTAGCTGTCGGAGAAGCAAATAAATGGAAGGGGATCCCACAGTCGGGAAGTGCGAGAAAAGAAGCTGATGGAGTAGAATTTGTTTTTACAATTTATTGGTTTCACAGTAAAAGTGTGGGACCTGGTTGCTAATCTTGTGGCTCGCTTACATTTATATATAGAGGGCACCAGTGATTCTTTCAAATTCAGTAATTCTTTGCGTCTAAGTAAATTTATTCCCTTGCTTAGGGCGATTTCAAAAAATAAAATTAATCTATGCTGAGCAGTCTTTAGTTACAGTTTCCGGTGAACATCAGATATGACCCGATCACTAACTGAACAAGACCAGTTATTTCAAATCCTTGATCACGATTACTTGTGACGTCGTACTTACACACACACACACACACACACACACACACTTTCACCAATTGCATATAAGCCTGAAACAGACCTGTTGCCTCTGGGTGTTGGCTTCAATGTCCACTTTTATATTTACATACGCTCAATCCCTGATATGGAACACTTTAACCCATAAATATAGCAACAATTCGTTCCTTGATATAATAAATAATATCATATTTCACAAAAGAAAAAAATTATTTCCAACAGCACCTTGAAAAAGTAGTGAAAGAAATTAAAACATCTGATGAAATATTCATGAAATCGGATAAAACAGCTAATTTCTATGAAGTAACGACAAAGGAATACAAAACTCTGATTATGAAAAATTTAACAAAGAATTATAAAAAAGTTTATAAGAACATAGATAATTTAGTCGATAATATAAATACTTCTAGTAAAATAAACACTGAGAAACTGAAAATAAGTGACAGAGTAGCAAAACTCAGCACATAGGAGGGTTAATATCACTAGAAAAGATCACAAGCAAAATTTTAATACGATTCCTACCACTAGGATAATAAATCCCACAAGACCGGAGATAGGAAAAATTCGTAAAAATATACACGAAAGATGAAAAAAGCAAATTATGGGATACCTTGTATTAAAATTATGGAAGGATACCACCAATGTAACAAATTGGTTTTGTAATATAAAAAAAAACAACTGTTCTTTTATCCAATTCGATATTAAGGAGTACAATCCATCGATATCAAGGAAACTACTTTTTACGTCATTAGAATTTATCACATAATAATTAATGCAAAAAAATATGTTCTCATTCATAAACAAGAACAGTAGCGATAAAAGATACATCCACTAGGATGATACAAACCACAAGACCGGATATAGGAAAAATTACTAAAAAATATACTCAAAAGAGTAAATAAGCAAACCATAAAACTATATTTTTACATCATGTGTGTGTGTGTGTGTATTTAATATCTGTATATTTCTTTTCTCATATATATATATATATATATATATATATATATATATATATATATATATATTTCAGAAAATCTCGAAGATTAACGAAATGGTTTAACAACCGACATATTGAAATTATTTGTTTGAACATTATTTTTAATGGATACTCGTATCTGAGTAGATATTCTGTTTTTAATCAAACAGTTTACTTATTTCTACCGGCCTGATTATTTACGATAAATTTTCTTACGAAAATGTGTATCATTTGGCAGGATTCGAACCTGCGACCTTATCAATATAGGGGAAGCCACCAATTGATCTGACGCGTTTCAGAATTAAAAACGAAATATCTATTCAAATATGAGTATTGATTAAAAATAATGTTCAAACAAATAATTTCATATATATATATATATATATATTTGTGTGTGTGTGTGTGTGTGTGTGTGTGTGTGTGTGTGTGTGTGTGTGTGTGCTGTAACTTGAAAAGGTTACTGCGTGAGTAATCACTAAAACGGTGGTTGGGAATAATAGTATATCAACAAATACAAGACTGCACTCTTCGTGAAACAGATACACTGCTAGTCAGTATAATCTCTCTACTCTTAGTGTTTAACATCTCCTCACTAAGATGAATGCGACACAAGATCAATTAAAATGGGGACTCTGTGCCCTTAAGCTCAGCCAAAAATATCTCATGCAGCAAGCTTAAAGCTGGGTCGGGTTCTTGCTTTTTTTTTTTTTTTTACCCCAAATGAGACTACTCTTCGACTGAGCCTCGTTTTGATCCCTCTCTGCTCGGAATCAGAAAGTTGAACAAGAGAGAGTATGGATCGGTATGATCACTCTACTTTTCCCTTTAATGCAATTAGTGGATGCAAGAGGCTGGGAATATACCATTACCATAGATATAGGAATATACCATTACCATAGATATAGGAATATACCATTACCATAGATATAGGAATATACCATTACCATAGATATAGGAATATACCATTACCATAGATATAGGAATATACCATTACCATAGATATAGGAATATACCATTACCATAGATATAAGAATATACCATTACCATAGATATAAGAATATTACCATTACCGTATATACACTACCGGCCATGTCAATTTTTTTTAAAGAAATTATGTATTTCATACTATTTTGAAGTGGATAATTGTAACTGAAAATAGAATGGTTCTTTTGTTATTATTATTATTTGCAGTTTTACAAGACAAGGAAGCAAAGATGAACTCGTCCGAATCACCCTAAATTTTCTTCATTATATTATTCCATTAATGAAACTGCAATATAGGTAATTATTAAATATTTATAAATTCATTTGATGCACATGTTATTGTGCAGTATTAACAAAAGAACCATTCTATTTTTATTTACAATTATTCACTTGGCAATAAATACTAAAAAATGGTATGAAATACATCATTTTTTATAACACTGGAGTGGCCATATAATTATGGCAGGTAGTGTAGGTAGATATATAACAATAAATATATTTGTATATGTGTGTGAGTAATCTTACGTACAAACACATATAGATATATATTAACTAATGTTACTGTACAACATATACCTAAACAGACAGGCCTTTCTACACGAACATGCACATACACTATTATACACATGCAGAATATTCCAGGAATATACATTTAGAATAATTATATATTGCTTTAATAACGCGACAAGTATCTGACCAATAAGAACTAATCTCAAATCACAACATACCAGTAGACTGTCTCGTTGTTGTAATTTCATTTTTCTCTTGGATTCTGAATAATCTTTAATTACAGTGAAGTGTGTTAGATTGAGATACGTTTTGTATCTTGTTCTTTTTCTTTATTTTATCATAAATCTGAATGATATAAATATGCATAGTTATACAGGAAGTGCAAAAGTTGGTCTGTCAGTTAAATGCCATACGAGGAAGAGACATGACTGACCGGACAGAAGATTATCCCGCAGTATGTTGCCACTGCTTTCTACGGTAGACTGGTTGCCAGCCAAGGCTATAGAACCCAATTTGTCCTATAACTGGACGGAAGTGACTGATTGATACATTCCCCAAGGGTAATTGTGCGTAAGTGAATGCAAGGAATTCAACTGGAATTCGAACTCGGTTCCCTGATTTGTCGTTCCGAGCCGATATTCACTGCAGCACAACGCAAAAGTTGGTACACAGTAATAAAAACTAAACGTGCACACAAAACGTATTGGATTGATTTTACAAAACATACCAATAACAATCTTTCAGTTCTGTTTTAAAAAATCAATTTGCGCTCTACATCGGTTTATTTACCAGCCATCGTAACATGATCGATTTACCTGAAAAACATTTATTATCATTTCTCATTAAAAAAAAAAAATGATAATAAATATATTATATTAAAACTTATAACAATAAGAATATTAATATAGTGTTTATTGAATTAAATGGATTCTAGAACTACTAATTTTAATACTGGTAAATAGCGGTATAATATTAACTGTATATCTACTTTTTATGCTCATATATATATATATATATAGCGACTCCGACTGACACCAAATCAGTCGGGTTTCGATCCCGGCCAGAAGCAAGTGGATGTGTCTAGCCACATTGATGAGCTGTGATACAGCGAAACAGGCTTGTATGTGGATGACTAATATATATATATATATATATATACTAACCAAATAGTGCTTGGCAGACGGTAGACTGAAAACAAGTGCTCAGTGCACAACTAACACAAATAAAGTGAATATGCAGAGCTAACAACATATTAAAGAACAGAACACACTCCACCTATTTGCTACCCAGGTTTCAACCACGCAGTTCACTTCAGGCAAGCTAGCCTGATAAACCTGCGTGAACAAAACGTGGGTTGCAAGTAAGTGGTGTGTGTTCTGTTGTTTGACACACACACACACACACACACACACACACACACACACACACACACATATATATATATATATATATATATATATAAGGATGTATGTTCTTTAAGGTACATGTTATTAATACTCATCCAACAAAAAAGTTTCAATAAATATAAACTATTATAGCTTGAGTGTTCGCATCCTCAAACCGATATAAAAATCACACACAACGCACCTCACAACACTGCTTACGTTACAACATTCATTAGCTTTACAAATTTCACCAATTGTCTCTACCTACGTTGATAATGACTTTAAGGAATCAAAATCTTTCAAAATATTTTTATTTCAAAACAAACTTTGGACAATTTGTGACGGAATTTCCTTCTTGTCTGAAAAGGATCATTCGTAATTTGTAAAAGTTTATCATTAAAATTTACCGACACAAAATATATATTGCCTGTTTTACTTTAAAGAATATTTGATGCCTAAATACATTATGTATGTATGTATGTATGTATAATAAAAATAGAACTGCTTGTCCCCAAAATCGAGAAATTTAAAAAGCGTGCGACGAATGTAGTACGGGCTTCTGCCTTCGAGCAAAGTAAGGAATTTGAGAAAACCGACTAGAATGTCTGTAAACCAAATATAGAGATCTCAGCAAGACTAACTCACCTAACAAGAACTTTCAAGCCCCACAAATGGATCATTATCTACAAGTTTCTGTTCTGGGGCCTGTTATTCATATGAAAACGATATGAATAATATGCTGAAAAGTAGAATTCCTTATAAAATAATATTTCAATATTTTCATCTATTTTGTCATCCCTGAGCGAAAAAAATGTCTTCGGATTAATTTTTCCGAAACTGTTGCAAATATTTCTTCTTTTGAAAATATCAACTCATATAGTTATTATTATTATGTCATATTTCATCATATATCGATTTCTGCTATGGTCGCACTACCAACCAAGTCTGCGGGAAGACCTAAGGCAGGTTGTGGCGTGTTGTTATGGCTCCATTTCATGTTTTTCTATCTTCCCCATCATCCCTACGTTACATAGACAAAGTTTTCCTTAGTGTGTGGGCTGTACTTAATAAGACATTTTTTTGTATATCTCTTAAGATGGGGTTTCCAGGGATTCTTTCAATGTGTTGTTTTGTTCCATTTTTTATCCTTCCCAGTGCACCTAATATCACTGGCACAACTCTTGTTTTCAATTTCCACATTTTTTCTATTTCAATTTCCAGGTCTTTATATTTTGACAGTTTTTCCAATTCCTTGTTTGCTATGTTACAATCCGCTGGACAAGCCATATCAATTAATAGACAAGTTTTTTCTTTCTGGTTTTTAACAATAATAATAATAATAATAATAATAATAATAATAATAATAATAAAAATTATTATTATTATTATTATTATTTAAAATTGCAGAATTTGATTCTATAAGATCGCAAAAATGTAGATGAATCTATATCAAATTAAGAAAAATATTACGAATAGTTTTTCGTATATTTAAATGATTTTTGATAAAAAATTAGGAATTTATATTTAAATTGAATCAAGTGATATATTTAGATTAAAAATTTAACGTGTTTTTTTTATAGAACTAGAGGGAGGAATATAATCTGAGTATCTCGTGCTCGCACACACCCACACCTAGCCATAAATATATATATATATATATATATATATATATATATATATATATATATATATATATATGCTTGTATGTGTGTGACTATAAATAATGAGAATGCACATTCTTTTGCAAATACAGGCATACATATATAAAGATGTATATAGATACACGATAAACATATTGGTGTTAACATATACGCATTTGTATATATATATATATATACATATATATATATATACTCGATATAGTAAATAATTTCATATAAAAATGATTAAGGGTAAAGAAATAACAACGTATATAAATTTGAGAGGCATCACTCTTTATTTAGTTTCGTCTGAGATCTCGGGTGAAGCTAAAGAAAAAGCAGAATATGTCAAAATATTTCCAATCCTTTTGTCGTATTTAATCCATATTTTCAATTACAGAACTTAGGGTCTTCTCCGTTTCCGCCGATTGACGATACACTTAAGCACAGCGCGTGTGCATGAAACTTAACGTAGCAGGAAAACACTGAAATTTAACTGTCACTTTTTATATGGCTTATTGCGTTGTTATATAGGTACCTATGAGCATTAATAGGTATGTCATCCAAATCTAAAAAAAAGGATGAAAATAATAGAAACATAACAAGAAGAAAAAAAAGCCAAATTTCAATGACATCAACTATAAACACGAACACAATGTGCCGACCGTAAGTGGAAAAAATATCCCAATAATCTAAACTTATTTATAAATGGAACGTTGTCTGTGTGTGTGTGTGTGTGTGTGTGTGTGTGTGTGTGTGTGTGTGTGTGTCTGTGTGTGCCCGTTACATACAGACTCCGAAACGGCTGAACCGATTTTCCTGACAATTTACACAGTTGTACTATAAGCGTCTGCGAGTGTTCTTAGCTAGGTTTTGTGTCGAGGTAACCCCGATAAATATAGAAAATCGATAATCGAAAATATCGGGTTATAAAAGTAGTGGTCCGATTTTAATCAAATTTGATACACTCGTAGACAAAGACATAAGAAACGATACTCAGAAGTTTCAAGGTTGCAGTTCTTACAATAGTGCAGAAAATCGATAATATATATATATATATATATATATATATATATATATATAAAAGGCAAGATGTTTGTGTGTGTGTGTCTGTTTATCTACCTGTATATCTGTAATTTTTTCAGCCCTTTTATCTTAGTTTTTGCTTCGGGTTTGGCTCTAAGTAGGTATAATTGTAGTTCTTAGTCTCAGCCATGATACCATTTACTTAGAGGACTTATTTAGCCTTCAAAATTCAGTTTGCGCTATAAAAACTTATTTGATATCGATATCAGGAAATCAAAATTTGACTTACATACATTGATTTTTCTTTCAGTCTACGGTTTGGCTTTAACTGGAAACAACTATTGCTTTTTAGTCTTTAGTGCCAACGTCGAAAGAGTCTGAGCTCCAGGACCATGGATTAGTTTTAAAGCTTTCATTACATCGGAGCAACGCCGGGCTATACTGCTAGTTTCTTATACATAGATAATAATCTACACATTTAGTTAAAAGTCGAAACCAAAATCATCAGGCTTATGGCCTATCACTTTGAATACACCGGTTATCGGTTGATCACCGAAGTTAAGCAACGTTGAGCCTGGTCAGTACTTAGATGAGTAACCGCTTGGGAATACCAGGTGCTGTAAGCGTTTAGTGACGGTTGTGGTGCAGTGAATATCGGAAAGAGAAATCGGTGAGCTGAGTTCAAATTCCAGTTGAATACATTGCATTCACTTAAGCACTGGTACCCTTGGAAAAGGTATTAATCCGTCCGTTCCCTCCAGTTATGGGTTAAATGACAAGGGTAGGAATTGGGGACCCTGCCCTTAAAAACAAATCCCAATGAATCTTGAACAAACAATAAGCTAAATAAAACAAATCAAGAACTGCTTTCAGCATTAAATGAGCTAATGAAGGTTGAATATGCTGGTTAAATGAACCAACCAACCAACCAAAATGGCTAAAAAAATGGCCGAAAGCTTGCTGACATAGAGAATGATTTTTCCACATTTTATATACAGAAAAAAAAATATACGTATACCCGTAAAATTAAATAAATATCTCTACCGCATTAACTTAGCAGTCGTATTGAATTAATATATATATATATATATATATATATATATAGAGAGAGAGAGAGAGAGAGAGAGAATGTTTAATATTAATTAAGATCGCGTCTTTGGGATTTATCTTCCTGCTTTTCCTTTTGGATTAAAGTTTTATATTTAAAAATATATACATATATATATATATACATATATATATATATATATATATATATATATATATATATATATATATATATATATATACTGATTGTTTAATACTTAGTTTTTTATTCATAATGGGTTTAGCGCACATTTGTATTAAAAAGTGTTCAATACAATTATATTGTAGAACTTTTGAAATTTTTTCATTTTAAACGAGTTATTTCGCTACCTAGTTTTCAACAATGAGTGGTGTCTTCAGGCGATTTTTAATAGAATTATTAAAAATCGCCTGAAGACACCAATCACAGTAGAATCCTAGGTAGCAAAATAACTCGTTTAAAATGGAACGTACATATATATATATATATATATATATATATATATATATATATATATATATATATATAGTGTCATCCGCAGACAGATCTGTTTCGCTGTATCACAGTTCATCACTATGGTTAGACTCCGATTGCTACATAACCCAGGCTCGAAATCCGACTGAAGTGGCGTCAGTCGGCGACTCTACCAGTTGGCCACGGGGCGTTCAGTGGAAGAAAGAAGTCTTTTTAGCGCATATCATATTACGCGCCCAAAAGGTAGAGTGCTCATATTCATTTTACTCAATGAGCGATGAGTACTCGATATATATATATATACTAAATTAAGTGTATCGAGACAGCAGATAATTTTCTAAGCATATATTGTTGAATATAAGAGACAATGAATGTCTATTATGTTTAATCATGAGCCGTTCTAAATATCGTATTATGGCTTTAATTTTAGGTGAAAATAAAGGCAAACATTCTCCAAAGTTTGGATAATTTTAATGTTGGTTTTAAGCTTATATATATTACACGTCAATATATATATATATATATATATATTGTAAGAAAATGACAGAATACGTAGATTTTAAACCCACTGTTCAAGCATTTATCACCTGAAGAGGAGCATATGAAAATGTTTGTGTAGTGATACTATGCTTTTATAAATCATTGTAACAACTATTACAATATATATATATATATATATATATATCCAATAATTCTCTCCTACCATGAACCTTGTATTATTTAACAGCGTAAATGGTATTTTGAAAGTTTTAAAAGACAAGTAATGTTCAAATGCGCGAGTAAAGTGCTAATTTTAGAAAACTCTCCTTTTCAAAAATGCAAAAAACCACAAAAATTACGTTACAGTGAATATATATATAAATATATGACAATATATATATATATATATATATATATATATATATATATATATATTGACGTATATTCGTATGTGTGAGGACTTCTATGTATAAGCGAGTGTATTTTAATTAACGAGAAATAGACTTTATATTGTAACGTTTTTGGTTCATCGAAATTAGGTTGGATGTTCCTGTACATTGAGTTTAGCAGACTTCGCTTCTATTTCTCCGAGAAGAGATAAGATAACACTTTTGGATTTAAGCTTCTATAGCAAAAAAATAAATAAATAAATAAATGAATAAATAAATAAATGAATAAATAAATTTAAAAAAAACAAACAAACAAACAAAAAACAGACCAAGAATAAGTGTCGAACTGAGCTATTTTCTGTCGTTTTCAATCGTTCTCGAATATAACTGCTACATTAATTTTAAATAAGACACAGAAAAAAATTATTTCGTCATTCAGATGTCTCTTTCTGAGAAAGTGTCAGGTCTTTTTTTTTATTTTCTTCCTTTCCCAAAGTATGCGTTCATTGATCGCATTTGTGGAATGATTGAACGAAAGATAACGATCAAGAATTTACATTGTGACTAAGTGTGTATGTATGACCCAAATAATCTGTGTGTGTATCCCGCGCACATTGTATTTCTATTTTTATTTAATATGTTTTGTCTTCTTTTTTTCTTTTATTTCTCTTCGCTTTGTTTATTACAGAGTCTCTTTTTACTTAATTAAATGCCGTGAAATAGGAAACTAACTCTCCTTGTAGGTCAATATACAAGCTGTGATTGGGAAAGCCACCAACTTAGATTCCAGATGTAAAAAAAAAAAGTACGCTACAGGTTCCCTATATTATTTCTTTGAATTAGCTTCAACTCGTGGGTGTGCTTATAGGTGGGGCTGCAGTCGTATATCAGTCAGTTAAGTGCCATACGTGATACATGCTTTGGGAGATTATGTCTCGAAAGAGACATGACTCACTGGGCAGAAGATTATCCCGCAGTAGGTTGCCATTGCTTTCTACGGTAGTTTGGTTGCCAGCCAAGGCTATAGAACCCAATCTGTCCTATTATTTAACCGATAACTGGAAGGAGAAGAGTCAGATCATATTACATTATTATATTAAGTATAATTAGTGGGGGATCAGTTTATTACTTCATAACAATAGAAAATCTATCCCCCACTTTATGTCCAGTAGAAGTTTTAATTATATTTCCAACTGTTATTTTCAGTCTGTTAAGTGCCATACGTGATACACGCTTTGGACGATCATGTCTCGAAAGAGACATGACTGACTGGGCAGAAGATTATCCTGCAGTAGGTTGCTATTGCTTTCTGCGTTAGACTGGTTGCCACCCAAGGCTATAAAACCCAATAGATGGAAGAGATTGATTAATACCTTTCCTAGGGGTATTTGTGCGTAAATGAATGCAAGGAATTCAACTGGAATTCGAACTCGGCACCCCGATTTTTCGTTCCGAGTTGATATCCACTGCACCACAACGCATATAAATTATAAATCTTATAAATTAATGTGTGTCAAAGAAAAGCCTAGCCAAATATACTGATGTATTTACTAAGTGGAAATGAAAATGATTGCCTTCTTTCCGCCAGTAAGATCTCTGCTTCTCTACTGATACCCAAGAAGGATAGAATTAATCACACTCTCAATGATCTTCAAAATTAACTTAATTCTATTCATTTAAGAAGCACGCGAATAGAAAGTAAAGACGTAATCCAGAATTTGACTTTCCACACAACTTCGAACAAAGGTTTAAAAAAGAACACCTCCGTCAATACGCAAAAGAGCGATAACAACGACTGGACATGAGAAATCTAATTCCCTGAAAAATTGTCGTCAGAGAATAATGTTATAAATTTCAACGGATATTAGTACTAGCTGATCGGTCAATGAATGACAAATGTTTCCTTCTAGCGAAACGCCTAAAATTTAAACAACTTTCTTTGTAAACATTTTATGACAGGAGTACATTGTAATATCTATACACCAATAATATTCTTTGAAAGCGCGATACGACAGGTATCTATTATATTATGTCCAAGCGATATTTTGCGAGTGTTACATTGTAATATTCGTTTTAAGACAGATCTCTATCACATAATAACTCTGCAAATAACACTATGTCGAACCTTCTTTGTAGTCTTCATCCGAAGACAGGATCTAATAATATAATCAGTCAGTGAAGTGCCATACGTGATACACGCTTGGGCTATCATGTCTCGAAAGAGACATGACTCACTGAGCAGAAGATTATCCCGCAGCAGGTTGCCATTGCTTTCTGCGGTAGATTGGTTGCCAGCCAAGGCTATAGAAACCAATCTGTCCTGTTATTTAACCCATAACTTTAAAGAAGAGACGGATTAATACCTTTCCCAATGGTATTTGCGTGTAAGTGAATGCAATGAATTCAACGGGAATTCGAACTCAGCTCCCCCAATTTCTTGTTCCGAGCCGATATCCACTGCACCACAACGCACATCCGATAATACCAGAATAAATAATAAACTATGAAACTAGCTCTGTAATGTTCATTCTAAGACAGGATCCAGTCATATAATGATTGCCCAAACAATGGTCCGTGAGACAAGCTCTGTAATATTTATTCTAAGACAAAATTCAGTCATAATATTTTCACAAATAATAGTCTGTGAGACTAGCTATGTGATGTTCATTCTATAACATGATCCAGTCATAATATTTGCACAAACAATAATCCGTGAGAATAGCTATGTAATGTTCATTCTATAACATGATCCAGTCATATATCTAGAAATAATAGTCTATAAGTCTTGCTTTTTTATCTTTCTTTTAACGCCAATGCCTCTTTTACGATATATCCGTAAATTATGATCAGCTTCTTAAAGTACATTTTAAGGACTACGGTCAAATATTATATAGTAAGTAACTTCCTACAACCTGAAATATGTTTCGTCATTAAATAACCCACAAAGTATTGATAAGCCGTAAAAAATACCGAATCAATTAACAATCGTGCTAACACATGAGCGTATCATATTATCTATGTACAAGTAATTTTCTTTATTCATCTTGTTACCTGTGTACAAACATTGGCCAGCGGGCCTTGCTTTGTAATGTTCATTGTGGGGTAGACGCCCATCCTGTTGTCTGTACACAATAGCTTGCAAGAAAAGCTTGGTAATATATCATGTTACCTCTCCACAAATAGTAAAACTGATACAAAGGTAATTGTCTGAATGGAAAATTGTTTGCTAACCACCGTCTTATTCCGGTTGTCCATCATGTTAACCTAGCACAAAAAACGGTCGACAAAACATCCTTTGTAACGATTCCACAACGCAACTTATGATCTGCAAGAATTACTTAGTAATACTTGTTCGAAAACAAATTTCATTATGTTATCTGTATACAATGAATCGTCTACGAGAATTGCTTGTTAACTTTTCTTTTACACCAGTTGTTTACCATATTTGTTGTTCGTCGTCTTCTATGTGCCGTATCCCTTCAGAACATAGACAATCATGGCCCTCCACATCTCCCTATCTCTTGTAGCTTTCAGCACCCCTTCTCCTGTTTCCCCTTGCACTTTCATTCATTTGCTAAAGTTCATCAAGTATGTCACGTGTTGCTTTCCCTGTCTCTCCTTCCATCTATACATCCCGTGAGCTTCTTATAGCGCCAACAGCGTAAAAAGGACACAGATAACTCGTAGCTGATTTCTCCCTCCGGAAAAGAACGATATGAGCAACAGGTGTCACCGAACCGTTATCCTGGGATTGTTAGCATCAAGCCATATTTGTTACCAGTTCATAATCGCAAAGTGTTTGGAGACCATTGTAAGGTAATTCATCTAGAACGATCGTTAATAGTTCTGATCAGGGATCATTTCCTGCTGTTTGTACCGTGCAACTCAGTACAATATATCGTATTCTATTTGAAAAAGAGATGGGAACTGCTTGGTAACACCCATTTCGCGCAAGTCATCTAAAAGGTAAAAGGAAACGTCAAGGAAAGGCGTTGCCATGTAACAAAATCATATTTTTTTAATTTTAATTCATCGATAAAACGAGCCAGTTGTTAACTGTAGCTTTGTGCCGATAAAGTTTGCCCAGATTCCAGCAATGTTTGATAAATAATTCTCTTTGAATTTCACAAAACTTCGTTTTGTTTTTGTTTGTTTTTTTGGGGGGGGTCTCCATAGATTCCGTTTATGTTAAGCCGTTGAAGATATCTGAGAATTTAGCTACGATTCTTTTATTTTTTTCTTTCTGAATTCTCGTAATTCATTTATTATTCACCGTCAGTGATTATATAGAAGGAGAAGCAGGAGAAGATTTAGAAGGGCAGAAGCGGAAGAAAATGAAGAAGAAGTAGGAGGAGGAAAAGAAGAACAAGAAGAAGGAGGAGGTGAAGAAGAACAGGAAGGGGAGGAAACAGAAGAAGAACAGTTGGAGAAGGAGAAAATGAGTGGGAAGGGGAAGAGAAGAGAATGAACAGTAGAAAAAGAATAGGAGGAGAAGAGAAAAGAAAGAGGAAGAGAAGAAGATTTGAATGAGGAGAAGAAGAAAAACAAGAAGTGGGAGAAGCAGAAGGAGAAGATGGATTAGAGGAGGAGATGAAGAAAAAGAGTGAGAGGAGGAGAAGAAGAAGGGTAGAAGGAAAAGAAAAGAAGGAAGAGGAAAAAAGTGGAGGAGGAAGAGATGACGATATGAAGAAGACGAGGAATAAGAGGCGGGGGAATAAGTAGAAAAGAGAGGAGGAAGAGGAGGAAAAGAATAAGAGGAGGAGAAGAGGAGGAGAAAAAAAAAAGAAAAATTACTGACGGCACTAGATTAAGGCTGACAAACGGAGGCCCGCAGGCCAAATCCGTGATATTTCGACGGGCAGATCAGATGGAATATATTATTATTCTAAACTAATCATTTTGATATTATCTTTTTTATAAGATTATTTTATACGAAATGTAACACTTACATTCCCGAAATGACCTTTTAAAAGTGCTATAACTACTTTCGTTTTAATTCCAGGTCATAGTTCCATAAAAGCAAACAAACTCTTAGAAAAATTTAAAGAATTCAAATATATATATATATATATATATATATATATATATATATATATATTTAAATAATTCAAATATATATATATAAATATTTAAAGAGTTCAAATATATATATATTTAAAGAATTCAAATATATATATATATATATTTAAAGAATTCAAATATATATTTGAATTCTTTAAATATATATATATATATATATATATATATTTAAATTAAATAATTAAATATATATATATATATATATATTTAAAGAGTTCAAATATAAATATATATTTAAATAATTTAAATAATTAAATATATATATATTTAAAGAGTTCAAATATATATATATTTAAAGAATTCAAATATATATATATATATTTAAAGAGTTCAAATATATATATATTTAAAGAATTCAAATATATATATATATATATTTAAAGAGTTCAAATATATATATATTTAAAGAATTCAAATATATATATATTTAAAGAGTTCAAATATATATATATATATTTAAAGAGTTCAAATATATATATATTTAAAGAATTCAAATATATATTTATATATTTAAAGAATTCAAATATATATATATGTATTTAAAGAATTCAAATATATATATATATTTAAAGAATTCATATATATATATATATATTTAAAGAGTTCAAATATATATATATTTAAAGAATTCAAATATATATATATATATATTTAAAGAATTCAAATATATATATGTATTTAAAGAATTCAAATATATATATATATTTAAAGAATTCAAATATATATATATATATATATATATATATAATACACGCTAAAAAGGTTGCCTCCTTCTACCGTGCGCCCATAGCTCAGAGGTAGAATCGCCGAATTTAAAATTTCTAAAACTTCCAGAAGACTTTTACAGAAGATCGCACTGAGAATTCTTTCATGAAACACATGGTAAGACTCAAAGAATTTTGGGGAAGGGATTCCATTGTAACAACTGCAGATCTAAGTTTATTTATGTTGATCGACGCAAGATTTATTCATATGTAATTAACAACGACTGACTAATTGAAATGAAAAGAAATGGAAAGAGAAAGGGTGTCGGGAAGAGAAAGAAGAGTTGTAGGCACAATTATAGAACAACGAAGTCACACATTCGCTTCAGAAAAAAAAAATACGAAAAGAAAATAAGAATGCGAAAGTATCGGATTAAGTATTTGGCAAGAACACTGTGTGTATAACTAGGTGCGTTAGGAAATAGTTGACACTTTTTGGCTTCGTTCACGGCAGCGTTTTCTCTCGCGAACCTGAATGGAAATCGAGGTCAGCGTTCCGGTTTACAGCATTCTACGACCTACATTTTCGCGCAGCTTATTCTTAGAAGAATGGAAGATTTAGAGGAGGGATGGAAAAATCATATAGACGAATCGATGGGGATTTCATTCGAAGAGATGGTAAAAAAGATGAAAGAAAACAGGCTGTAGGTGGGTGTAATTCAATTGTCGATCAATTGTCGCATCGTCTTTTTTTTTATAGAAAATATCTGATAACTTACTGTAATTATGATAAATTAATCGGAGGTCTGCCTATCGTCCGGTTCAGACTCTGCCCCAACATTTTGAACAGGATAAGAAGTTTATCCCCTCTTTTGTGTTTCGAGTTTGTGTTTCCGATTCCTTCTAAAGTAGTTGCGTTCTCTTTTACTCACAGTAGTAACTTTCGTATTAGTGATATTATTACCCTGCCGTGGGCATATTGATTAAAAATAATAATTGCAAAATATTTGTTGGGATTTCGATAATCTGTGTAATCAAGCGATATTTGTAAAATTCAATAAAATTCTTAAAACTGTTACCATATGATAAAAGAAACTTATAGTTTGCTCTTACCAATATGTTGGTTGGTTTGTGGCATATCAACCAAGCGGGTCATTCATTGCCAACTAAATTTTATTTATTTATTGCTGGTAATACCTTTTTATATATCTTTCAACAATTTATTGTTTGTTTTTTTTCTACTATTTTTGTGTCTAGTAATACTTTTTTCTTTTCGAGTATGAATATTCATTGGGATTTGTTTTTAAGAGCAGGGTCCCCAAATCCTACCTTGTTATTTAACCCATAACTGGAGGGAAGGGACGGATTACTACCTTTCCGAAGGGTACCAGTGCTTAAGTGAATGCAGGGTATTCAACAGGAATTCGAACTCGGCTCACTGATTTCTCTTTCCGAGCTGATATCCACTGCACCACAACGCACATCAATCACTAAACGCTTACAGCACCTGGTATTCCAAAGCGGTCACCCATCTAAGTACTGACCAGGCTCAACGTTGCTTAACTGCGGTGAATCGAGCGAGAACCGGTGTATTCAACGTGATATGGCCGTAAGCCTCTTAGCGCTATGTATTATCTGTAATATGCATCAGCGGTATTATTGTTTTATTATTTGCTTGACTCTCTATATTCTTTTTCTATGGTCGTGTCTCTTCGCTCATGGCTCTCTACGACTTCCTATCTTTTGTCGTTCTTAGTAAATATGTTTTTGCTATCTCTCTTAAACTTGCTTCTTCGATTCAATTACATATACCCGTTAGACATGTTTCGCACTACCTTACTCTGTTCTGTTTGCCTTGTGAGTGTCAAATTTTTAAAGCCCTCTTTCCTCACTATGTGCACTAGAAATTTCAATTCTTTCTTTTTTAGTCTCAACATAAATGTCTGTTTGGGTTCTATTTTCCTTAAAACCTTGTCGTTTCTCACATGACCAGGATTCTCAGCTTTTTTTGTAGAACCACAATTCTGTTGCCTCAAGTATCTTCTTTGGCGACGTGATTGTACAGCATTGACTGTCATATAAGATGACTGACATTACATAACAGTTCAGTACATTTTTCTTTGCTTCCAATTAATTTTTACCCTTTTCTTAATAGTTAGCTTAGTATTTAGAAAATATCTTTAGAATAAAAGCCGTTTGTGAATGCATTAATTGTGTATTCTGCCTTTCTTCCGCATTGCATGTGTGGTCTGTCCAAAAAGTATGATACCGTTTTTAAATGTCAAACGTACCAGTGACGCAACTTTGATGAAATTCAGAAATTAAAAAAGTTTTGAAAGCGCAGTCGTGACTAGGCCTTCGTAGTCAGGGTATCTTGTAATATGAAAAAACATTAATAATAACGTTTAAGCAATAAATTAAAATATATCGTAATAATAAATGAAAAATTCATATATGTATGTATGTATGTATGTATGTATGTATGTATGTATATTACACCTCAAGTACAGGGAGTAAATAACGCCGTACTTAATGTGAAAGAATAGCGCGAAAAGATTTGTTTAAACAAATATATATATATATATATATATATATATATATATATATATATATATATATATATAATACACGCTAAAAAGTTTGCCTCTTTCTACCGAGCGCCCATAGCTCAGAGGTAGAATCGCCGAATGACGCCAATTCGGTCTGGTTTTAATCCTCGGTAAAAAGCAATCGGCTGTCTAACCCTACTGATGAGCTGTGATACAGCGAAACAGATCTATCTGCGAATGACTATATATATATATATATATATAATTTTTTGCATTAATGTAAATTATCTTTTATGTATACCTGCTTGTGCAAATTAATTGAAACAACTGTTTTAGTTTCATTTCTTTTACCATAGGGTCAGTTTCAGATCCACTGGAGTGACAGGGTGTAATCGTTTTCTATTTTATTTCCCTCAGATTAGGTCATTTGCAGTGGTGTGTAGTAATATGAATCTGTTTTCGAGGTGTAAGATAAAATTTGTTTGTTCTTGAGAAATAATACGTCATCCGTGATTGCATCAGATTTCTATTGGTTCTATTGCCTTGTCTGTCCTATGGCCAATGTCTGCCATAGACGTTAATCCACCGATAATTGTAACACTTCAAGGAACACCCCGGTAAGTTTTACAGAGAGATCGCGGATATTGTTGGTGTCAGCCTTTCAGCTGTATGTCGTATCATGCGAGGTGAAGAAATCAACTAGATCCATCAGTCCAAAACGTAAAGGAAAAATGTGTCCGGAAGACACAATGAGTCCACTTAACCGAAGTCCTTGTGTAGTTGAGTGTTTATGTACTAGTTAGTAGTATGACTCTTCACGGCTTAACTAAGGTTATTTGCAGCAGCAACGATATTCACGTCTTAAACCTTCGAGAAATCGGGTAAAAAAGGACCCTTATAGGTGTGCCCACAATAGAGTGGAATTGACAGGGGAAGACGACTCACCTTCCTTTATGATATAAGGAGTTAGCTTGCCGACTGGATTCAATTCAAAACGTTTAAATATATTTTTATTATCATAATATAACATAATACATTGTTGTGGAGTAGTTTTCGCACTGAAGGTTATAATCGTGCTATGTCGGTTGCTAATCGACTTAACGTACCCAAAATGTTAGGAACTTGGTAATCTTCTACTGAAAGCTGACTCTTTAGTATTCTAACTGCCGAATAATATCAACTGTCTAGTAGTTCTACTGAACTCCAACAGAACTCTAAAGAACTCCTCTGAACTTCCTGTTCTGACAGCTACAACCTCCAGAAATTTAAATGCAAAGTCAATACTCATCTACTAACCACTGGACTCTAGCTCTCTCCCCACCCCTGTATAAACTTCTTTTTCTCTCCACCTATGTATCTGTCATCGCACCTGCTTTCTATTGTTCCTTTCTAACTAGTTTGTACTCCTCACTCTTTTCTAATTAATCTTTTTACATTTATGTAACCCCCTGCACATCAGTGGCATTTCCGCCTTGCTCGGTGTGGGTGAAATGATTAAAAAAAAAAAAAAAGAGGGAGAGTCCATTATCTGAGGAATGGGTGTCTTTCCCCAGAACATACATTCAGACACTTCTCTTTCAAATTTGGGTTTAAACACTCGAAATTCTGAAAAGAGTTGCCTGTGATGATCGTAATGATAGCAAATACAATATTTTCTTTAGATAAAATAGCATTAGGAATTAGAATATGGGAATTTCGCATACAATAAAGTCACTAAAATAAAAGAGGTTAGCTTGCCGACTGAATTCAATACAAAACCATAAAATATATTTTTATTGATTAACTAGCTGTATAGCCCGGCGTTGCTTGGATGTAATTAGTGCTTTAAAACTAATCCATAGTCCTGGAGCTCAAAGTCAACCTAAAGAATATTTGGTGAGAATCGGATAAAAATTGTGGATTTGTATAAAGGACATACAGACAAATAAACAGACACACACACAAACATCTTGAATTTATATATATATATATATATATATATATATATATATATATATATATATATATATATATCGATTTTCTGGGCTATTGTAAGAACTGCAACCTTGAAGCCTCTGAATATCGTTTCTTATGTCTTTGTCTATGAGTGCATCAAATTTTATTAAAATCGGACCACTCCTTCTATAACCCGATTTTTTCGATTATCGATTTTCAATATTTATCGAGGGTAACGCGACACAAAACCTAGCTAAAAACACTCGCAGACGCTTATAGTACAACTGTGCAAATTGTCAAGAAAATCGGTTCAGCCGTTTCGGAGTCTATAGGTAAAGGACGAACACACACATACACACACACAAAGTTCCATTTATAAATAAGTTTAGATCTAACATAAAATATTCAAACACTTATCTTTCAAATACTCAAAATTCTGAAAAGAGTTGCCAGTGATAATCGTAATGACAACAAATACAATATTTTCTTTGGATACAATTGCATTTGTAGTGTGGGATGTTTGCATCCAATAGCCATCTGTTTCCGTCTTTGTTTTCGGCTATTGTATACATAAAAGATAATTTACATTAGTTATAGCCGCAAACAGAACAATTTGCTTGCAATTAATAATATTGTTTCAATTGTATTTTACATGACTGTATTATAATATTCTTTGAATCTTCCAAAATGTGTTCTTCCTGTACCGACTTTATTAGACGTCATGTTAACCATCATATGCGGCCTAAATTGCCACATTTTGCAAACAATTTGTGAAAAACTCATATTTACAAAAATATAAGATTTTGGGTTGAACCACAGAAAAGAGAACGTTGTCGCAGGACTTAAAATAAATGTCTACTTGCTATGAAGTAACTTTTACAAAAAAGTGGAAAATTTGATATACCGACAGTTAAGAAAAAAAAAGCCATTTTTAACCAATTGACAGAATAAGTATCCTGCGGATATCGTGGACCGAACATGTGAGCAATGCGGAGGTGTTGGAAAGAATGAAAACGAAAAAGAAATTAATACTGAGCCTCAGGAAGCGACAACTGAAGTTCTTGGGACATGCAATAAGGAAGGAGAGCTTGGAGAATCCGATACTAACAGGCCAGATAAAAAGAATATAGACAGAGGAGAACAGCGGATAACATATTTGAAGGGCCTGAGCAGGTGGATGACAGAACGGGGGCTGCGAGATGTAACAGGACAAATCGTGCTCAGAGCCACCAAGGATAGGGAGACGTGGAAGGCTATGATCGCCTATGTCCTGAAATGACAAATCACATAGAAGAAGAAGACAAAATCCATTTAAACCTACGGAATATAAGTAAATTTTTTACTTTCCTTTCAGTAGCACACGTGTTGAAATTTAAAAAATAAATAAATAAATAAAAACAATTTCGTTTTAAAACTACAAATTCCAAAATTTTATTTATCATACGTAAATTAAAAATAAGAAACGGGAAGCAAAATTATTGCTTTAATTGTTGAATGACAATAATTAATTATCAAATATGACAAAAAAAATCGACAACCAACTAGGATACACGGACATCTTCCTCAAACATTTTATTTTTCAACACCCACGAGGAACGAAAGAAAGTTCACTTCTGTTGCTGTCTGTCCTCCTCTACAGATAAGAGCGCATCCCCTACCCATTAGCAGTCCACGCTCCAGCAAGTTTGATATTAAAAGAAGTTAAAAAAATAAAGGCCTAGAAAAAATATTCCAGCGGAGAAATTAAGGAGCCAATGGATAACTTCAGAGAATTAAAAGGGGTCAAGGCCCTCTTAGACGCTAGGGATAATTTCAAAACCGACGTTGTTCTTAATATGGAAATCTTGGGACAAAACACAGGGTTAAAAGAAAATAACCTTTGCGGAAGAAAAAGATGCATAGAAAAATGTGTTCCTTAGGAATTTGTAAAAAGGCAGAAATAAACCTACAGGATAATGGGTTTGTAGATGAACAGCGAAATGAGTTCAAATTTCAAACCTCTATCAGTAATAAAGTTGCTGAAATGGAAGAGTCCGTTCTCAAACCAAATAATATCGAGAGCTGTCCAGACAGGCCCTTACCTGTTTTTTCTATCCCCAAAAATACAGTGCACTGCATCTAATAAGATTAAGCCTTCTAAATTTTAATTTTTAAATTTTATAGCACAATTCAGTAATTGCACTAGCACTATGAACTCCGGCAAGTTTAAACTAGCTCCTTGAAAGGGCTATATTACAGGCTATGCGCTGCAACTGATCTCTCATCTATCCTTAGGGAACAATAAGTACGAAGTAGCGGTCAGCCTACTAACCAAAGAATTTTGGATGTCCCGTTTAATATAAACGAAATGTTTAAGCAGGTCCCAACCACGACTCCCAAATACGACCCCGATTTTGTACAAGTAAAGCAGTACCTTGCTAAAGTGAGAGCTTGTAAGCCACATAAGTTTTGACAAGTTGCCCTCCAATTTAAAACGAGAAATTAATCACAGGGTGGGCACAAGTTACCCTTCACTGGAGAAAATATATGAAAAATACAATGAAGCGATTCGTTCGTTGTGTAGTCACAAAAGGCCCTTCCGTGCTTCGGAAATTATTTCCTTTTAATCATCTCACCCCAAGCAAGCCATTCTACTGCCACTGTTGCGCATGGGGTTACATAGGGCAAAGTGATGAGAAAGAGGGGTTAGTTATAAGAAATGTCAGGAGGAGAGTAATAGACGGATGAGGATACCGAGGATAGTGGTGGAGTAGATGAAAAAAGAGCTTGAGAGAATGGATGCGAGTTAGTGAGATAGGAGATGACTATTGACCTTACATTTAAATTCCTGGAGATTGTAGCTGTTGGGGAAACAAGTATATGGAAGGAAATTCCATAGGTAGGAAGTGCGTGAAAAGAAAGCTGTTAAAGTAGAAATTGCGGTTACATTTTATCGGTTTCATTGTAAAAAGGTGGGACCTAGTTGCTAATCTAGTAGCTCGTGTAAATTCATACCTAAGGGGAACCAGTGATCTAAATTCATTGGAGCAGAAGTCGTGAAAGTATTTATAGAAGAGTCACAGGGAAGCTACGTCACACCGGTGATACAGCGACTGCAGCCGAGCTGTCAAGTCGGTATCGATCACATTACAGATTCTCTGTTGGATTTTGTCAAGAACCCCGAGGGGGAATATCATGGGCAGCCGACAAGATGTAGCAGCAGTATTCAGTACACGAGCGGATGGTAGATTTATATATGTGCTGGATGGACTCAGACTGAAAAACTTCCTGGCCCTGCACAGTGAACCGACTTTCTTAGCAGCGGATTTAGCAATGGATTCGATATAGTCATTCCACTTGAGGTCCGCTGAGAGTGTGAGGCCAAGGAGGCGTAGTGTTTTACTCTCAGGGAGGCTAGCTTATTCCATGCTAATGGGGGTGGGTAGGAGCGATTGTCTATGATGGTTAATAGATAGCAGCTTCCTTTTGGAAGCTTTAAAATTTCCGAGCCATTTCTAATCCCAGTCCACCACGGATTGGAGGTCCTTCTCAAGCTCAGCAGATTTTTGATCGAGGAGAGAGTAAACGGTGGTGTCGACGGCGTACATACCTACTCGGGATCTTATAACATCAGGGAGATCGTTAATGTAGATAAGAAAAAGCGTAGGTCCTAGAATAGAGCCTTGAGGGACACCCGCGTTCGTATCGTAGTTTTGGGAGGCATGTCCGTTTAATACTACCTTCATTGTGTGATTATCAAGAATGACTGGGTTAGGTCAAACAATTGTCCAGTTATACCATAGCTCCGCAGCTTGCGTAGAATTTCAGCATGCCAGACTCTGTCAAACGCTTTGGAAATATTCAAGGCAACGGTTCGAGCTTCGCCATTTTTGTTGAGAGCCTGGTATATATACTCATTGATGGTCGTTAGCATATCATCACTAGACCTGATGAAGCGGAAACCATACTGTTCGACCGAGAATAGTCTATGGGCTGTGAGATGCTGAACCACCTCGGCGTTGATAATGGCTTCGAACACTTTGCTAATGATTGGTAGGAGGCTGATAGGGCAGTAATTAGCGGAGTTCGACGGTTCTCCAGTATTCTTAAATATAAAAACTACAGAGGAAGACTTCCAACAGGCAGGAAAGCAGGAAGCAGATAGGCAGTAGTTGTAGAGCTTAGAGAGGACAGAGGATAGTTCATGGGCACATTTCTTTAAGACTATGATTGGGATTCCGTCCCCTCCGCTCGCTTTATGAGGGTCAAGCTTTGATATTATATTAGAGACCAGCGAGAGTGTAATGTGGACGTCATTCAGTTGAGCCTCAGTTCTAGATGGGAATTCGGGTGTAGATACTCCAGACGAATCCAGTCTCGAATTGATGGAGAATCTGCGAGCAAAGTATTCAGCCTTGTCCGCTGAAGAGATGAGGACCTCAAATTCATTAATTAGAGGGGGTATTGAGGTTTTACTATTGTTAAGCACATTTTACAGAGTAGCCAGTCGTATTTGGTGCCTAACTTATGGGATGCTATGCGTTGCTTTATTCTGGCAGCAAACAACATCTTATTAAGTATCATTATTCGAAGGAAAATGTTAATCACACGAAAAAGAAAATAAAGTTGTCTTTAAAAATTCCACCACAACCCCTGGCAAATTATACTGTAAATTTTGTTCTACTCAAGGTCACTCTCCGAATAAGTGTGCAACATCCATTCATAGAAAGCTAAAGATGTGATATGCAAGGAACTAAAATGTTTCGGGAGCAAACATAAAGGTGTTAACTATTCTGGACTGAGAATACACTTCTCCAGTAAAAGGTGTTCCTCAAAGACACATATTTCTTCGCTGTGTGATAATCTTAAAGAAGGGACTTCTCTTTTCAATACAATACAGAGGAAGGGAATGACCTAATGTTTCCCATAGTAACACTAACACTACATTGTGGCATTAGAAGAGTTTTTGTAAATTGTCTTTTAGACACTGGCAGGCAGCGGACATATTTCTCCAAGAAATAAAAAATAAAAGGCATTGGTGTTTTAACACTTTCTTCAATAACACGTTTTTATCATCATTATTGACTACCTGATGAGATATTGTTCTTTCAATGTCCAAAATAAATGTACAATTTTTTGGCAGTTTGTTCTGAAGTATAACGAATAATAAACATTAATTGCTCTATTTTTATGTTGAGCAGTTTTTTAAATTAATGTTTTGAACGTTGCTATTATTTTTTCGTTCTTTATTCAATTGTATATATATATATATATATATATATATATATATATATATATATAAGAATAATTAAAAATATATATAAAGAATTCGGAGGATAATCCCCAAAAATTATCTAATTAAGAATTTTAATTCTGTATTTAGAACCATTTAATTAGGTATTGAGTTTTCTTTTATATATATATATATATATATATATATATATATATATATATATATTAATTCAGATACTTCAATCCAAGGGAAAAAAGCAGGAAGGTAAATTCCAAAAAACCCGATCCTAATTAATATTAAAAATTTTATTTTAATATTAAAAAATGATACAGGAAGAGAGCTCCATGTAATAAAATATTACAGACCAAATATATATTAAAAAAGAATTAATTCAAAGATGTTGAATGGCCATTTCGATATGAAGATCCCCACGGGGGACAACACATCACCTCAGCAACAGAAAAAAAAAAGAAAAAAAAAGGGTTTCTGAAAGGATTTTTCTGTTGCTGAGGTGATGTGTTGTCCCCCGTGGGGATCTTCATATCGAAATGGCCATTCAACATCTTTTAATATATATATATATATATATATATATATATATATATATATATACTCCTAATCACAAACTTAGGATCAGATTAAAAAAGGAATAAAAAATATATAAAATACTGTTACTTTAATCGAAATTTATTTGCGAAACATTTACATTTAATTAAAAATATTTTGCTTATCAACAATCAAGTGAAACTTTTAAGCTTTTAATTCAGTAATTTAAACAAATATTGAACCTCAGTAGCTAGATGCGTGACCGTTTGAAAGTACCAGATACTGTAATCTTGGATGTGCGATTGGTGTAATGGCTCAAAATTGATATTCGGAGGGTCGAGTTCCGATTCTCGTTGGGTTCGTTATATTTACTCAAGTACTAATACCATTGGGAAAGTTATAAATCCACAAATACTCCGCCATCAATTAGTAAGAGATTTATCGCTAGACCATTATTATCTCCAATAAATAAAATTAAAATATGCTTCAATAACACATAGATGTCGTTATGTTTCGAAACAAAGACAAAAATCTCAGTTGTCAGCTAATGACACAGCCTAATTTACAAAACCAAGTAAATATGATACCATTCCCTCTGGAATGAAGGTTGCTTTTAATGTACACTGCCGGCCATAATTATTAGGCGCCCCCAGTGTTTGAAAAAAATTATGTATTTCTTACTATTTTTTAGTATTTATTGCCAAGTGAATAATTGCAAATGAAAATAGAATGGTTCTTTTGTTAATATTGCACAATAACATGTGCATCAAATGAATTTATAAATATTTAATAATTACCTATATTGCAGTTTCATCAATGAAAGAATGAAGAAAATTTAGGATGATTCGGACGAGTTCATCTTTGCTTCCTTGTCTTGTAAAATTTCGCAAACCTATAATAACAAAAGGACCATTCTATTTTCATTTGGCAATAAATACCAAAAATAGTATGAAATACATCATTTCTTAAAAAAAAAAAAACTGGTGTGGCCTAATAATTATGTCCGATTGTGTATATATACGCTCAAGCTTGCATACGAATAAACTGTCACCTCGATTGCCAAATGCACACGCATGCGTAAATGTATCTAAAGTGCAACGAACCAAGTCTCGTAGCATAGTTTTTGGAAAACACCCAAATAACACAGTCTTTTCGTCTTCTTCTTAATAGCTTATCAAAGAGTTTCTATGTGTGTCTTTGAATCGGCAATAAGCTGTTGCTACCCACTCCCCTATCAGAATAACGTTGAAAGATTATCTTCGTTTTTTATATTCCAATTTATATTACAGACATCGTTACATTTCCTTTTGGTACACTGCCCTTTTTACCGATTTTGTTGGCTGCAGACCGCTCCGGAGTCATTCATTCGCTTTGCTGAAAATAGTGCTTAATGATGTGTTTAGAAATTCCCGGCACCATCGAAAGTTTATGAAAGTCGGCTAGTGCTGCATCGCTGCGCGTACGACTTCAACTAAAACCGCCATTCTGATCTAAAACTGTCTGTGAAGACAACGACCACTTTTTTTTTTTTTACACAAGATGCTACAGAAAATCTCCGTCATTTGTTTAATGATTTAATTTAGGCTAACTTTGGAATAGGATTTCTTAATACTAAAAAAATTAACCAATACAAGCCACCCAAGGTGGAAGATTTCTGTTAAAAACATTATGAAGCGTGTGACATGAATGAAAGAAGAATTAATAGAAAATGGAGATTATAGGGATAAGGAATATAGAAAATGAATTCTTCTTAACATGGTTTTATGGTACTCTCCTGCGAGGAATGAACTCTTCCTCTGGATATATATATACATTACCTGAGTGACATTTAGAGCGTAGTTACACCCAGTAATTGCCTGGCGTACTGTCGAATTCTCTGCCTTCGGGCGGACAATATTAACCCAGTCGTGGCCCCGCCGAAGGTTAGAGTCACGACTGGTGAACATTAGACAGAAACTTTTAGCCGGGCTATAAGGCCCGGAGAACCCACATTAAAAAGGTCTTGTGCCACATTTTGCCTTGTGGAAAAGCGACTGAATATTGCAATTACACCCAGTAATTTGACACTATCAGCTCTCCGCTCGAAACCCAGTCGTGGCTCCGCCGAAGGGTAGAGTCACGAATGGGAAACAATAGACAGATATTTTTGGCCGGGCTATAAGGCTCAGAAGACCCACATAAAAATGGCCTTGTGTCACATGTCGTCTTAAGTGGGAAGGCCACTTAAATACTGCAGTTACATCCAGTAGTGCCTTTGTCACTGTCAGCTCTCTGCCTTCGGGCGGAAAACATTAGAGTCACGACTGGGGAACAATAGACAGATATTTTTGGCCGGGCTATATGGCCCGGAAGACCTACATAAAATGGTCTTGTGCCACATGTTGCCTTAAGTGGGAAGGCAACTAAATACTGCAGTTACGCCCAGTAACTGCCCAGCGTACTGTCGAACACTCCGCCTTCGGGCAGAGAGTGTTAAGCCAATTGAGGCTACGCCGAAGGGTAGAGTCTCGTCTGGGGAAAATTAGACAGGAAGTTTTGGCTGGGCTATATGGCTTGAAATAACCCACACGAAAAAGGCCACATCTTGTCTTTAATTGGCAAAACAATCAAATACCGCTATTACAAGCAGTTAAGTAGATCAGTTAACAGAAACTACTAGTCAGATATCGTAATAATATTTTCGGACATATTTATTGCTATATTACTTATTATTAACACAATGAATGTGTGGCACAATTTATTCATGGTCAAACGTACAAGTCATATAGATGGATTGCGATAAACGATCATATATACAGATCATAACACCCTTAATGTATTGCTCAATTTATTCAAGATTTATTGTAAAGTAATAGTGATTGATTGCGAAAAAACTTCACATGTACAGATCATAACACCCTTAATGTATTGCTCAATCTATTCAAGATTTATTGTAAAGTAATAGTGATTGATTGCGAAAAAACTTCACATGTACAGATCATAACACACATAATGTATTGCTCAATTTATTCAAGATTCAATGTACAAGTAATTGTGATTGATTGCGAAAAAACTTCGCTTGTACAGATCTTAATTATTGCTAAATCTATTCAAGATTCATTGTACAAGTAATAGTGACTGATTGCGGAAAAACATCAAATGTACAGATTATAACACACTTAATGTATTGCTCAATTTATTCAAGATTCATTGTACAAGTAATAGTGATTGATTGCGAAAAAACATCACATGTACCGATCCTAACACCTTTAATTATTGCTCAATCTATTCAAGATTCATTGTACAAGTAATAGTGATTGATTGTGAAAAAACATCACATGTACAGATCATAGCACCCTTATGGCAAGATTACATTTTATCAAGATTAAACGTACAATCATATAGATGGATTGCGATAAACGTTCATATAAACAGACCTTGACAACCGTAATGGATATCGCAGTTCATTCAAGATTAAACGTACAAATAATATAGACTAGCAGTATACCACGGCGTTGCTCGGGTGTAATGAAAGCTTTAAAACTAATCGATAGTCCTGGAGCTCAGACACTTTGGACGTTGGCACGAAAGACTAAAAATCAATAGTTGTTTCCAGTTAAAGCGAAACCGTAGACTGAAACAAAAATGAAGGGATGTAAGTCAAATTTTGATTTCTTGGTATCGATATCAAATCAGTTTTTTTCGTCGTAAACTGAATTTTGAAGGTTAAATAAGTTCTCTGAGTAATTGGTATCATGGCTGAGACTAAGAACTACAATTATACCTACTTAGCGACAAACCCGAAGCTTGCCTTATATATATATATATATATATATATATATATATATATATATATATCATGAATTTTCTGCAATATTGTAAGAACTGCAACCTTGAAACTTCTGAATATCGTTTCTTATGTCTTTGTCTATGAGTGTATTAAATTTGATTAAAATCGGACCACTCCTTCTATAACCCGATTTTTTTGATTATCGATTTTCGATATTTATCGGGGACACCTCGACACAAAACATATCTAAAAACACTCGTAGACGCTTATAGTACAACTGTGTAAATTTTCAAGAAAATCGGTTCAGCCATTTCGGTGTCTATAAGTAACGGCTACACACACACAGACACACACACACACAGACAAAGTTCCATTTATAAATATGTGTAGATTGATTGCGATATAATATCGCTTGTACAGCTTTTGACATCCTAAATGTATGGCTCAATTTATTGATGTTTGAACGTACAAGTAATAAAGGTACGCAGATGATACAGTGCTAATAGCAGACATAGAAAGGAAACTACAAGACCTCCTACAGAAGGTAGCTGGAGAGAGTCACAAGAAAGGACTACAGATAAACTGCAAGAAAACTGAATGCATGATCATCAGTAAAAATATGCCAAATACAAGTCAGGTGTACTAAAATCAAGCAGGTACAGAAGTTTAAATATCTCAAAAATGTCCTAACAGAAGACGGAAAGTGCGACACAGAAATCCGAAGGCGAATTGGCATGGCGAAGGAAGCATTCCAGAAGTTGAGTAAAGCATTAAGAAACCAGACAATTTCTCTAGAAACAAAAAAGAGAGTACTGGATTGCTATGTGATGTCAGTTCTTCCATATGGCAGTGAATGCTGGACAATATCATCAAAGATGCAGGAGATACTTGAAGCAACTGAAATGTGGTTCTACAGAAGGATGCTGCGGATATCATGGGTCGAGCATGTGAGCAATGATGAGATTTTGGAAATGATGGAAACAAAAAGGAAATTAATACTGAGCATCAGGAAGAGACAACTGAAGTTCTTGGGACATGCAATGAGGAAGGAGGGCTTGGAGAACCTGATACTAACAGGCCAGATAGAGGGAAAAAGAGACAGGTGAAAGCAGCGGATAACATATTTTAAGGACCTAATCAGGTAGATGATGAAACGGGAATTGCGTGGTTTAACAGGAGAATGCGTGCTACGAGCCCCTAGGAATAGGGAGACGTGGAAAGCCATGATCGCCTACGTCCTGAAGGGACAAAGCACATAAAAGAAGAATATAGATGGTTTACGATAAACAATCACATATACAGATTATAACGCCCTTCATGTATGGCTCAATTTATTCAAGGTTAGACGTACAAGGAATGTAAATTGTTTGCGATTAACGATCACATATACAGATTCAGTCAGTTAAGTGCCATACGTGATACACGATTAGGCGATAATATCTCAAAAGAGACATGACTGACTGGGCAGAAGATTATCCCGCAGTAGGTTGCCATTGCTTTCTGCGGTAGACTGGTGGCCAATCAAGGCTATAGAACCCAATCTGTCCTGTTATTTGACCCATAGCTGGAGGGAAGAGACGAAGGGTATTTGCGCGTATCACACCCTTAATATATGGTTCAATTTACTCAAGAATAAACGTGCAAGTAATATAGATGGCTGCAGAAAGTAATGGCAACCTACTGCGGGATAATCTTCTGCCCAGTCAGTCATGTCTCTTCCGAGACATGATCGCCCAAGCGTGTATCACGCATGGCACTTAACTGACTGAATATAGATGGATTCCGATAAACGATGACATATACAGTTTTTGGGATGATGGAACCACCTCTTAATTGCTGTTATTCGTAGGTAATCCCTGATCCAGTGTGGTAGCAACTGTTAGGGCCCTTGCTATCGCAAAATAGTTACCCCACAAATGAAATGCTATGAAAATATAAAAAATACATTTTTATCGTAAAAAATACCAGCATTACATTTTTATATGAAAAATTACGAATAATACATATTTATAGTAAAATTAGTAACAATACATATCTATCTAAATCTATTTAAACTTATTTATAAATGGAACTTTGTCTCTGTTTGTGTGTGTGTGTCTGTGTGTCTGTGTTTGTGTGTCCGTTACCTATAGTCTCCGAAACGGCTGAACCGATTTTCTTGAAAATTTATACAGTTGTACTATAAGCGTCTGCGAGTGTTCTTAGCTAGGGTTTGTATCGAGGTACCCCCGATAAATATCGAAAATCGATAATCGAAAAATCGGGTTATAGAAGGAGTGGTCCGATTTTAATCAAATTTTCAATAAGAAACGATATTCAGAAGTTTCAAGGTTGCAGTTCTTACAGTAGTACAGAAAATCGATAATAAATATATAAAAGGCAAGATGTTTGTCTGTGCGTCTGTTTATCTACCGGTATGTCTGTATTTTTTCAGCCGTTTTATTTTAGTTTTTGCTTCGGGTTTGGCTCTCAGTAGATATAATTGTAGTTCTTACTTTCAGCCATGATACCATTTACTCAGAGGACTTAGCCTTCAATATTCAGTTTACGACGAAGAAAACTCATTTGATATCGATACCAGGAAATCAAAATTTGACTTACATCCATTCATTTTTCTTTCAGTCTACGGTTTCGCTTTAACTGGAAACAACTATTGCTTTTTAGTCTTTCGTGCCAACGTCCAAAGAGTCTGTGCTCCAGAACCACGGATTAGTTTTAAAGCTTTCATTTCACCCGAGCAACGCCGGGCTATACTACTAGTATGTAGTAAAATTACCAATACATATCATAATAAAATTCCCAACAATACTAATACTTAGAGTAAAATTACCAACAATACGTTTTTAGAGAAAAATGGCCAGCAATACATTTTATCTGGAGTTAATGATATACAATTTTATTTTTTCAAAGCTTCAGAGAAAATTAAATTTCGGAACTGAATGATCCCTACGGAGTTGATATGCCATTAATCAGACAAAAGCAAAAGAAAATAACCGTTTCAATATAGAAAACATTGGGAATTCATTGACCGAACAGATAGCGTTACGGTTTGGCTGAAATTTGTAACATTTTTTCTTAAAACGGATTTTTTCAGGAAAATAGTTTTCTCGTGTCCTCTGACTGTTATCGCTCGTTCAAGTATTGATGGGTGTTTATTTCCTAACCTTTTGTTTAAGGTGAGGTCAACATCTTGAATATGTCATTGTTTTCTCTTCGAGTTATGTGCCATTCGTCTTAGTTGTTACTGTTTTTGAAAGCTTAAAATGACGTGATTTCTGTTATTCGGTGCAATTTTATGTTTGGGATTGTGCAGCCCCAGTTCGCGAGGTATGACGAAACCTATTTTTATTCATTACTCTGAGAAGACGGTCGTAAATAGCTGATAGCTTCAATGATTCTATCTGAGTAAAGAGCGGACCAACAGCTCGCACACTCTTTCTGGTAATGAAATTAAAATTTTTTTATTCCCTTCTAACATGTTCGAAATTTTGGCAGGAAATCTTGTTTGATTTGAGTTAGCGGGTAAACAAAGTGTTACAATTGTTTAGAATGGAAAACGTAATGACAACATAACCCTTTTTTTCCGGATAACAAATACATTAATTTGGAAATTCTCGCAAAAATCAAATAATTGTCAGATTTTAATGTAACTTTCAGTACTAATTCACAAATAAATGAAATTATTTTTGAAATTATTTTTTTAAAATCTTGGCAAAAATATCTGTTACCCCACTCCACGTAAATTCATGAAATTTTGATAAATTTTAACTTGTTGCAGTCTATGATTTTATTAGTTAAACGCAGGACTCATTAGGGAATATAAATCATCTATTTCCTTTTAAATTTGGCTTTTGTATCCAAAAATCTGCTCCGAAGTGTAAAATAAAAAATGCAATAAAACTCTAATATTATTAAATTTGATAAGCTTTTAATTGCTTGAATATATAATAAAAATTAAGGACATTATAGTCTGAAAGAATAAACTTTCGATTACTAATGAAATTTTAAAAGAATTGTTTTCATTTTTTTATTATATTAATTTATAAAATTTCAAAAATATTTTTAAAATCATCAATAATTTGTTGCGATTATTTTTTAGTTAAGAATTGATGATTATATTGTCTATCAAAAATTGAAAATTGTAATAAAAATTGTTTGGCCTTTACATTTTAAAAATAATTAATATTTTTTGTTTTTGAATTTTTTTATGGTAATTTCTATGTGCAAATTAAAAGGTCACAGTTTCCTCCCTTACCCCCAAAAATTTGTACAATTTTGTTACTTATAAACGTCATATACGTTTGTTTCTTGATATACTGCAAGCAGGTCAAAACGTTCAAATCTGTGATTAAAAAATAGTTTTATTCTAAATTCCACGCTATAAATAAGTAATACTTGTGTAAATCAGATTACTTTAACATAAAATTTGCTAATTATACAAAGATATTGTGTCACAGATGTATATTTTATTTTTGCAAGATTTTTAAAACAGTGAATTAACTTTTGTTTACAAATGTGTCGATCACTCAAAAATGGTAGCAAAATTTAAAAACTGAAAAAAAATTTCAACCTTTTATAATCCAATCAATATAATTTCTGTTTGAAATAAACTAGAGAGTATTTTGCTTACTGGAAATAGTAAATTTAATCATTTACCTTTCAATTAAACCCAAAATAACAGTTTCAAGAAAACATTTTCATTTTTAAAAATTCAGTTTAAAAGTAACTATGCAGTTTTTTTGCGATTTAGTAGAGGTTCCTATTATAATACATTCCGTTGGAAATTACCTGAATATTGCCTTCAAACAAAAATAAATTTGGTAGGATAAAGATTCTGTTTACTTCAAAGCTGCTTTAAAATGTATATAATTTGAGGCAAATAGTTTCTATTTAATTTAAAGTAAACTTAACATAAATATAAATAGTTTCTATTTACCTAAAAGTTGCCTTGAAATTAATATAAATTTACTTTGCTGCAACTTTGAAATAATTAGAAACGTTCTCACCAGGAATTTATTTTAAGTACACTTTGATATACTTAGAAACGGTCTCCGTATGAATTTATTTTAAAACTACTTGGAAATAATTAGAAACGGTCGCAACAGCAATTTATTTTATTTTAAGTCAACATTGAAATAATGAGGAAGGGTCTCTAAAGGAATTTGCCTTAAATCAACTTTTAAATAATTACAAACGTAATTTGAAGGAGTTTAATTTATTTTAAGATAACTTTCGAATAAATAGAAATTGTCTCTCCAGGAATGGATTTTATTTTAAGGCAACTATGAAATAATTAGAAAAGGTCTCACCAAGAGTTTATATTAAGTCAACTTTGAAATAATTACAAACGTAATTTGAAGGAGTTTAATTTATTTTAAGATAACTTTCGAATAAATAGAAATTGTCTCTCCAGGAATGGATTTTATTTTAAGGCAACTATGAAATAATTAGAAAAGGTCTCACCAAGAGTTTATATTAAGTCAACTTTGAAATAATTAGAAACGTAATTTGAAGGAGTTTAATTTATTTTAAGATAACTTTCGAATAAATAGAAATTGTCTCTCCAGGAATGGATTTTATTTTAAGGCAACTATGAAATAATTAGAAAAGGTCTCACCAAGAGTTTATATTAAGTCAACTTTGAAATAATTGGGAACAATCTCGGTAGAAATTTTATAATATTTTAGGACATCTTTCAAATAATTAGAAACAGTTTTTGCAAGGAATATATTTTAAGACAATTTTAAAATAATTAGAAACGGTCTGCCGACAAATTTATTTTAAGTCAATTTTTTAAATAATTGAAACCGTCCCCCATGAATTTATTTTAAGTCAACATTGAAATAATTAGAATCGGCCTCCACTGGAATTTATTTTATTTTAAGATGACTTTTAAATAATTTAAAAGGGTATCCACAAGAATTTATTTTAAGTCAATTTTGAAATAATTAGAAATGGTCTCCCAAGGTGTTCCTATTCAGACAAGTTTTAAATTAGAAATCGTCTTCGAAAAATGTATTCTATTTTAAGACAACTTTGAAATTGTTATAAAGAATCTGTCCAACTATTTAATTTATTTAAGACAACTTACAAATAATTAGAAACGGTTTCTCCAGGATTTTAATTTAAATCAGCTTTGGAATAGTTAGACTCAGTTTGCCCTGGAATTTATTTTAGCATAACTTTGAAATAATTAGAAAAGTTTTGGTAGAAATTAATTTTATTTTAAGGGAACTTTGAAATAGTTAAAAGCGGACTCCTCATGAATTTATTTTAAGTCACCATTGTAATAATTAGAAACAGTTCCTCTAGGAATTAAATTTTAAGTCAACATTGAAATAATTATAAAAGATTTTGCAGGAATGTTTTTTTTTTTTTTTTACTTTAAGACCATTTTACAATAATTAGAAACATTTCGCACAGAAAATTATTTAAGTCAAATTAGAAGTAATTGAAATGCTGTCCGCAGGAATTTATTTTATTTTAAGACAACTTTTAAATAGACTAAACTATCGCCCGGTTCACACTCCACCCACATCTATTGAACAGGTGAAGAGGCTCAGCCCTTGTTTCCTGTTTAGGATGCGGTTTCCGATTTTCTCTTTTCCAATCTTTTCACTCTTTTCCTTTATTATTATTATTTTTTTTTAATTGGAGTAGATAGACTAAACTATCGCCCGGTTCACACTCCACCCACATCTATTGAACAGGTGAAGAGGCTCAGCCCTTGTTTCCTGTTTAGGATGCGGTTTCCGATTTTCTCTTTTCCAATCTTTTCACTCTTTTCCTTTATTATTATTATTTTTTTTTAATTGGAGTAGATAGACTAAACTATCGCCCGGTTCACACTCCACCCACATCTATTGAACAGGTGAAGAGGCTCAGCCCTTGTTTCCTGTTTAGGATGCGGTTTCCGATTTTCTCTTTTCCAATCTTTTCACTCTTTTCCTTTATTATTTTTTTTTTTTTAATTTTTTTTTTTGGAGTAGATAGACTAAACTATCGCCCGGTTCACACTCCACCCACATCTATTGAACAGGTGAAGAGGCTCAGCCCTTGTTTCCTGTTTAGGATGCGGTTTCCGATTTTCTCTTTTCTAATCTTCTCACTCTTATGTAGCCCCCTGCACATCAGTGGCGTTACCGCCTTGTTTGGGTGATATGATTAAAAAAAAAAAAAAATTAGAACCGTTCTCCCCAGGAATTTTTCTTATGTCAGCTGTGGAATAATTAGTAAACCTTCTGCGCCAAAAAAGTAAACTATGAAATAACTAGAAACGGTATCCGTAAGAATTTATTTTAACTCAACTTTGGAATAATTAGAAACGGTACCCGTAGGAATTTATATTAAGTCAATTTTGCAATAATTATTAACGGTTTATGCAAGAATTTAGTTTATTTCAAGGGAAACTTGGAATAATTTTAATTGTTCTTCCACGAATTCATTTTAAGTTATCTTTGAAATAATTAGAAACGGTCTTCGGGGGCATTTATTTTATTTTAAGACAACTTTCAAATAATTAGAAACTGTCTCCTGAAAAAGTTATTTTTAATGCAAGTTTGAAATGATTAAAAGCAATCTCCCCAAGGTATTTAATTTAATTCATCTTTGAAAAAATTATAAACTGTCCCAGAAGGAATTCATATAATTTTAAGTCAGCTTTTTGTTAATTAAAAACCGTTTCCACAGTAATTTATTTAATTTTAATATAATTTCGAAATAAGTACAAACATTTTCACAGGGATTTATTTTAAGAAAAATTTGAAATTATTAAAAACAGTCTCTCAGGAATTTATTTTGAGTCAAATTTGGAATAATTAAAAACGGTCTCTCTAGAAATTTATTTTAAGTCAACTTAAATAATTATATTCGGTCTCCGCATGATTTTAAGACAGCATTGAAACAATTAGAAACGTACTTCCTACTAATGAAATTCGGTCAACTTTTCTAAGAAAATCATAAAACAACTGAGAGATAATTACATACCGTTTCAGCAGGGATTTATTTTAAGTCAATTTTGAAATAATTAGAAACGGTCTTCACGGGAATTTATTTATTAGAATTTATTATAAACTGTTTCTACAAAATTTTATTTCATTTTAATACATTTTTTAAATAATTTGTAACGTTCTCTTCAGGAATTTATTTCAAGTCAACACTGGAATAATTTAACGGGTTCTGCACAGGAATAAGTAAGTCATGTTTTTTTTTTTTTCGTTTTTGCCTAATATTTTTGCTTAATTTTAAAACTTTTATGTCTAATTGTAGGATTGATTTTGTTTCTAGCAGAAATCTTTGACTGGAATCTCGTCTTTATTCTATTTTTCCTTAGTATGTTAGTCTTTCGTTTTGTTTTTTCTGATGGCCGGTTGGTGGATTTTCTCTGACCAAAAAGTTAAAAATCAATTTGTTTTTCAACTTGCTGGCAGAAACCATATGTTTGGCATGGAGTCATGACTTGAATAAGTAAGCCATGTTTTTTTTTCGTTTTTGCCTAATATTTTTGCTTAATTTTAAAACTTTTATGTCTAATTGTAGGATTGATTTTGTTTTTAGCAGAAATTTTTGACTTAACTAAGTTAAAACTTAGTAAGTTACTTTTTTCTTTTCTTTTTTCTCAATTGGAGTAGATAGACTAAACTATCGCTCGGTTCACACTCCACCCATATCTATTAAACAGGTGAAGAGGCTCATCCCTTGTCCCTTGTTTAGGATGTGGTTCCCGGCTTTCCTTTTTTTCCCCAATCTTCTTTCTCCATTCTTTTTTTTCTTTTTCTTTTTTCTTTTCTTTTTTTTTTCAATTGAAGTAGATAGACTAAACTATCGCTCGGTTCACACTCCACCCATATCTATTAAACAGGTGAAGAAGCTCATCCCTTGTCCCTTGTTTTGGATGTGGTTCCCGGCTTTCCTTTTTTTTTCCAATCTTCTTTCTCCTTTCTTTTTCTTTTTCTTTTCTTTTTTTCTCAATTGGAGTAGATAGACTAAACTATCGCCCGGTTCACATTCCACCCACATCTATTGAACAGGTGAAGAGGCTCATCCTTTATTCCCTGTTTAGGATGTGGTTTCCGGCTTTCTCTTTTCCAATCTTTTTACTCTTAAGTAGCCCCCTGCGCATCAGTGGCGTTACCGCTTTGCTTGGGGTGATATGATTTAAAA
Source organism: Ascarosepion bandense (assembly GCA_037127315.1). Classification (NCBI taxonomy): domain Eukaryota; kingdom Metazoa; phylum Mollusca; class Cephalopoda; order Sepiida; family Sepiidae; genus Ascarosepion; species Ascarosepion bandense. Next base: position 158,578 of record JBBBDQ010000868.1, on the reverse strand, counting down.
AAAAAAGTTAGAAATCGTCTCCACAATAACTTAAGGTCAGCATTCGGATAATTAAAAATGTTTCTGGCAATAATCTTTTGAAATCATTAGAAACGTTCGCTCTAGGATTTTTTTTAAAAAAACTATTTCGAAACAATTAGAAACGGTCTCCTTTGGAATTTATTTTTTGTCAACTTTGAAATAATTAGAAACGCTGTCTGTAGGAATTTTGTTTTTTTGATTGACCACATCACAAATCGTGCCTCCACTAATCACAACCTGGGAAACGCCAGTGGGCCGCCATAAATGTTGAATGAGAGGGGGATCTAGTTAAAAAGGAATAAAGTGGGGTGTTGGACATGTGAGTGGCCGAGTTAGTCATTTTGCAAAGTGCCCTGAGAGGTGGTGCTGATCCCGAAATGAATCAGAACAACTAAAAAAAAATGTCCCTGTAGAAAAAATAGAGAAGGACCTAGAAAAGTCTGCCAGGTGGCACTACGGACGAATAAAAAGCAGATGAGACCCCCTTGGAGTAACAGCAGCGGGACTCCCTGCTACCGGCTCGTCGATGAGCGACCTGGTCGATGCAGGGGCTTTGGTGTCCTTGATCACAGAGAACCGATATAGAATCCTGAGGAAGAAGAGATGGATGAAAAGACTTGACATAAAAGTTAGTCAAGCGAATGGGTGGCTTATGACCATAAGGTGAATAGCGAGATACCTAGTAAAGGTAGGAGAGACAGAGAGTATCCATAATTTTTAGGTGACGTCAAATTTATGTGCGGAAGTGATCCTTGGTAGATATTGGCTGTATCAACATAAGGTGCACAAAAGATTTCACCTTACAGAATTAGTGGTGGACGGCGTGAGACGTCTTTGGGAGAAGCAGCCGAGAAGTTAGTAGCAGTAGTGGCTGGTGAAGATATTAAGTTTACCTCTAGAACATCAGTGTTAGGTAGAGACAGATTGGCCGCTAAAAGATGGGGTATGAAAGAAAGCATCCACATAACAGCGATGGGAGTGTGCAGTCCTGAAGAGAACAAGGATGGACCAGTGCCAGGCATACCAGAAGAAATGCCGGTGTATTTCTTATCATACAGGTTCTTAGAGACCCAGCAGAGATGACCGGTGATAAAGAGGTTAAGTATGTGCGTTGGGGTGCATTGGATAGCGGCTCGGGACGAGAAATCGGGGAGCCGAGTTCGAATTCCAGCTGAATTCATTGCATTCACTTACGCGCAAATACCCTTGTGAAAGGTATTAATCCGTCTATTCCTTCCATTTATGGGTTAAATAACAGGACAGATTGGGTTCTATAGCCTTGGTCGGCAACCAGTCTACCGCAGAAAGCAATGGCAACCTACTGCGGGATAATCTTCTGCCCAGTCAGTCGTGTCTCTTTCGAGACATGATCGCCCAAGCGTGTATCACGTATGGCACTTAACTGAATGAATATAGATAATAGTTGGAAACATAAGTAAGGATTCTACTGGACATAAAGTGGGGGATCGGTGTTCTATTGTTATGAAGTAATAAACTGATCCCCCACTTATTACGAGTTATAAATACAATCCAACTCTTCTCCCTTCAGCTATACTTAAATAGCAGGATAGAAAATCTTCTGCCCAGTTAGTCATGTCTCTTTCGAGACATCATCGCCCAAGCGTGTATCACGTATGGCGCTCAACTGACTGATATGCTATTATTTAGGCACTGCAGAAATTGGACTATTATCTAAATCAGGCAATATTTACCATTAAGACTGATCATAAACCTCTCCAGTATTTATTAGAGGCTGACTGGACAAATAAAATGATCCAGCAGAAAGTGTTGAAACTAAGCATATACATAGAAGATCTGACTGGCAAAAACAACACATGTGCGAACCTTTTGTCAATAATACAAAAGAAACTAGACGCGGAATCACTGAACGTGGAACCAGGAGCAGACGATAGGGCCTATAAGATCAGAGTGATTATTAGGCTGGGAGACCTTCCTGTGTATGAGACCGACACGGAAGAGTGTATCCGGGTGATGACCGATCCTCAGTGGATGGAGTATTTTGAGAAGTATCAGACAGACAGTAAGGTGGCCGCCCTCAATGCAAAGGTAGAGGCAGGAGAGATCTCCAAGTATGCAGTACACGAAGGAAGGCTGTGTTATCTCTCAGGAAGAGGTGAAAAAATGAGGATCAGACTGTATGCGTCTGGGAGCTGAACTACTAGAATAATGTCATGATAGGATAGGCCATGTGGAAAGATAAGACCTGTGACCTCGTAGTGAGAACTTCTTCTTGGTCTTGACTGTATACCGAGGTTGTCAGCTACATTTAGAGCTGCGTGGTATATTCAGAATAGAAGACAAAAGATGGCCCCTCTGGAAGAGAGGGATATGCCTAATTTTCCCTTTGAAGAGGTTAGCATGGAGGTGTCGGGATCATACGAGGAGACCTCCAAGGGAAACGTGTCTATAGTGAGCATTGTAGACTGGCTAACAAATTGGCCTGACGCGTATGCCCTGCAAATTAAGAAAGCTTAAACACTGGCTGATTTAGTTATGGACAATATATGTACGGAGCCCCTGTGCAATGATCACGGACAATGAACTAGAAAATGTGAATAGAATAATGAATGAGACAATGGCAAGCCTGAATATAGCACACATAACCACTTCCCCCTATCATTTCCAGAGTAATGCAAAAATAGAAAGGTTTTATAGAACTTTGGGATATATGCTGGCTAATTTGGCAAAGGATAACACTGGAAATTGAGACCTGTATTTAACAGGCTTTGGCAGCTGTGAAATTTACAATAAATGAAACCTCCAAGTTCTCACCTTACTTTATGCTGTATGGGCGAGATGTGGTCTTCCCAGTAGATAATTTTTTGTAGCTTTGTAGGAAATATGTGGGAGAAGACCATCGCCAATTGATAATTAAGCAGCAGCATAAGTTGTTTACCTAGGCGAAGAGAAGGATAAAAATATCACAAAAGAGAAATGACAGAGCAAATAAAAGGATAAAGGAGGTAAAGTTAAGGTTTGGGGAGCCCGTGTTCTATAAAAATTCACCAGAGAGAAGGTACATTGGTCCAGAGGTGGGAACCCTATTATAGAATAGTGGAACAGGTGGGTTTAGTGTCATTTGTGATCTGGGATCAGATGGCAGAACGGGTGAAGATGGCTCATGCTAATAACCTAAAATTAGCCGAAAAAGCTAGCTGATTGGGAGGTAACTGAATCACAAGAGAGAGAAGCACGGACAAGGACGTTAACCCTTGTAGAGCCGAGATAAATGGAGACGGATGAAGACACTGAAGAGGACGAAAGGGAAAGAAATGACCAATACATAGAAATCCCCGACAATGCATTGGGTGAAGTGGTCTGTGCAATCCCATCACAAAAAGAACCCCATGACGTCACTGACCCGGTCTGCTGGCATCTTGGGACGATGAAAAAACGAGAGTCCTTAATAGCAAAGTCTCGGGGTCGGTCTGACTCGTAAACTTCGCCACAAAAAAAGCCTTCCAATAACGAGGAAGGGGATGAATATAAGGAAGAAGAACCTCTCTCCCACCTCCAAAACCCATTAAGAGAAAAAGTTATGTCAAAGACCCGGAGAGGAAGGATGGCCCAGAATCTCAACAGGAGAAGAAAGATGTGAGATGTGAATTCGGGGTAGATAAGCAACTACGTCGGGTTTCCAATGACTAACAATAGAGATTGGTTAAGGAAGATGGATGTGAGGATGGCGCGTTACATAGTACAGAAGAAATTACTTACTGGATGTGTTGTTGGGCTGCACAAGGGCTCGTGTATATCCGGCAGTGGTATAAGTGGAATACGAACTCTGGTTCGAGAGCACCGCGTACCTGTCCGGAATCGGTCAACCCACTAAATGTGGTTAAAAGCGGAAGAGGTTATGATAGGAAAAATGAAATATAACGAGCCCAGGAAGAAGGTACCGAGTTAAGAAATATAACGTGAGGAATTTTATTGTCCTTGCAGGAATGGCTGGTGTAAAAGATATGGTACTGCTATTGGCGATGACGGCGAAGATAGATGCCTACAGACACAGTCAAAATACGATTTTCAAGAAAAACAGTGATAACCAGATTAAAATGCCTAGTCATCTTCATAATAGACTTACACTCCTACGAGTTACTGTTGAAACAAAAGGAGGGTGAGTTGGCGAAGTTGTGCGTGCAAGGAACCGGGTAATCCAGGATTATATCAAGGAAAAGGGATACCTAACATAATAAATTGTTAGGGCGCCGCCCCTACCTGACTACATAATGGACTGTTCCCATTGCTATATATAGCAATGGTGGATTCTCTACAGGAGAGTCGTACGGGTTCGTACAGAGTCACTTGAGAGTCAGTGCGAGAGTTAGTCACACTTCCGGTGGCGTACCAGAAGTAATCACCTACACACACGTCTAACGACGGATTGGACTCTTGTATCTTTTCTATTGTAAATATTACTAATCACTTCTGTACTTACTAACCGTCTTTCCGCGGAATACAACTTATATTCTGATTCTGTTGTTGAGTTATTCATTTACACTTGGCGACATAACATAGACCTAGAAAAAAACTGTATTCCAGGCACAGTAGAGAGATATGAAGGATTACCTGAAGGGGTGGAGTTGTTAGAAAACACGAAGAAGAGAGCAGTATTCCATATTGTAGGAAAAGCACTGAGCGTCTTGTTCAGATCGGTGACGGATATAGAGTCTATATGAAAGAGTAGAAAGGGATCAGAGGATCTTAGCCGAGGAGAGAAAGCATATCGATACTGAGTGTGACAAGAATAAAACTAACGAAAAATATGGTAAATAACAGTCGGTTGATAAGCAGTTTGCTGGGGTTCATACACGAAATATATAACTTGAGAGCTATGGCTAACGAATTTCAAGAACAAAACGTACGGCAGTACTTCCAGCTAATAATCATTGTCAATAAGGCAGGAAAAGCAGCCAATCCCGAACGATTTTGATCGAGCATGTGAGAGGTCAACTAGATATGCTATCGTTGGGACATCTGTCCCCAGGAATAGTGATCCGGAGCCGCCTGAGGGAGATTTTATTAAAATATACAGGTGGAGTTACCCCCATCATTTAAGGTTGGCAGTGGATTCCGACGAAGAGTTATGGATACATTAACTTGTGTCACGTTGCTTGAAAACAAATTGACCCGATGTCGATTAGTCCTGATGTGGGGAAAGCATATTTGAAGTAGATCAAGTAGTTAATTTACCCATCCTCTATCCACAAGCGGTGCAGAGATTGAATGCGGTGGCTAACTATCGAGTCAAAACGAGGCATATGACAATGAACTTAGCTAGGACAAAATTTATGATTTCACCTCAAGCAAGGTGGTACCGCCACTGATGCGCAGGGGGCTACATAAGAGAGTAAAAGTTTAGGTAGGGGGAGATTGAATAGAAAGACGAACCAGTTACAGGGGGTAACAGAGAAAAGGCAAGGGAAGGATGGGAACACAAGAGTAAAGACAGCTACGAAGTTAGAGAGAAAGGAAAAGAACAAGATACGGCCGAAATGTCGAGGGAGTGTCGGGCGTTGAGTGCACGTACATCATTGAGCCCCATTTATGTTACGGGCAGTTACAAACTATGTGTACGAGAGATATTTAAAGGAGATAAGAAAAAAATTAAAGAGAACTATCAAGTAAAAAATATTTACGAACGCTGTGCTGCTCAAATTATTACTCTCTCTCTCTCTCTCTCTCTCTCTCTCTCTCTCTCTCTCTCTCTCTGACGGGATCTGGGTAATTGCTACCCAGAAACAAATTGATCTGTTTAGGGTGTGTAGAAGAGAACCCATTAGAAACCTGAGGATAGGTCCCCCATTGTCCCTAATTGAGCTGCCGCTGGGATGTTCGACCTTTGGAATGTCTATTCCGCTTCCCCCATTTTGTCAGGCAGAAGAAAAGTATGAGGAACAGGACTCACTCCTAGAAATATTAAAGAAAAACCTCAGTAATTAGATGGAATTGTGGAAACCAGTGGTGAATCAATTCACCGAAAATATCCTAGAGAAAATGTCAGAGTTGCTAGAGCCTGTAGACAGAATTAGCTTGGATCAGTTGAAAAAAGAACTAAATACTTTAGGAGAGAGTACAGTCGGGGAGGAAAATAAGAAGACCATAATAAACTGGTTAGCATCAATGTATCCTGATAAATTCTGCTCTGACGAACTTAGGTCACTGGTGCCCCCTCCACAAGAATTTACAACAGACTGGCAACAAGCTACCACCCTTTAACAGTTACATTAACCAAATGCAGGGGACAATTCTACTCCATCAGCTTGTTTTCTCGTGCTTCCAGCCTGTGGAACTCCCTTCCATATTCTTGCTTTCCTGACGGTTACTACCTCCAGGAATTTAAATGCAAAGTCAATTCCCATCTCTTATCCACTTAACTCCAGCCCTTTCCACATCACCTCGTGTATTTTGTTCTTTTCCTTTCTCTCTATCTTCGTAGCTGTCTTCACTCTTATGTTCCCATCCTTCTCTTGCTTTTTCTCTGTTACCCATTGTAACTGGTCCGTCTTACTGTTCACTCTCTCCCTAACTAACCTTTTACTCTTTTATGTAGCCCCCTGCGCATCAGTGGCGGTACCGTCTTGCTTAGGGTGAAATGATTAAAAACAAATTATTGCTGCTATATTGACGGCAATATGGAAACTAAAAAGGTATAGGATAAAATTGGCTGATGGTGTCCCCCAAGCGGATTGGCGGCGGTTCGAGGAGGCGGTGCCGTGTAGTGTTCTTTACCCAAACCGGTTGAACCAAGACAAAAAACAAGGATTCGACGGAGGAGAGTGATCCTGTTGATGATGAGGGAACAATGCCTTCTGTTGTGAAGAAGAGGAAGGTGAACAAATAGGGCAGACCATAAACAAAAAGAGAACTTTTAAAGGCCGCTGCAAACCTCATATATATATATATATATATATATATATATATATATATATATCAGCATGCACTGTGGGTATAGAAGAATCCAAAGGATTTTATTTATTCCTATTTTAAATTTATTCTATCATCTTTTCTTTCTAATTTAAATTTATCCCTCTGCTCCGTTTTTCTTTTTTTCTTCTTCCCTTTTCGTTTACGCTTCAAGATACTTACCCTTTCTTTTTAACGCTCTCCCCCCCCTCTCTCTCTCTTTCTTTCTCTCGTTCTTTCTCTCTTTTTCTCTTTCTTTCTCACCTAACCCACTTTCTTTACGTTTCAAATCCACGGGTCTGCAACCTACCTAACTGTTAGACAAATATATCTTCGAACTTTTGTTGACATTTGCCGCTACGCGTGTCATCTGATTATATATTGCGTGTATATATGATTATGTATGAATATGTGTATGTGTCCGCCAAACTGATGTATTTTTCTTAAATTTTCTCTTTTAAGGGAGTGACCGTTATTTTTATTCGTTTTTTTTTTATCTTTGTGAATCTCATTCGTGTAAAATCTTTTGTAAAATAAAGACAGATGACGATGGTTTGCCTGAAATAGGCCTATACTTCCGATTTACCATGAAATAACGTGTCTGCCTTAATTTCTCTTATATAGATATATTTTTTCTAAACATATACTGTTAAATATAAGAGACAATGAATGTCTATTATGTTTAATCATGAGCCGTTCTAAACATCATATTTTGGCTTTAATTTCAAGTGAAAATAAGGACAAAAATTCTCCAACATTTGAAAATTGATTCTAAGCTTTCGGCTCACATGAGCCATCTTCAGAGAGGTTACAAGGACGTTAACATAAAACCATCCACCATCAAAAACGATTTTATCTTGTGTTAACATAAAACTTTGCTAAGCAACGATAACTGTTAGCAAAAATAGCAAACGCAGTTGGTAAATTTGTAATGCGGTTCTATGACGTCACACCGTGTGAGAGCTCAAAATGATAACAGAACCATATGTTTAAGTGCAATGTAAATCGTTATAACTAGATTTAAACGGGATTCTATTAAGTGTGGGTTGTTTGGATTTAATGTAGATGGCCTCCAATATCTGAAGGTTCTTTTTACTGTGTGTATGAGTGAGGATTATTGTATTGTTGACTAAAATCTGTCTGATATTACCTACATGGCTATGTTTTTCTAAGAAATGTTGTTTAATTGTATACTATAAACAGAAGAGGAAAGACATTTTAAACGATGTATGATATAAAGAAAAGAAAAAGAAAGACACTAAATCGTTGCATGATATACAGAGGAAGAGGACTTCTGGAATTGTTGCTTGATGTATGCTGGATAGATTGATAGTCAGTAATGGGATTTTAATTTTCTTTTTATATCAGTTACGAGTAAATGGCAGGAAGGGTAAGGGAGAGATAACACCGTTTGGAAAAGGCGATAGTAAATTAAAGAAAAAAAATAAAAAAACAGAAAACGCTAATTTTCGATAAACTGAAAAAAAATACTGATTACCAGGCGAAAGATGATAGAAATGCAAATGGTGTTTAAATTCTTTCGTCTGAAGCAAAGGGACCATCTGATTTTGCTCAAAGACTGAGACAAGTGAAAGCATGCTCTATGGACCCCTACCTGGAAGAGAAATAAATGAATTCGCCATCCCTAGCCGCTAAATTTGGTCAGTTAATGAAAACTAACTTTTAATATACTGATGACACAAAGAAGAGAAATAAGGGAAGGACAATGATAATTAAAGTTTTGAAAACAAATAAACCGTCTGGTTTTGTTCAAAGACTAAGATAAGGGACTATATATTCTAAGAACCCCCGAGAAGAAACTGGATAATTTTAATAACAAATGAATACAAAACGAGAGACCTAAAAAATATTTTTACGATCGTTGTCATTTGATAACAACGAACGTTTAAAAGTAGCCTGGCATACAAAAAAAAAAAAGTAGCCTGGCATACAAAAAAAAAAAGTAGCCTGGCATACAAAAAAAAAAGCCTACAAAAAAAAAGTAGCCTGGCATACAAAAAAAAAGTAGCCTGGCATACAAAAAAAAAAGTAGCCTGGCATACAAAAAAATAAAGTAGCCTGGCATACAAAAAAAAAAGTAGCCTGGCATACAAAAAAAAAAAGTAGCCTGGCATACAAAAAAAAAGTAGCCTGGCATACAAAAAAAAATATAGTAGCCTGGCATAAAAAAAAAAAGAGCTCAAAATACAAAAAAAAAAAGTAAAAAAGCCTGGCATGCCAAAAAAAAAAAGTAGCCTCATACAAAAAAAAAAGTAGCCTGGCATACAAAAAAAAAAGTAGCCTGGCATACAAAAAAAAAAAATAGTAATTAGATGTTTTCTTCTGGCAAAAATGCGATAAAACGTATCAAATCAAGGGACTGTCTATTTTTTGTCATTTGTTGACAAAAAAGGTTGATGAGAGATATATCCTAGTTGAGAAAAACGATCACTCACAACAGCACGAGAAGGGAATTTTGGAGCGATAATTGAAATTTGGCCGTTTGGGCTAAACCAAGACAGCACCCGGGCGGTTATGGTGAGAGGCAGAAAGGAGATGTGGTTGATCAGATAATCAATGAAGAAAAGACCTCAGTGGAGTTTCAGGAAAATCGGAGAGACGTTCCACGATCCCCAGGCAGTGATGGGGAGAGGCTCGCACACTGAGCAGGAGGAAGACGTGGGTGCTTAGGTGACTAAACGGAGATCCCTGTTTGGTTGTTTAAGGAATGCTGGCCTTCCCAGAGTGCATCCTACCCAGCCCCTGTTCGATGTAAGACTCCTTATAAGCAGAAGGTTTTGAACAGTAGACAGAGATTCGACGGTAGAAGTGAAGAAATACAGACTGGAGACCGGAGAGACCAGAAAAAGACGAGACCACCGCTTCGCTTGATCTAATGTGCTTTGCAGCCCAGAAGAATAACCTCTATATTTGTTGTATATAAATTCATTTTTTATCTACGTTTACTTGTTTTATGTGTGACTTCAGTCAATCAGTTAAATGCCATATATGATACACGCTTGGGCGATCATGTCACGAAGAAGACATGACTGACTGGGCAGAAGATTATCCCGCAGTAGGTTGCCATTACTTTCTGCGGTAGACTGGTTGCCAACCAAGGCTATAGAACCCAATCTGTCCTGTTATTTAACCCATAACTGGAGGGAAGAGATGGATTAATATCTTTCCTAAGGGAATTTGCGCGTAAGGAAATGCAAGATATTCAACTGGAATTCGAACTCGGCTCCCCGATTTCTCGTTCCGAGCCGTTATCCGCTGCACCACAACGCACATCCACGTGTGACTTCAGTCCGGCTAAACCAAACCAAGTCATCGATACCAGTCGACCATTTCGGATCAGGCCTGTTTTGCGATCAATCAACACAATATGGAACGTGACAGGGTTTGAACCGAAGCGATCAACTCTACGATCGGCTGTGGGGATCGAGCTTGAGTACGGACGGATTGGGTGGAGTCATACGCCCAACAATTTATTTCAAGTCAAATTAAGAATAATTAGAAATGTTTTACCAGGAATCTATTTTAAGTCGACTCTGAAATATATAAAAGCAGTTTTCCTATGAATTTATTTTAAATCAACACTGAGATAATTAAAAACGATCTCAGTGGGCACTTATTTTAAGTAAAATTTAAAATAATTAGAAATGTTTTTTTTTCCTGGGAATTTATTTTAAATTTGAAATAATTAGAAACTGTGTCCACAGGAATTTATTTTATTTGAATAATTAGAAATGGTCTCCCTATTAATTTCTTTTAAGTCAGTTTTAAAATAAAAAGTTCTGCGCAGGAATTTATTTTCATCAATTTCGAATTAACTAGAAAATTTCCTCGGGGAATATTACTCTAATCTAAAGTAACTGTGAAATAATTTCAGTTGGTCTCACCAGGAATTTATTTTGAATCAGCTTTGAAATAAATAGAAACGGTGTTCAGAGGAATTCATTTTATTTTAAGAGAAGTTTCACATAATAAGAAACGGTCTCTGCAGAAATTTATATTAAGTCAGCATTGAAATAATTTAAAATGCTCTTGCCAGGAATTTATTTTAGTCAATTTTGAAATAATTCTAAACGGTCTATCCAGGAATTTATTTTAAGTAATCTTAGAAATATTTAGAGACGGTCTACGCAGGATTTTACTTTATTTCAAGACAAGGTTAAAATAATTAGAAACGATCAACCCTGAATTTATTTTATCTTAAGACAACTGTGATATACTAGACACCTGGAATTTATTTTTAGTCAACTATGAAATAATTAGAAAGATTCTCCACCGAAAATTACTTTATGACATCCTTGAAATAAATTTGAACTGTCTCCCCAGGAATTTATTTTATTTCAAGTAAACTTTGATACAATTACAAACGGTCTCCCTAACAATGAGTCAACTTTGAAAAAAAAGAAACGGTCTACTGGAGTAATTTATTTTATTTTATCCCAACTTCAAAATAATTACAAACGGTCTCCCCAGGAATACATTTTAAGACAACTTTGTAATAATTTGAAACGTTCTGTGCAGGAATATATTTTATTTTAATGCAACATTGAAATAATTTTAAACAGTTTCCACAGGAATTTATTTTAAGTCAACTTTATAATAATTAGATACGGTCTCCGCAAAAATATATTCAGTTTTTATGTAAATTTGAAATAATTAAATACAATCTCCCTGGGAATTTATTTTATTTTAATGCAACATTGAAATAATTTTAAACAGTTTCCACAGGAATTTATTTTAAGTCAACTTTATAATAATTAGATACGATCTCCGCAAAAATATATTCAGTTTTTATGTAACTTTGAAATGATTAAATACAATCTCCCTGGGAATTTATTTTATTTTAATGCAACATTGAAATAATTTTAAACAGTTTCCACAGGAATTTATTTTAAGTCAACTTTATAATAATTAGATACGATCTCCCCAAAAATATATTCAGTTTTTATGTAACTTTGAAATAATTAAATACAATCTCCCTGGGAATTTATTTTATTTTATCTCAACTTTGAAATAATAAGAAACAGTCTCCCTATTAATTTCATTTATGGCCAATTTGAAATATTTTGAAATGGTCTCAGCAGAAATTTATTTTATTGTAAGATATCTTTGAAGTGAATAGGATCTATACAGGCCTGATTTTTTTTATTTTTCAGGCAAATTTGAACAAACTGAATATATTTCCTTACGAAATTATTTTTATATCAAGGATGATTTGAACTAATTATATACTATCTTTAGTAGAATATATATTTATTTTAAGAAAACTTTGAACTAAATATAATTAATCTTGTCTGAAATTTATTTTATTTTCTGGAAAATTTAATTAAAAAGAAAATATCTCCGCCGAAACTTTATTTTTTATGTCCGGTCAAATTTCAAATAAATACAAGCAATTTGCACCGGAATTAATTTTTATTTTAAGGTAAATTGAAATAAATAGAAGCTAAGTCCACCAAAATATATGTTTTTATTTTAAATCAACTATGTAAATAGAAAATATCTGCACCTAAATTTATTTTTATTTCGAATCAACTTTGGAGTAAATAGAATTTGTCAGTTCTAGAATTTAATTTTACTTTAAATCGACAAATAGAATCTATCTCCACCGGAATTTGAACTTGGCATCAATGACCTCAAATATTGATTTATCGAGATTTTCCGTCTTTGGGACGCATATTTTCATGAAAATTCAAATATATCAATATCTTCTTCTTCTTCTTCTTCTTCTTCTTCTTCTATGCGCCCTGTCCTTTCAGGACGTAGGCGATTATGGCTTTCCACGTCTCCCTATCCCTGGTGGCTCTTAGTACGTTTTCTGTTACACCACACAGCCCCTGTTCCATCATCCACCTGCTCAGGCCCTTCAAATATGTTATCCACTACCTTCCCCTGTCTCTTTTTCCCTCTATCTGGCCTGTTAGTATCAGGTTCTTCAAGCCCTCCTTCCTCATTGCATATCCTAGGAACTTTAGCTGTCTCTTCCTGATGCTCAGTATTAATTTCCTTTACGTTTCCATTCATTTCAAAACCTCATCATTGCTGGCATGCTCTATCCATGATATCCGCAGCATCCTTCTGTAGAAGCATTCTTCTGTAGAAAGCAAATAGACGATTAAAATATTACATCACTTTAAGCCCGCCGCTACTATTGTTAAGATGCTGATCAAAACTGGTCGGAAGCCGAGTGGAGGGGATTGTGTCAGAATGTGTTCTGATGAGCAGTATCTTCCTCTTCTCGCATAAAAAGCAAATGAAAGAATAATGTAAAACAGCCGATAAGTACAGTAGATAAGTACAGTATATATATATATATATATATATATATATATAATTTCAGGTGAGCCGAAAGCTTAGAACCAACTGTTGTAGAATTAGACTCTGTAAGTATGCAGGCCGTAAATTTATACTAAAATAAACCTCCGAAAAAACCATTAACAAACAGAACCTAAATCCGTTATAATCCGGTGTACTAAGACGTCGGATAAATGGGGAGAAAAAAAAGAAACCCGCGGAACAAGAACAAAAAATTCAATACTCCGCAGTAAAGAAAAAACCCCAAACGGAACCAAACACAAGAAAAAGTGCTCAATACAAAGTACGAAAGAAAAGATACAATAGGAGAGCAAAAACACACAAAAATCTAGAGTGAGCCAAAACCTACCGCGGTTTCACACTACGGATCGTCAGGGCAAAGGCTGAAAGTTTCAGCCTTTGCCCTGACGATCCGTAGTGTGAAACCGCGGTAGATTTTGGCTCAATATAGTTTTTTGTATATATATATATATATATATATATATATATATATATATATATATGTATGTATGTATATATATATATATATGTCCCTATATGTCATTTCATGCTGAATCTTTTTGTATATTTTTGTATTTATTGTACATTGTAAAATTTTTATGTTCACTTGGTTTTTTTTTTAAGTACCCGGGACGTTTTGTGGTATTTTGGTACATGAAGGATTGAATGTTGATGGATAAATTCTTGTGGTGATTGAGAAAAATGTAACGTATGTCTTGGTCGTGAATCGGATTAGCTAGGTGCAAGATGGTTAGTGTGGATCATCCTGAGCTTTTACTCCCTCCACATTTCGGCCTTGTGCCACAACTGATTGTATATTTCAATAAATAAATTAGTTCACTGTTGTGTCCCGATCTCACTCATTATTTCATCTTAAATTGCTGGTGGCTTTATATATCGGGTCCCGCAAACCTTCACTGTGCAAACAGCGTAAATTGTTGGGGATCAATATTGTTAGCCCGTAGCTCCTTGCATTCATAATTTTTTCCCCGCATTTTCCATGACACACTTTATTTTAATTCTAATTTAAATCTCCCGTAGAGGCCTGACGAGCTGGAGGGAAGCCGGTTGCTTCGCTTTTTATTGCAATTTCATAATGTGTAACAACAAGCTACACACTTATTTCTTTAATTAAATTTTGTACTTATAAAAACATTTTCATATATATATATATATATATATATATATATATATATATATATATATATATATAAATATATATATACATATACACTACCAGCCATAATTATTAGGCAACTCCAGTATTTTTAAAAGAAATTATGTATTTCATACTATTTTTAGTATTTATTGCCAAATGAAAATGGAATGGTTCTTTTATTATTATTACTTTGCAAAATTTTACAAGGCAAGGAAGCAAAGATGAATTCGTCCGAATCACCCTAAATTTTCTTCATTCTTTCATTGATGAAACTGCGATATAGGTAATTATTAAATATTTATAAATTAATTTGATGCACATGTTATTGTGCAATATTAACAAAAGAACCATTCTATTTTCATTTACAATTATCCACTTGGCAATAAATACTAAAAACTAGTATGAAATACATCATTTTTTAAACATTAGGGTTGCCTAATATTTATGATCGGTAGTATATAAATACATATATATATATATATATATATATATATATATATATATATATATATTTGTGATGGTTGTTACAATGGTTTATATAAGCATATGGAATAGAGTTACTATGAATATTGTGTGAGTTTATTTTCTTTTATTTATACGATATTCGCTTTTTTCATATATTGAGAATTAAACATGGGTATTAATTACCTTTTGGAGGGGATTATTTTATGAGGTATTTTGTCGTTAATTAAATTTTAACGAAAATATTTTCGATGTTTACATAACACTGCTAATTCATCTCTATGGTTCAATAGTTCGCCATTGTTGGGGTACTTTAAAATATGCAGCTTTTCTCTTACCAATAAAGGGCAAATGTCGTTAAGTGAGTTGAGGGTTCTAGGTTTTTCCAGGATTTTCCATTTTACTTTGGGTTTTTGTTTTGTGTCCTTTAATTTCCAAAAATATGCAGAAAGGGATGTTTGGTTTCGATATAAGCCGTTTTTAATGAAGTTAAGTGCATGTACCAGCGTTGCTTAAAGGTGTTCTTTGTAGATCCGATATACACTTTATTTATAGTGAAAGTGCATTAATAGTAACTTTATTCCATCCAGTCACAGATAGTACTAAAATAAAAAGTGTCTACTCTTTCTTAAAAAAACTTACATCACAAAATAAGAATTACCTAGACAAAACTAAAAAGTCACCTGTCCAAAACTAAGCTACCCCGCACCCCTCTCCTAATCCAAGGCTGTATCTCTATAGCTACAAACTACCGGCGAAATCATACTAAATTCCCATCCCACATTCACTTACATATCATATTACCAAACATAAATCGTTTTCACTATTTATTTTTCATTTCATCGCCAGATGAGGGGCACACGTAGCTCCTAAACGTAATGATTTTTGTGTAGTGATACTATGCTTTTATAAACCATTGTAACAACCATTACAATATAAATCTCTACGTTGTATGGAGCACTCTTTATAAAAGTAAATGCATGAACCATGGGTTTAAAACCTACGTCTTCTATAACTTCCTCACAATATATATATATATATATATATATATATATATATATATATATATATATATCATCTCTCCAGAATTCTCTGGCATATACATTTTTTAAAGTGCTCAATACAATGTAGAGCGTAATATAATCAAATTTATTTTTTATTAAAAATATTTTGCATTGCGACACGGAAATTTCTATATTTTTATCTCGTCATCAGGCAATGCTTAGTAACTTTGGGGAAAAACATTTCTATTTAAAAATAGAAAACAATATGTTTACTTTTAAAAGATTTAATATGGAGGTGAGAAATAGAAAATGTCGATCTTACGGGCGTGTCTAATTTGACTAATCAGAATGAAGATCAACTTTTAAAATTTAAAATATAGGTTAGATGTTAGTAGATGTGAGGTATTCATACATGTCTAGTAGAAATGTCATATTAACAGCTAGTCTTCGACAAATCGGGAAGCCGATTTAGAATTCCAGTTGAATTCCTCGCATTCACTTACGCACAGATACCCTGGGAAAAGATATTAATCCGTCTCTTCCCTCTAGTTATGGATTAAATAACAGGACAGATTGGGTTCTATAGCCTTGCCTGCCAACCAGTCAACCGCAGAAAGCAATGGCAACCTATTGCGGGATAATCTTCTGCTCAGTCAGTCATGTCCCTTTCAACTCATGTATCACGTACGGCATTTAACTGACTGACTTCTACTTCCGGCGAGAAGTATACATTTTAGTTACGAAAAAATACTCTAAGAGATATATGTATTCCTGATAATGGAGTTGATTTTTGCTTTCTTAAAAAATAAGATAAAAAAATTTACGTCCTTTTATGACAGACGTGTCATAAAAGGACATTTGGTACGATTAAAATATTTTTCTTTTTAATTATTTATTTTATTTTATTTATTTATTTATTTATTTATTGTTTAAAGTACATTTCTTTATTAATTCATCATGTATTTTTAACACATAGCAATCCTAAAGTTAAAAATCAATGATGGGAATTACTATTATTTATATCAAAATACAAAAAAAATGGATATATATAATTAATCAATAGACTTATATGAAGAATTATTAACTATATTCTAAGGAGAACATGTTACAATGTCTACATATGAGAGTAATTTAATTTCGTTAATTTAAAATATTTTAAGTGACTTTTGATTTAGACACAAGGGGGATGTGTTATTTAAAGAATTGCATATTTTCCATTTTATTGCGGAGGTTTTATGGGATTCCTTTAAACACCACAGATATTTGGATAGGGATGGTCGATTACAGTACTTAGTCTTATTAAAGAAGAAATATGCTAGTAAAATCGTAATTTTAAAAAGTTTTATGCGCTACCAATATAATTTTTTATTACCAGGATTTTCAGTAGAAAAGATAGCAAATTGATAAAAAAAAATAGATGCAGTAATACATTTATCTTCCAATGGGCACTTTACAGGGTTTCTGCAATTACATAGTTTCTTGTCTAAATTATTGATTTTAATTTTGGAATTATTCTTCTTTTCATTTAGGATTAAATTTTTATTTAAAGTTTTTTATTATGTTTATTTTTTATTTTTTCATAGATTATCAGTACAACTTTAACTTCATTTTGGTGTATTTTATTGAAAATCTTGCTTAATGGATTATTGTTTAGAAAATGTTTTTCAATCAAAGCCAGAAACTTTTGGCGTAATTTACAGTTAACCATTTGGTTAAATGATTGCTCTATTTCAAATTATTTCTCTATTTCTACTTTTATTCTTATGTGTAGATATTCTCTTTTACATATTTAATATTAGGGCATTCATATCCACTATTTTAAAAGCATTGTTATGAAATTATTGTGTTTATTAAATACCTCTTCATTTGCAGAATTTCTATTAATTCTATATTTTATGGATGAGGGTACATGTTTTATAATAGATGAAGAATGGCTAAGTTTTGGGTGGATATATAAAGGATTTGTATTTGTTTTTTATACGGTTGGTTTATATTGTTTACTAAGTTTCATGTCAGATTGAAGAAATTTACATTTTTAGGTTTGCTTTTAAGTTTAGGATTTTAAACTCGATATATAGTAACTTTCTAATTTCATCAATTTTAAAATTTATTGCATTTCTCACAATCATAATGCTATCATCCGTACATAATCCAATATCTTTTGTATTTATATCATTGTAGGCCGTAAGATTCATCATCATTTATCCATCACATCCAATGGTGCATAGGGCAGCAGGTTTTTGTTGCTATTTCTGTAACAAACTGTTTTTTACAGGGCAAGGTTGTTAGCCCTGCACCCAACCCCCAGACCTGAAGGACCGGTGGACCATTCTTGGTCCTTTCGTTTACAGCACCTGGTATTCCCAAATGATCACCCATTTAAGTACTGACCAGGCTCGTTGTTGCTTAACTTCGGTGATCGGACGGGAACCGATGCATTCAACACGATATAGCCGTAGACAGGCCGTAAGATTATATAGAATAAATAATCCTACTAGATCGGAAGATTTGCAGTGATCTCGTTGTAATAACAAAATTTTCCCTTGAGTTATTTTTTCATCTACTGTTCTTTATTGTG
Source organism: Ascarosepion bandense (assembly GCA_037127315.1). Taxonomy (NCBI): domain Eukaryota; kingdom Metazoa; phylum Mollusca; class Cephalopoda; order Sepiida; family Sepiidae; genus Ascarosepion; species Ascarosepion bandense. The sequence continues at coordinate 140,094 of JBBBDQ010000868.1, read as the reverse complement.
AATGAGAACTGACTTTTTGCATTCATAATGATGTTGCATTCCTCCTTCGATAAATCCGAGTATACAGTGGCAAGTTGCAATGTAGCCATAAGCATTTCCTTTTATATTGATGGGTAATATTCTTCAATATCAAATTAGATTAGAGAACAATTTTTTTTCTTTTATATTACAGAAACAATTTGTTACATTAGTGGTATTGATCCATTGCTTTTATCCAAGGTAGTCTTTAATTTATATTTACTTATTTAATTATTAAATAAACAAATTAAAACGGTATTTCCGTGTGTTGTCGGTTGGCCCCCTTGTCGTGGAAGAGATCTCCTATATAGTTTCCCCATCGCTGAAATATTTTTCTTTTTCTAATATGAGCGCTCCATCATTGGATTTTATACACTCTGTTTAGGAGCATGTCCTTTGTCCCTATATTTCACTTATTTTAATGCATGTCACCTTTATTAAACGTGCTCACTATCTCTATTTTCGCATATTTGTCGTCGAGCCATTTTCTTTAACCTGTGTACATTCGCTCCTTATTTCCTTGTGTATTCCGTTCCATTTCTTGGGATTGTTTTCTGTCTCTTTTGCATTATGTCGACATTCTCATCTGTGATACACTCATTTTTCTTATACAACTGTGTTTCCTTTGAGACGATGTCGTTTGCTGATGTCACTAACACTTCCTTTAGTGCGTCCCATTTCGAGTTTCCGTTTCCATTTTGTCCCTCGTATTTTTCTCATACTTTCCATGTATTTTTCTTGCAAGTTGAGGTCGTTCACGAGTCTGTTATATGTGATCTGCACTTTCAATCTCTGAAGTTTCATCCTTAGTTTACATATAACCAGGACGTGGTCGCTTCCACAGTCTACACTTCTGTAAGTTTTACACTGAACAACTGCATTGCTGAATCTCCTCTTTATAATTATATAGTCGATTTGGTTTTTCATGTTACCTCCTGGGCTTCTCTATGTTTATTACCATCTTGGGTGTTTTTGAAACCAGGTGTTGGTTATTAACGGATCATTCACCGTGCATCATTAGACCAATTTTCTCATCAATTGCGGTTTCCTAGTCCGAAGTTTCCAGCTGCTACCCCTTCCTCCTACTTGACTTCTTTAGCATTCAGGTCTCCCATGTTAATGTTATATATTATCTAACCTCGTGCATAATTTCGCTTAGAAATGTATTTAAATTTAACAGGTGTTATGAAACAGCAAAATTATGCAAATTGGCTAACAAAAGAATATAAATATTGTTTTGAAAATAAATATTGTCATGAAATGTTGAAGAATGCGGACGCCGGGTGACAAGTAAAATTTCATAAGTCAGAAGGCGTGGAAACAGAAATCTATATATAGTAAAATAAATATTATTTCATTGAAGGAATGTAACTGTTTTTTGTGTTTTGATAACCAGCGTAGCCACGGTCACATGATATAAACATCGAAACTGTTTTACAAACAATACGCTTCAAACATAGCGTATTTAAACGAGATTACGCAGATATATAGACCGGACGACAGTTGAACTGGCAGTAGTCAGTCAGCAGTCGAGATTGGAAGACAGACAGAGAGAGGCACAGGGAGAACGGCGAATAAGCGCGTCCCCTGGCTGCTTCCTCGTACGTGTGTGTGTTGACTCCTCAGACCACCTTCTACTCTTCAGCCAACATCACCGAGAAGCGAATAAAGATATGTTGCATACATTTGTCTATATAAACGTGTTGCAGTCGTCATTTTATCATTGTGAAGAAGCAATTCACTTTGGTTCAAGCTTAAACTTCCCCTTCGCAAAATGCAACCATAATTCTAATTTCTTGTGTTTTGAACTGAGCCTGGCGTTGTCCAGTGTGGAGCAGAAAGTTTCTATTTCCTCTTGAGTGGTTTGCGTTGTCGGTGCATACACTATTATAACCACTATGTTGAAGGGCTTTCCTTTCAGTTTGACCACGATAACTCTTTCGGATAACTGGCACTATTCCAGAACGTCTCAGTCGACTCCTTTTTCATTATTTTTACCCACTGCTTATACGATTCTGAGGTTGTCACTGACGAACCCCCCCTTGTTTGACCACCTAGTTTCGCATATCCCAGGAATCTTGGTATTCAGTCTGCTCATCACCTGCTTGACATTCTCCAGCCGCCAACAGTTATTCAGCATTCGGACGTTCCATGTCTTTAGAGTGATTTTTTGTTTGGTGCTCATAGTCGCAGGATAACTATCCGGTGACACCTGTTGCTAATGTCGTTTCTTTCTGGGCGAGGGATCACTTCCTAGGAAGTGTGTCCTCTTTATGCCGTTTGTGCTAACAATCACAGGAAGACGGTCAGGTAACACCAGTTGCCCATAACAATCCTTACCGGCAAAGAGTTAATTTCTTTGGACTTAACACCTTTCACGCCTTTGGGTTTTATATAGTTACTTCCTTTCAGTCTCGATACCTTGAATTCTCTAAATAGAAAAAACTTTAATTTTAGCTTAACTGAAAGCTAAATGACTAAATTTACTATTTCCACTAAGAAAAGATGTATTTCAAACAGTAATTATAATCATTGAATTTTCAACTTTTCAACCATTTTTTGATCGATCAACACATTTGTAAACAAAAGTTAATTCTCAGTTTTCAAAATTGTGCAAAAATAAAATATATATTTCTCACTTGTTATTTTTAAGAAATTAGCAAATTTAAAGTTAAATTAATGTAATTTGAAGCAAATATTACTTGTTTCTATGAAATTTATAATAAAAGTATTTCTTAATCAGAAAAGACTGACTCATTGATTTTTCAAGTAGGCGATGATAACCCCTGTCGTTAATCAATTCACATATCTGGAAATATGTGGACAAAAGATTGACAAATTAACAATTCTTAACGGGGTCAACCATTAAAACATGTGAACGTTTAATGATAAGTCACTTATAAGTTTCTATAGTAAAAGAAAATGTGCAGTTTAACATAAATAAAAATTAGAAACTTTTTTAAATATCCTAATTCTAAAGGATTAGTATTAAGCTTTTAAAGTTTCGATTTGTAAATAAAGTCTCTATTTAATAAATTAATAACGGAAAACAATGAGTAACTAGAAGAAATGTTTGAAACTTTAATTAGCAAAGAAAAAATGAAAACAACCCTTATATGGCAATTCTTATAAAATTCATTATTCATTGATTTTTTTTCTTCTTCAGAATATGTTATCCTTAAATCATAGTATTTATAAAATCAATTAAAAGTTTATCTATATATTTTCTTTTTTACTATTCGGCGCAGAATTTCGGAAAAATAATGCTGTAAATAAAAGAATTACATGATTAATATTCCTCAATGAGTTCTTTATTTAACAAATAAAAAAGAAATTAGTATAGATAATGAATTTCTAGAAGTTTTATGCAGTTAATTGGAGGCAGGTAATAGATATAAAAAAACATTTTTACCAAGGTATTCTTCAAAAAATAATTGCATAAATAACTTCATTCATTTGTGAATAAGTTCTGAAAGTTACATTAAAATTGAACAATTAGTTGAGTTTTGCAAGAGTTTTCAAATTAACGTGTCTTTCAATGCCAAAAATCGACTTGCGTTATATTACGTTTTTCTTAGTAGTAATATTACGCAAGTTGATTTTTGGCATTGAAAGATACGTTAATTTGAAAACTATTGCAAAAATCAAATAATGAATTAGTAGTAACGTTACGTAAACATAGCGATATACAAAAAAGAAACCTTCACTGAAATTTCGAATGTGTCAAAAAGACTTTTTAAAATAATGACAACCAAATTTTATCTTTCCTCTTAATAGTAACATAAATATTTTGACGATAAAACTTTGTTTTTATTAAGTTTGAGCCCTTTTAACATCATGTTCTACTATTTTTCGGCACTTGTGTGGAGGTTCCTAGTTTTATATATTGGTTTTTCAAAGCCATGATTGTTCTTGGGAAAAATAGTGGAGTGGTTCCTCTTGTCTTCTCCACGGTAATTCATTGGGATACGGCCTCTAGTTAGCAGGACGTCGACGCCTTGATATTTCTTCCGCCCTTTTCTGTAGGTCTTATTTTTCATCCTACCAGGTTGATAACATCCCGCCTAATTCACCTTAGAGTAAGTTAGCCTGTTTAGTCGCCGACAGTCCAACATTAAATTTGTTGTAACGTATACATAATGAAAAAAAAATGTAAACTTACCTGTGTCGTTCGAGAGGAGGGGGTCAGGTTGGACTCTTTCTCTAGCTATAGTAGATGATTGATTTATGGGACCATATTAGTAAACTAGTGAGAAACGAGATAATGTGATTATTAGTTGCGATTTAGTATAAATCCGAATAGACACGTTTATGCAGAGAATCCCGCGTCAAATTTGAATATTTAGTCACCAAGTAGAGTGAAATTTAAATAAAGCAATATGATTAGGCAAATTATACATTTTACTTTTTTTTACTTAGCTTTCTTCATCAGCCAGAAACTGGATTATACAAAAGGGAGTTTATAACCAATATATTTACGCTCTCACACCCTGATTGAGCACTCTGGAAGAATGGTAGACTTTGAAAAACAGTAGCTACTCTGGCGTGTACGCATCGGTCATTCAGTAAAAATAAATTAGAGCACTCTGGCTATTGGGTGCGTATAATGATAATATACAGGCTAAAAACTCTGCCTTCTTCTATCGAACGCCCATATCCCAGAGGTAGATGAGCCGACTGACGCCAATTCAGTCGGGTTTCAATCCTGGGTTAAAAAGCAATCGGAGTCTAACCGTACTGATGAGCTGTGATACAGCGAAACAGATCTGTCTGCGGATGACTATATATATATATATATATACATATATATATATATATATAGGAAAAACTACTAAAAAGTTGTAAGTATTTTTCTGACAGTATTTATTTATTTCTATTATTATATTTGATATTTCAATTTTTGTTTCTAATGAAAGGCCGAGGACGGTCTGAAATATCAAATATAATAATAGAAATAAATAAGTACTGTCAGAAAAATACATTTTTAAACTTACAACTTTTTAGTAGTTTTACCTATACATATTATTAAGACAGTATACGTGGATCATCACTATGTTATATATATATATATATATATATATATATATATATATATATATTCTAAACATATGTTGTTAAATATAAGAGACAATGAATGTCTATTATGTTTAATCATGAGCCGTTCTAAACGTCGTATTTTTGCTTTAATTTCAGTTGAAAATAAAGATAAAAATTCTACAACATTTGGATAATTATTTATTAGTTTTCTTCTAAGCTTTCGGCTCACATGAGCCATCTTTAGAGAGGTCGTTCAAACTTTAAACTCGCTATATTAAAAAAAATATTATTAGCATGCACCACACAAGTACCCTTTCACGATCCTTTAGGCAATATTTATACACAAATAGATGGTATTGCGATGGGATCTCCTTTAGGTCCCCTCTTTTCTAATTATTATATGGCAAATCTAGAAAATAAAATAATTAATGACAACAATAAACCCTCTATATATGTAAGTTACATAGATGACATCTTTGTTTTAGCTAAGAATATCGATCAAATTAAATATCTTAAAAACAAATTTGAAAGTCACTCCGTCCTCAAACTTACATTAGAACTTAATATTAATAACAAACTCCCATTCCTTGATGTATTCATTGATTCTAGCACACATAAATTTACTACTTCTCTATATAGGAAACCAACTAGCATAAATTCGTGTCTTCTTAATTATAATAGTGAATGCCCCCAACGATATAAGTTAGCTGTTATAAAAACTTACATCAACACACACAAATGATATCTTCTTCCAAATCTATATTTTATAAAGAATTACACAACATTAAGCAAACACTAGTCAATAATAGATTTCCTAACTCTGTTATTGATCAACAAATTAAAATGTATCTCATTCATTGTCTCTTATATTTAACAACATATGTTTAGAAAATTACTTGCTGCCTCGATATACTATATATATATATTTGAAACTGAGAGATTGATGCAGAGAAAAAGATTGGTGTGACGCTAAAGTCAGAGCTTACTCTAAGCAACAATCATTCCTTACAACTTCGAAGAAAAATCTTCGGCTATTGTGATGTCGAAATGTCTACAAATAAATACGTAGAACGGGGTGAAAGGAAGAAATATTTCCGACTTCTTCGAAATATATTTCAATTACGATGCTATTAAATCTTTCCAAAAATAAACGTTCAAAAAGACAAAGGTTCAATAAAAAGACTTATCAGGAACGCAGAGAATCCAGCTTCAAATGTGCATATTTATCTACTCAGCATGCAAGCAACGATGAGGTGTTGGAAAGAATGGCAACAAAAAGGAAATTGATACTGAGCATCAGGAAGAGACAACTGAAGTTCCTGGGACACGCAATGAGGAAGGAGAGCCTGGAGAACCTGATACTGACTGGTCAGATAGAATGAAGGAGACACAGAGGAAGGCAGTGGATAACATATTTGCAGGGTCTGATCAGGTGGATGACGGAACGGGGGTTGCCAGGAGCAACAGGAGCAACAGGAGCAAACATACTAAGAGCCACAAGGGATAGGGAGACATGGAGAATCATGATCGCCTACGTCCTGAAGGGACAGGGCACATAGAAGAAGAAGAATGAAATTTAGAATTAAACAATAAAATTAGGCAAAGTAGACAGTTCACTTGTTTTTTCAGTTAGTTTTCTTCATTGGCTATGAACTGGATTAGCAAATCAATTAGCTTTCCCCGCCAAAAAAAAACAAAAAAAAAAACAACAACAACAACAAGAACAACAAGTCGGCGAACACAAAAGAGATACGCTTGAACAAACGTTTTAACCCTCTTCTTTACATCGAAATGACGTGAGACATAACTTTAATTTCCCTAATATAGTTACCTCCGCTCATTTACCCCCCTCAAAACGACATAGTATTATGTTTAAAGGGCTCAAACTTAATAAAAACAAGTTTTTATCAAAATGTATGTGTTATTATTAAGAGAAAAATCAAAGTTTGCTGTCATTATTTTTTTTACACTTTTTAATCTTTTCTAACCCGTTCGAAATTTCGATTAATTTTTCTTTTCCGTCAGCGGTTTACGCCATGCTTACCTAGTGTTACTACTAAGGAAAACCGAATATGACGCAAAGTCGTTTTTTGGTGTTGAAATACACATTAATTTGTAAATTCTTGCAAAAATCAATTAATTGTTTGATTTTAAATAAACTTTCAGGAGTTATTCATAAGTAAAGGAAGTTATTTAAGAAATTATTTTTTAAATCTTGGTATTTTTCTTTTACATCTGTTACCCCCTCTCCAAGTAATTGTATGAAACTTCTAGAAACCTATTATGTATCCAGTTTTTTTTTATTTTAGTAAAATAGTGACTGCTTGGGGAATATAAATCATGTAGTTTCTTTTTTAATTCAGTCAGTTAAGTGCCATACGTGAAACACGCTTGGGCGATCATGTCTTTTTTGAGACATGACTGACTAGGCGGAAGATTATCTCGCAGTAGGTTGCCATTGTTTTCTGCGGTAGACTGGTTGCCCACCAAGGCTATAGAACCCAATCTGTCCTGCTATTTAACTCATAACTGGAGGGAAGAGACGGATTAAAATTCATTAGACAAACTTTTAATTGATTTTTTAAATAATATAATTTTACAATATCACATTCTGAAAGAATTCAATGAATAATGAATATTTATGAGAATTGTTTTCGTTCTTTTCTTTGCTTATTATGATGAATTATAAAGTTTCAAACATCTTTTAAATTGCTTTCAATCATTCAGTATCTTCGATTATAAGGTTATTAAGTAAAGACTATATTAACAAATCGAAAATTGAAAAGATAAATACAAATAACTCAGAATTAAGATTTTTAAAATAATTTTCAAAATAAACTGTACATTTTGTTGCTATAGAAACCTATAAGAAATTTGTCATTAAAAGGTCGCGTGTTTCAACGGTTGTTCCCCTTACGAAACGTTAACTCGGATTATGACATATTTTGGTCACCATAATTCCAGATGTATAAAATGATTGATAATAGGAGCTGTCATCACCTCCTTGAAAGGTCAACTGTCAACTTTTCTAATTAAGAAATACTTTTATTTGAAATTTCATGACATAAGCAAATAATATTTGTTCTAAATCCGAATAATTTAACTTTAAATTTGCTAATTATCAAAAATGACGTGTCAAAGATGTATATTTTATTTTTGTAAGATTAGTAACACCGAGGATTAATTTTTGTTTACAAATATATAAATTGCTCAAAAATGTCCGAAAATTGAAAGACTAAAAAAAAAAATCGAAAAATTTTAGATTCTAATCAATATAATTTCTGTTTGAAATACACAAGAGTATTTTGTTTGCTGGAAATAGTACATTTAATCATTTAGGTTTCAATTAGAACTGAAATAAAAGCTTCAAGAAAACTGTTTTCATTTTTAAAAATTCAATTTAAAATGAGTAGAAATACTTACTTTAATACCAGCTTAATTAAAAACAAAAGCATGACCTTTTAAGGAGAAAGTATTTTCAAAACATTAATAAAATTACAATCTAAATCTAAACTTATTTATTAATGTAACTTTGTGTGTGTGTGTGTGTGTGTGTGTGTGTGTGTGTGTGTGTGTGTGTGTTCGTTACCTATAGACTACGAAACGGCTGAACTGATTTTCTTGAAAATTTACACAGTTGTACTATAGGCGTCTGCAAGTGTTCTTAGCTAGGTTTTGTATCCAGGTACCCCCGATAAATATCGAAAATCGATAATCGGAAAAATTGGGTTATAGAAAGAGTGGTCCGATTTTAATCAAATTTGATACACTCATAGACAAAGACATAAGAAAGGATATTCAGAAGTTTCAAGGTTGCACTTCTTACAATAGTGCAGAAAATCGATAATATATATATATATATATATATATATATATAAGACAAGATGTTTGTGTGTGTGTCTGTTTATCTGCCTGTATGACTGCATTTTTTTCAGCTCTTTCCTTTTAGTTTTTGCTTTGGATTTGGCGCTAAGTAGGTATAATTGTAGTTCTTAGTCTCAGCCATGATACCATTGACTCAGAGGACTTATTTAGCCTTCAAATTTCAGTTTACGACGAAAAAAACTGATTTGATATCGATACCAAGAAATCAAAATTTGACTTACATCCATTCATTTTTCTTTCAGTCTACGGTTTCGCTTTAACTGGAAACAACTATTGCTGTTTAGTCTTTCGTGCCACCGTTTAAAGTGTCTGAGCTCTAGGACCATGGATTAGTTTTAAAGCTTTCATTACACCCGAGCAACGCCGGGCTATACTGCTAGTCAACTATAAACATTCGGTTATAATATTACATTATTTTGCTATCTTTCAACAAGCCTATATTTCAAGAATCCAATTTATGTCTACCAATACATAAAAATAGCTAATACAATAATATTTCCGAATATTTTTAAATAATTTGTAATATTATAATAATATCCTTTATATTCGTAATATTCTGCATATTACATAAATATATTATTTTAATAATAATCTTCTAAATAATACATAAAAATTAGTAATATATGGAAGATTCTAACCGCATAAACCTTATTCCGATTATATATTTTTTTCGTTTCAACGAGAATTAGGATCATGGCATTTTTTTTTTTTTAATCATATCACCCCAAACAAGGCGAAAATGCCACTGATGCGCAGGGGGCTATGTAAGAGTGAAAAGATTGGAAAAGAGAAAAACCGGAAACCACATCCTAAACAGGAAACAAGGGATGAGCCTCTTCACCTGTTCAATAGACGTGGGTGGAGTGTGAACCGGGCGATCTTCGCTACGATTTAAACGGAAACGTCTACAAATATTTTATCATATACACTAATGTTACCGACTAAGAAACACACATCTTCTTCTTCTTCTTCTTCTTCTTCTTCTTCTTCTTCTTCTTCTTCTTCTTCTTCTTCCTGTGCTATGTCCTTTCAGGACGTAAGCGATCATGAACTTCTACTTGGGTCTGTCACTTGTCGCTCTCAATATTTTTCCTCTTGGTATCCCAAGAACCTCATCTGTCTCCTCCAGATGTTAAATATGAGTTTTCTTCTCGTTTGCATCCCCTCCAACACCTCCTCGTTGCCCACGTGCCTAGTCTATGTTATCCTCAGCATCCTTCTGTATAACCACATTTCTGCTGCCGCAAACCATTCCTTCATCCTTGAAGAGATCGTCCAACATTCACTGCCATACAGAAGAACAGATATCACATAGCAATCCAGCACAGTGTTCTTTGTTTCCAATGAGATTTTCCTATCTCTCAGGACTCTGGTTAGCTTTTAAAATGCACCCTTGACCATGCCAATGCGTCTTTGGGTCTCAATATCGCACTTTAACGAAGCCACATTCTTCTTGTCCTATCACTAGGCTGATTCTGCTGCGCGCTCTGTTTGTCAGAATCCGGATGATGAGTTTTCTTATGTGGCTCATTAAGTTGACTGTTCGGTGGGGTTCACATTTCTTTGCGCCTGACTTCTTAGGTAGTGCTTTGAAAACTGATCTGCTTAGGTCCTCAGTTATAAGGCCGCTGTTGTAGGTTTCGTTTATTATTTCAGGGAGCCAAACCCGTCTAAGGACGTCAGCATCTCTATTACAATTACGTCTGGTCCTGCTGCTTTGTTTCTGTTCAATTTGGTCATTGCCGATTCTACTTCGGTTTTAATATTTCTGGTCCATCCGTATTTTTGCGTATTGTATTTTGCGTATTGTATTTTGCTCTCCCTTGTCAAATAGTATCTCCAAAGCAATAAAAAGAACTAGATGACCCAGAGAGTAAAATTAAATCAAAATCGCTGAAAACAATTTTGAAGTAGAAAGACGAAATCAAATTTCGCAAGTCAGTGAAAAAAATGTTTACAGACAACGAAAGCGACAGAAGAAACTTAACGTGCGAGTATGAAAAGACCCAACACGCACGCACACATTTAAACACTCTGACCTGGTCACCGCTTGACTTATCTATTTATACACGATACATTGGCCATCAGAAATGCAAAAGGATCTCGATGTGAAGTCACAAGTTTATTTGCCTAAAGAGAGTCATGTTTAGACTTGAAACAAGTGTAGTGTCACAAATATAATTATGGACACTTAATATATCACACAAAAAGCAAGTAATAATAATAATAATAATAATAATAATAATAATAATAATAAATAAACCCGAACAGACATGGTCTGGAATTACAGAAGATGATGTTAAATTTGCACTAAAAAAAGCACACAATTGGAAATTCCCAGGTATAGATAAAATTCCTAACTTTTGGCTATATTATTTAAATGCAGCACATAAAAAAATAGCCAAAGAACTCCAAGAAATGGTTGACGATCCCACTAAAATTCCTGCATGGATGACCAAAGGAATTACATTTCTTCTACCCAAGAAGGGTGACACAAACAACCCGAAAAACTACAGACCAATTACATGTCTTCCGACAACATATAAACTACTAACATCTATTTTAACAAAACAGATATATTTATTCTTAGAAAGAAATGACATGATACCGCTTGAACAAAAAGGGTGCAAACGTGGCTGTTATGGTTGTAAAGACCAATTGCTAATTAACAAAATGATCCTGGAAAACTGCTACAGTACAAAGAAAAATCTTAGTACTGCCTGGATAGACTACCGAAAGGCATTCGATAGTGTGCCACATTACTGGATTTTAAAGACTTTAAATAGATACAAGATATCGCCCGTCATCATCAATTTCATCAAACAATGCATGTCTATATGGAAAACAACCCTTTACCTCAATCATATAAATGGAACCTATAAGTCTGAGGAAATAAACATCAAAAGAGGTATATTTCAAGGTGATTCTTTATCTCCCTTACTATTCTGCATATCATTAATAGCACTAACCAGTCAACTTAATAAGACAGAATGTGGTTATAAAATAGGCCAAAAGAAAATAAGCCATCTATTTTACATGGATGACTTAAAGTTATATGCTAAGAATGATAATGAGCTGGAAGGTCTTCTGCAAACTGTAAAATGCTTCAGCGAAGACATTGGAATGAAATTTAATTTGAATAAATGTGCTAAAGCTACAGTTTTACGTGGATCAATACAAGAAACATCCTCAATTAGCCTAGACCCTGCTGTAACAACAAAAGAATTGAAACCAGAAGAAGCTTATAAATACCTAGGTGTAAATGAGAGCGAAAACATTCACCATAAAAAAATGAAAGAAATAGTGCGTAAAGAGTACTATAGAAGGCTACGAATGATATTAAAAACTGAATTAAATTCACAGAACAGAGTTATGGCCATTAATAGCCTTGCAATCCCAGTTGTCCAATATAGCTTTAACATCTTAAACTGGACTCTAAACGACATCAGGCGAATGGATGCTAAAACAAGAAAGCTTCTTTCTAAGCATAAGATGCATCATCCAAAGGCTGATGTAGACCGTCTATACATACCCCGTAAAGAAGGTGGAAGGGGTCTTATTCAGCTGGAATTGTCATACAAGACAACAACTATTGGCTTACTAACATACATAGAAACAACAAAGGATTGGATGATACAATTAGTAAGGCAACATGAAGAAAGAAAGAAAAAATATTCAATAATAAGAGAAGGCAGTAAAAACAAACCTGATTTACATTTAGTAGATTCTGTAGAAAAGCAAAACAGAAGCCAAGAACCAACTATTGCGGCAAAAACTATGAAAATGAAAGCTCTTGAACAGATGAAACAGCGCTGGCAAGACAAACCTCTGCATGGCTAATATCCAGAACGTGCCAATAAATCCAATGTTGATAAAATTAATACTCATCGATGGTTACGTGCATCTGGATTAAAGTCTGAAACTGAAGGATTTATACTTGCAGCACAAGACCAAAGTCTTTTCACGAGAAACTTTCAGGCAAATATTATGCATAATAATATGGATCCAAAATGCAGGTTTTGTGATAAACACCAAGAAACAATAGACCACCTAATCTCAGGCTGTTCTGTGCTTGCCCCAAACGAATATAAAAATCGCCACGATAGAGTTGGGCAATATTTACATTGGACAATGTGCAAACATTATGGAAAAGCTGTAAACAAACACTGGTATGAACATCATCCAGCACCGGTTACAGAAATAGAAGATGTAACCATTCTATGGGATTACACCATCTACACAGACAGAAAAATTGAAGCAAACAGGCCAGACATTATTGTTAAAAACCAGAAGGAGAAAACTTGTCTATTAATTGATATGGCTTGTCCAGCGGATTGTAACATAGCAATCAAGGAATTTGAAAAACTGTCAAAATATAAAGACCTGGAAATTGAAATAGAAAAAATGTGGAAATTGAAAACAAGAGTTGTGCCAGTGATAGTAGGTGCACTTGGAATGATAAAAAATGGAACAAAACAACACATTGAAAGAATCCCTGGAAACCCCAGCTTAAGAGATATACAAAAAATTGTCTTATTAAGTACAGCCCACACACTAAGGAAAACTTTATCTATGTAATGCTGGGGATGATAGAGAAGATAGAAAAACATGAAATGGAGTCATAACAACACGCCACTACCTGCTTTAGGTCTCCCCGCAGACTTGGTTGGTAGTGAGACCAAAGCAGAAATCGAAATATGATGAAAAATGACATAATAATAATAATAATAATAATAATAATAAATCTGCACTTTAAACAAACCGTTCACGGCTTCTCGAACTTTTTATTCTCTCTCTCTCTATTTCTCTCTCTCCCTATCTCTCTCTCTCTCTCTATATATATATATATATATATATATAGAGAGAGAGAGAGAGAGAGAGATGGGCAGAAATTCTTCTTTAATAAAAGTTCCATTAAAATAATTGATACAGTTTTTTGTGTATTTTTTCTCGTGTCCATAAAAATAAACTTTTTATATCTAGACAATTTTCAGTGGGAAAGATGCTGCGACATGGAAATTCCCTAATCACTTACAAGGCCACGTGGACGCTTTGGAAAAAATTCAGTTTGTGATTAGAACCTTCATGAAACCCATGTTCGAGCCTCATTATGATCGACTTCTTGATGTTATCAGCATGAGGAAGCGTTTCCAGCGTGCGGCACCTTTAGAAATTGCCGAAAACCGTAGCACGCGTTGACACTGACTGAATTTGCTAGGTTAGTGCGACTAAACATGCGCTGGGAAATTTGATGTAATATATATATATATATATATATATATATATATATATATATATACTACCATTCATAATTATTAGGCCACCCAGTGTTTTAAAAAAAATAATGTATTTCAAATGATGTTTTAGTATTTATTGCCAAGTGAATAATTGTAAATGAATTTGATTTTAAAATCCAGTATTACATATAGGCTAGGGTTAAATAGGGACTTAGGTATTTTGAATCTTTATAAATATTTCAATAGTTAAACATTTTTTAGATGCACTTAAAATTTTTTTTCTTTAAAACAACATTTAAAAGTATTATTACAGATCGGTTTACGTTTCAAAATATACAAAAACTCTATCGCTTTCTACGTCACGCGATGTAAACATCTCGCGACAGACGCTCCTCACGACGAACGCTTCTAGTTTAGATTTTAAAATCATTTGTTTCTGATGAAAGGCCGAGGCCGGTCTGAAATAACAAATATATATATATATATATATATATATATAATAGAAATAAATAAATACTGTCAAAAAAATACATTTTTAAACTTACAACTTTTTTAGTAGTTTTTCCGATATATATTAAGATATAATATATATCCTATATATATATATATATATATATATAAAATAAAAAGTTTGAGAAGCCGTGAACGTTTTCTTTAAAATATATATTTATTGTTTTGGTATTTATACAAGTATATATATATATATATATAGGGGAAAATGACTAACCCGTAAAACTAGAGAGCTTAATGGATATTATCCAGAGCAATATGAAATATAGAGAAGAAAACTCAACGCATAAACCGTTATAAATTCAGAATTTACATCGGCAAGTATAAAAATGTCTACTTTCTTCAAACCCGAAATACAAAATGTTACATTTAACTCAGAATGTTTTAAAAAATCAAGGTTGCCACAGAGAGGAAATAAGGTTATGGGAAGGGTAGAGGTGCATACTGTTAAAACATTAAGGGAGCAGATACCGGAGATGCCACAAAAATAAAGAACACATACACCAAGTCACACAATATTATAGACACAATAACACAAAACTAAAAATAACCAAACTAAAGAAGAATAACAAATAAAATTGCCAAAAGAAAGAAAGAAAAAGTGTCTATATATATATATATATATATATATATATATATATATATATAATAATACAATTACAGTCACAAATAATTTGCAATCACAAAAAATTAAAAGGTAAAAATAATAATTAAATATTCCCAAGGAAAAACTTTTCAAAAATAAGAAATAAAAGTTACAAAAAAAAATGATTCAGAAAAATGATCACAAGAACCAAAAAATTAAACAAGACAAAAAGAAAAAAATAATAAAGTATTACAGATATAAAAGAAAACAAACCTATATAGTAAAAACTAAAAATAGAATAGTCACAAGTGATTAACTATCCTAGAAAAAAGTTTTCAATATAAATAAAGGATAAGAATAGATAAAAATAACGAAATAAATATATGAAAGCAGATTCATAATAAAGAAAAACGGTTGAATTTGCTGGAAATTTATTGGCAATGAAAAATTTCAAACCTACTAAGCAGGTAATTTAAATTTATTTCTATGGCGGCATTTAAAACAAATTCATTACGTTGGTTTAAAAGCTGGTTATCACCACTAAATATTTTTTCATCTAAGCATAGGTTACATCTATTTCTAAAGCTAATAGGAATTTGAATTTTCCCATAATCTGCTATTCTGTGGAGAGAATATCTTTTAATTCCCAGAAATATTTAGACAGGGCGGTGTGGTATTTAAGGTGGAGGACTAGCGAAAGAATATTTATGATTATAAAATCTACGTCTCCAAGGTCCGGTAGAAATCCCAAAATATATTTTTTTCTTTATAATATTCCATAGGAAAAATAGTTTCTTTATGTGTGTATGTGTGTAAGAGAGAGAGACGAACAGACAGATAAAGACAGACAGACAGGGAGGGAGAATTAGAAAAACTGGATTTTGGGTTTTGTAAAATTTAGTATGTATTTGGAATTTGGTAAATTGGCGTAGCAAAAGCTTAGTTTCTTGAATTTCTAACATAGGTTTTACTTTTTACATACGTGTACTCACTAAAAATAACGTTTATAATATATATATATATTATAAACGTTATTTTTAGTGAGTATATATATATATATATATATGTGTGTGTGTGTGTGTGTGTGTGTGTGTGTGTGTGTAAATGGGGGGATTCTTTTTATAGGATCCAGAAATTTATTCATGACCTCTGTAAGATTTCCAGGAAATATCGTTGAGTTTGCGTTCCTTGTCGATAAAAAATCACGCATAGAAATGACCAACAATTTCTAACACCATTAAAAGAGAGGGGGAATAAAAAAAAAGATAAGCCTAAAGCTTTTTATCATTAAGAAAACATCTCATTAAAATGATTTGGAGGACGACACTTGTAGATTTAGTGAAGTTAACCAAAATCCCACTGATAATCTCCAGGAATAGATTGACAGACTGATAACCCCTGACAGTGTGGTCCCATCAAATCAAAATATGAAATTCATATTTTACAAGTAATTAGTGATGCGTGAAGGCATTTTTCATGTGATCATTTGCACTATGTCCACATTGTATTTGCGCCTCTAATTTATGCCCCTTGTGTAGGTTAACAACAGGTGCCGCGTATACTTTTACACTTTTTTCTTTAATCGTTTCACCCCGAGCAAGGCATTCCACTGCCACTGTAGCGCAGGGGGTTACATAGGGTCGGGGGAGTGATGGGAAAGGAGGTTAGATATATGAAATGTCAGAAGGAGGGTAATATACGGGTAAGGGTACCGAGAATGAGGGTTGGTTAGATGGTGAGAGTGTTTGAGAGAATAGATGCAAGTTAGTGTGTTAGGAGGTGTCTATTGACCTTACACTTAAACTCCTGGAGATTGTAGCCGTCGGGGAATCAGGCATGTGAAAGGGAATTCCACAGGCGGGAAGTGCGAGAAAAGAAGCCGTTGGAGTAGAAATTGCGGTTACATCTTATCTGTTTAACTGTTAAGGGGTGGGACCTAGTTGCCAATCTAGTATCTCGTGTAAATTTGTACCTAGGCGGCACCAATGACTTAAGTTCATCGGAGCAGAGGCCATGAAAGTACTTGTAGAAGAGGCACAGGGAAGCCACGTCACGTCGGTGAGAGAGTGGTTGCAGCCGGTCCGCCAAGACAGAATCGATCACGTTACAGATTCTCCGTTGTATTTTGTCAAGGAGAGTAGCAGGGGCACCCAACCAGATGTGGTAGCAGTATTCAATACACGGGCGGATGATAGATTTATATATGTGCAGGATAGATTCAGACGGGAAAAATTTCCGGGCCCTGCACAGAGAACCGACCTTCAGAGCAGCGGACTTAGCAATGGATTCGATATAGTCATTCCATTTGATGTCCATCGAGAGTGTAAGGCCAAGGAGGCGTAGTGTTTTTCTCTCAGGGAGGCAATTCTGTTCCATGCTAATTTTTACGAGTGCCACAGTTGTTGTAAGGGTTGTCATTTTTGTCGAGACTAGTCTCATTGGCATAGGAGCACAGGGAAAATACTTTTCTCAAAATTTAACTCTTTGAAAATTAAAAAAATTAAATTTTAAAAACGCAGGTGGGATAAAAATTTTTATTCCAATTTGCTACACATCGATGGATAGTGATTTGGTATTCGAATACACTTAAAGCTTTCTTTGAGCTATGTGAAAGACATCCTTCTGTTAAGACAATCTTGTATCACCAGCTTCCATCATATTGTACCTGACAAAATGGTAGCTGGGACCAGGTCAGTAGCTGATGCTAAAAAACACCGAGCACAGAGAAAATTGCCCGGATTTATTATTTGACAATGTGATGACGTCATCAGTTTCATCTGTTTCCAGAAACTATGATTTTGCGGATTTTTTCGGCTATTCCAATGGAAATTAGGCACAGAACGTGAACGAAAGCAGGAAATCTGGTTCGGACTTTCTGAGTATAACCAGTCTTTTCTCCCAAAGTTAATAGATAAACAGATTTTTACTGCGTTCATTCAGATGTTTTCTTTCTTTCTTTCCTTCTTTCTTTCTTTCTTTCTTTCTTTGTGAATTGTTTAGTTTGATTTCTGACGAAGACATTTTTCTTTGCCCGGATCGGCCCAGACTCGTGCCTGGTGGGCCTGGTAGTCAGATACGGTCATGGCTGAGACTGACGAAAGATAGGTGAACAGTGGATTGATTTTCATACATCAAATTTAATAGTATTCTTGAATGAGTGTATACGATAAATCCCAAACAGCAGGAATGCTTCTTTCTTGGTATTCTGTTGCATTATGTCTGAGATTCTACTTATTGGAAGATACCCATGAATTCGATGGAACAGTGTACTCAATATATAGAGAAGCTTCCTTCAAACAAGATCGATTAGATGATGATGCACAATGGAATGCTACTATAACACAAGCATCTGTATTTCAGAGTGAAAGCAGTCTTGGGGATCTTTTTCCATTCTCATTAAATGTTGTGAAATAAGTGATCCAGTAGAAATTTGGTATAAACCCAAAGACACATTAACTGATGATTACAAATTCTAATTACAAGTGCAGTTACCAGACAAGGAGGATTCTTGAAATGATGAACTGTACAATAAACCATTAATCGACATTGAGAAAAGAATTGTAGCCACGGAAGGAATTGATCTAGACACTTATGACCTTCCAGAGACAGAAAGAGTTAATGAGAATGACTTAATAAGAGAATTGGTCAGAGAAACTACATATGATATAGCTTCATTAATAAGCTACATAGAAGAGAAATGAGACTACATAGAAGAGAAATGAGACTACATAGAAGAAAAATGAGACTACATAGAAGAGAAATGAGACTACATAGAAGAAAAATGAGACTACATAGAAGAGAAATGAGACTACATAGAAGAAAAATGAGACTACATAGAAGAAAAATGAGACTACATAGAAGAGAAATGAAACTACATAGAAGAAAAATGGGACTACCTGACCAAGAAATAGAATATGACACAATTTCAGATGTTGTTAGATACTAGAAAACTGGAATATTCTTAATAGATGCCCTGGTGAAACAAGAAAAAACATTTGTTACTACTTTAGTACTGACCGAAGTAAAAGTAAAAAAACGTATTGAACATGCATTTGCTTTATCAGAGGTTGCTGCTACATTATTACCTGGGGTAAGGAAAGCTCATTCAACATTCAAACTTCCACTGAACCTGAACAGGAATGAAAATCCTATATGCAATATACGAAAGAATTCTTAAATTGTACAAGTTATCAAAAATGGTTACTTCATTGTTTGGAATGAAAGCCCTATGAAATACAAGAAATCTTATGAAGCTTTGAAAAGAATACTGAAGAATATTAAGAACAACGATTCCCTGATGGGTGAAACACCTGTACTTCTCTCTGATGATTTTAGATAAAACTTCTCTATAATTCTAAAAAGTAACAGATCAGTTTAAATTCGAGTTTCACTGAAATCATCTAGGTTAAAATAACGTGTATATATAGATAAGTGGTGAACGAATTGTTTTTCGCGAACCATTGCAAAAATAATATTTCAAAAACAACATAAGAACTAGATTACCCATAGAGTAGAATTGAATCAGAATCGCTGAAAACAATTTTGAAGTATAAAGACGAAATCACATGATTTTTCGGCCATCAGAAAAACAAACGGATCTCGATATGTAAAGTCACAAGTTTATTTGCCCGAAGAGAGTTAACTTTAGACTCGAAACACGTATA
The DNA here is from genome assembly GCA_037127315.1 of Ascarosepion bandense. Classification (NCBI taxonomy): domain Eukaryota; kingdom Metazoa; phylum Mollusca; class Cephalopoda; order Sepiida; family Sepiidae; genus Ascarosepion; species Ascarosepion bandense. The sequence continues at coordinate 120,157 of JBBBDQ010000868.1, read as the reverse complement.
GCGACACAAATAAGATTATAAACACTTAATATATCATACAAAAAACAAGTAATATTAAAAATAATAACACAAATACTTTAAACAAAATGTTCTCGTCTCTCGCACTTTATCTCACACACACACACATACACATATATATATATATATATATATATTCCTTATTTGTAAATGAATATTCAAACGTTCTACAATATAATTGTATTGAGTACTTTTTAAAATAAGTAATTAAATAATGTATATATATATGTATATATATATATATATATATATATATATATATATATTCATTATTTAATTACTTATTTTAAAAAATGCCCAATAAAATTATATTGTAGAACTTTTGAATATTCATTTGCAAATAAGGAATATATATATATATATATATATATATATATATATATATATATATATATATGAAAACCTTCCATACAAACAAAATAGATGACTACTACTATCGTTCTTCCGCGAACTGCTTAATACACTCAATACCACTGTCATCCTTGATAATGGCTGATGTAAGTCGAAAGCTGAGAAAGGATGAAAAAAAAAACGTATCAATATTGTGATTTTCTTTCTTCTTTCAACAATAATGCTATTAAGTTTATTAGACGATATGAAAAAAATTACATAAAATAAATCGACAAAACCTGTCTATATTATTTCATGAAACATACATCAATAAAAAAATGATGCTTAAATACACACACACAATATATATATATATATATATATATATATATATATATATATATATATATATAGTTTTAATTTCAGAGTATAATATAAATGAACAAAAGTTACATGAAGATAATAAAAGTCAATTTTTAAAAAATAAAATTAAAATTCTAGGAGATGAATTTAAAGGGAGATAATTCATAATTCTTATTAATAAATATTTGCTGCGGAACAGAAAGAAATGAAAGAAGAAAGCAAGGAATTCAGAAAGGAAAAATCAAATGCATAGTGAAAGTTTTGCTAATCTGTGTCTAAGTATTTTGAGTAAGTATTTTTTTCTATAGCAGTAAGTGGTCATCAATTTACTTTTTTGATTTAGTAAACTAGGGTTATTTATTTGATTTAAGATTACAAGTTTTTATAAAATCATTAGTTATATCTACCTCTTTTTCCATTATATGATTTGGTTTTAGCGACGATATTTCAGGTAATAACTGTAATCTTGTTATTGCTTTTACAGTATATATATATATATATATATATATATATATATATATATATATATATATAATGTAGACATATTTTGTCTACTTATTTTTAAAGTGGTCCTTTCCAGTTGTCTAATCATTTTTTTTATTTTAAGATGAAATTCATCAAGGGATGCGCCGTATTTGTTTTTTAACCCAAGTACTTTCGACCTTTTCTAAGATCATCTTCAGGGATAAATTTCAAAGAAAAACTTATTGTAGCTGCGATAAAATCTGAATTCTTTTGTCATAGTAATTTTTTAAAATGCGTGCGAACGAGCTGTTTTAATTATTTTAAAATTTATCCGTATTAGTTATGGATTTTCTTTACAAAACAAGTAAATTTAAGTTATTGCTATATTCGAAATAAATAAAAAAAACTTCTTTGTCTGAAGAGACCAGTGTGGTCAAAACCTATGTAGCAAGTTAGTGGTATTCATTTGATTCTGTGACGTATTGTTTATGCACATTCAGTTATTTTGTTTAGATTGTGCATTGAGCACTTTTTGATCTCCCGTCTTTTACCGGTATATTGTATATATGCCCTGTTTTAATGACAATGTATAGTTATGACCTTAAATCTGTTTATTTATTGACTTTTCATGATTTTCTTAGGCTGTAAATGTTGATATTTGAAATAAAGCATATTAGTTTTAGTTTATACGTTTTTATTTAGTATTCTGAATCATAATGCGGTTGTAGGTAGCCTAGTAAGAATTTGTGTTCGTATCTGTATATTGAACGAATGATTCAGAATCATGATCTGGTCTGGTCTGGTCTGGTCTGGTCTGGTCTGGTATGTTCTGGTGATCCTTCTATATATTTCAGATTCCTGACAAAATCCAAAAAATGGTCTGCCTGAAATCGATCCTTACCAGGCATCTCGTCTTCAGTTACTTTCTTACTGAAGGAACGTGGTTTTCTTGTTTTTTCTACAAATATTTTCATTATTCGGACTATTGTCCTTATCTTTGTTGCATTTGTTTGAACTCCATTCCTTGCCTAATGCCTCTTCTGGAAGTTATGAGTTATCTCCCTCTAACCCTGTAAGTTACTTGTTCACCACTATTGTAACCTGGTATTGAACTCACAAATCTTTGAGTCAAGTCACAGGAACTAATCAACGTCTATATCCACTTGAGGACTCTTGGCCCAGGGTAAGGGTGAGATAACTCATGACTGTTAAAAGCGGCACTACTACGCAAGAAATGGAGTTCATATACTTCAGTGATTGTAATAAAAGGTTCGGTACAAAATTCGTAGGACCTGAAGAAAGCCGGAGCGTACAACAGACGAAACGTCGTACAAATGGCAAGAAAGATGAGGACAATAGTCTGAATAATGTAAATACTGTAAATACTACCTCATCTCAGCGATACAGACAAATACTAAATATTTTCATGGTAACTGTTATGATGAGCTTTTTTCTGGCGCCCAGACTACATGATATTTCTTCTTCTTCTATGTGCCCTGTCCCTTCAGGACGTAGGCGATCATGGTTTTCCACGTCTCCCTATCCCTTATGGCTCTTAGTATGTTTGCTCCTGTTGCTCCTGGCAACCCCCGTTCCGTCATTCACCTTATCAGATCCTGCAAATATGTTATCCGCTGCCTTCCTCTGTCTCTTCTTCCTTCTATCTGTCCAGTCATTATCAGGTTCTCCAGGCTCTCCTTCCTCATTGCATGTCCCAGGAACTTCAGTTGTCTCTTCCTGATGCTCAGCATCAATTTCCTTTTTGTTGCCATTCTTTCTAACACTTCGTCGTTGCTTGTATGCTCAGTCCACGATATCCGTAGCATCCTTCTCTAGAACCACATTTCGGCCGCTTCCAGTTTTGTCCTCATTTTCGATATTGTCCAGCATTCACTGCCGTATTGAAGAACTGACATCACGTAGCAGTCTAGCACTCTTTTCTTCGTTTCTACTGAGATTTTCCTGTGTGTTAGTATTTTGCTCATCTTCTGAAACGCGTCCTTTGCCATGCCAATTCGCCTTCGGATCTCCGTGTGGCACTTTCCATCTTCTGTTAGAACACTTCCTAGGTACTTAAATTTTTGTACTTGCTTGATTCTGTTACCCTCCGCCTGTATTTGGCATTTTGGGTCGTATCTTTTGCTGATGACCATAATTGACAGGACAAAAAACCTGCTCCTCAACAGGATGCATAAAATCCAAGGAAGGAACATGATACTAGACTGACAATAAGGTCTTACTGTTTTACTGTTGAAGTAACTAGCGATAACCATCATTTCACTTATCACCCGTGGATTTCCCTGACGATTTCTTGCTTCCTTGATAATTACAATCTTCAGAAATTTAAATGCAATCGCTATCTTCTGTCTTCTTGAAGCCGTTTTTTTCCTTCTCACAGTCCACTCCATTATCAATTTTTTTCATTCTCTTTCACTCCCTGTAACCCCACCTACGTTTTGATGATATTGCCGCGTAAAATAAAATAACAATCGCTTCCGGTTTTTTTATAGTCCATCTTCAGCTCTACAATAGAAACCCCCGAGAGTAGGTTCTTCTATGACATCATTTTCAACAAAAACATCTTTACTATTTTTTTTTTTAATCATCTCACCCCAAGCAAGTCATTCCACTGCCACTATTGCGCATGGGGCTACATAGGGGAAGGTAAAGAGAAGGAGTGGTTAGACATAGGGAATATCAGAAGGAAGGTGACAGATGAGTAAGGATACCGAGGATGAGGGTTGGGAAGAGTGCTTGATAGAATGGGAGCAGGTTAGTGTGTTAGAATCAGATTCTCCAAGCCCTCCTTCCTCATTGCGTGTCCCAGGAACTTCAGCTGTCTCTTTCTGATGATCAGTATTAATTTCCTCTTTGTTTCTGTCATTTTATTTCATTGCTCACATGCTCGATCCATGATATTCGCAGCATCCTTCTGTAGAACCATATTTCAGTTGCTTCAAGTTTTTCCTTCATCTTTGATGGTATTGTCCAGCATTCACTGCCATATTGAAGGACGGACAGCAAGTAGCAATCCAGTACTCTCTTCCTAGTTTCTAGCGAAATTGTCCTGTTTTTTTTAGTACTTTACTCACCTTCTGGAATGCTTCCTTCGCCATTCCAATTCACCTTCGAATCTCTGTGTCGCACTTTCCGTCTTCTTTTATAACGCTTCCCAGGTATTTAAATTTTTGTACCTGGTATCCCCGATTCTGGTATCCCCGACCTGTATTTGGCATTTTGGCTGCCATTTTTACTGATGACCATGTATTCGGTTTTCGTGCAGTTTATTTCTAGTCCTTTCTTGTTACTTTCTTCTGCTACCTTCTATAGGAGGTCTTGTAGCTTCCTTTCGACCGAAATCAGAGTATACAGACACACTATTTAATTAATTCCATCATCACACATATTTTTTTACAATACAACAGAATTCTACCTCTTATGTCATTAAAAAATAAAAATGACAAAAAAAAAAAAACGAATCATAATACAAACGTAACATTTTGTCTCGCGGACACTTCGACGTTGTGTAACGGCTGCGTAGTCAATTCGATCCTCACTGGGTGCTCTATATTTTAAACCTTGTGCCACACCTAAGCTACGCTGAGAAAATCCCCACAGCATCTTGCCTCGTTATTACCGTAAGTAGGAGTGGATTAAGACTATAAATATCAGAATGTTTCTTACGATACAACACTTTGATCCGAGCTCAACTCTTGGCGAAAATGGTCCGATTGTATTTTCACATATCACTAGGGTATCGAAATGTGATACGAGGTCGTTTTTAATGTCTGGTTCCCGTGGACCAAAGACAACTGCATGGTTTGAATACCTGGGGCTAGTCATCCTTAAAAATTTAAGAAACGAAAACAGATACCACACTCTGATCTCAGCCGGAGGAAAGCTGTCCCATCCTTTATTAATTTTCTCCTTCACTCCCCCCAGTAGCGTGAGGGCATTTTCTAGTGAGCGGTGCGCATACGTCTATAAAAGATAAGACGGCATAAAATAAAGCCATCTGGTCGGGTGCCCCTGCTATTCACCTCGGGGTTCTTGACAGAATCCAAAGTAGAATCTGTAATGTAATAGATACCGACTTGGCAGCTCGGCTGCAGTCGCTATCTCACCGGCGTGCCGGGACTTCCATGTGCCACTTCTATAAATACTTTCCCGACTCCTACTCCAATGAACTTAGATCACTGGTGCCTCCTAGGTATTGTAAAGATCTTATGGAACAACCAGCCAGTAATCAACGAGAATAGAAGTTGAGTCCAACTGACCAAAAAACCACCAGGGCAAATTGGTAGGTGGTTTAAATAATAACCTGGGATATTCCATTCTGTTACAGGCAAGTCTATTCTGTAAGCATTGATTGGCTGATAATTTCAGTGTGCATATTGAGCTCCATAAATATTCAACACAATATTCACACTCTTGAATGTTCACCTTCCTACAGGGAGATGAAGAAGACAGCCATGTTGAAAGGTAAGTTATTTGACTTCTACACGAGCTACCAGTTTAGCAACTAGGTCCCACCCTTTTACAGTAAAACCGATAAAATGTAACCGCAATTTCTACTCTAACAGCTTCTGTTCTCGCACTTCCCGCCTGTGGAATTCCCTTCCGTATACTTGCTTACCCGACAGCTACAATCTCCAGAAGTTTAAATGTAAGGTCAATAGACATCTCCTATCACACTAACTCGCATCCATCCTCTCAATCTCTTTTCCCCTCTACTCCACCCCCATCCTCGGTATCCTCATCCGTCTATTACTCGCCTCCTGATATTACCCATAACTAACCCATCTTTCTCATCGCTTTCCCCTATGTAACCCCCTGCGCAACAGTGGCAGTAGAATGCCTTGCTTAGGGTGAGACGATTTTAAAAAAATCACCTTCCTCACTGAGCGTGCAAGAGAGGCTTACTATATACCAACGTCAGCGTTCTATTAGGCGCTGATATTGGGCTTATATATACTTATGGGCACCTGTCTAGTTGGAAAGCCAGAGACAAGGCATACGTCAAAGTTTTTTTTATTTTATAGTACAGTCTCAAGACAGAAACACTACAGATAGATGGAAAACAGATACTACATTTTGATCGCGGCCAAAAGAGTGGGTAAAGACGGTTTTATCCCCTGCTGAAATATTATAAAATTTTTTTTCAAGTTTTTTGTATCATATTAAGTGAGTTTTATTATATCGTAGTAGGTACCGTCTTGGCAGCTCGACTCCAGCCACTTCCCAACCGACTGGATGTGGCTTCCCTTTGCTCTATAAATACTTTCATGGCTTCTGCTCCAAAGAACTTAAGTCACTAGTACCCCTGCAACGGGTGTTTACTCGTGCTACCAGAATGGCAACTGGGTCTCGCCCATTCACAGTTAGATCAACCAAATGCAGACGACAATTCTACTCCTGCAGCTTCTTTTCTTGTGGAACTCGCTTCCATATTCTTGTTTTCCTGACGGCTACAGCCTCCAGGAATTTAAATTCAATGTCAGTACTCATCTCTTAACCACTTGACTCTAATTCTTTTTTCACCATCCTGTATATCCTTTCCTTTCTCTCCACCTTTGCAACTGTCATCACACCTGTATTCCCATCTTTCTCTTGCTTCTTTCTAACTAGTTCGTCTTTCTCTTCACTCTGTCCTATCTAATCTTTTTACTCTTATGTCGCCCTCTGCACATCAGTTGCGTTACCGCCTTGCTCGGGGTGATACGATAAAAAAAAAACAACAACAACAATTGACCAAAGAACAAAACGAAATTGTCTGGATCTTTCTCTTCTTTTTAAACATATTATTTTATCTTCCCATCGAATCGTTGCTTCAGAACGCATGCCAATGGCCTGTCTCAAATAGTAATTCATGCATCGATATTTATAATCAATATTTATAATCGATACCTCTATTTATGGAAATCAGCAAATGATAACAGGATTATGAAATGCATTGCATATTTAATGTCAATGACTGCTTGACCGATGGCTTCAAGCCAATAACTTCTCCGAACAATTATAAATGTTAATGAACATAAAAATCTAGAAAATATATTCTCTAAAATTCTACCTCTGGTGCATAAATATTAACAGAAGCAAATTTGAAGATTACGTTTCGAATCAAGACGAAAGTAATTATAATGTAATCTATGAAAATAACTAAAAATATTGAAAGAGTTTTTTATTTCGTTTGTGCGGTAAGCGTATCATAGCGGAAAGTAGAATGGATCAAACGAGTTCGAGTTTCGATTTCCCTGGGTATGAAGATAGAGTACATCCAGCAGCAAGGTCTCTGATCGGGAGACTGAAGGTTTTGAGGAGAATGGAACCACATCTTACTTTCTGTTATTCCCAGGTTTACCCTACCCTGGTGTGATAACACATGTAAGGATCCCAGCTATAGACAAACAATGACACCACTACCCACCGGAATAAAAAAAAAACTCTATGAAAATATAAATATACTGTTTGATAGTAAAAAAAACAAATACCGGCAATTCATTTTTATAGTAAAATTGTCAACTATAAATATTTGATGATTCCAGTCATTTCCCGGCTCTAGTCCTGCATCTTCTTCTCTCGCACTTCCCGCCTCTGGAACTCGCTCCCGTATTCTTGCTTTCCCGACGGCTACAACCTCCAGAAATTTAAATGCAAAGTCAATACTCAACTACTAACCACTGGACTCTAGTTCTCTCCCCACCCCTGTATAACCTTCCCTTTCTCTCCACCTATGTATCTGTCATCGCACCTGCTTTCTCAGGTTTCTATTGTTCCTTTCTAACTATTTTGTACTCCTCACTCTTTTCTAATTAATTTTTTTACATTTATGTAACCCCCTGCACATCAGTGGCGTTTCCGCCTTGCTCGGGGTGAAATGATTAAAAAAAAAAAAAAACGATCAACATGCGTTTCACGACTTAAGGGTTATTATGAATAAGTAGGTAATGTGACGGTTACCGATAAGTAAAATTTGCTCGGCAACTCGAGTTCAAATTCCGACCATGGTTTCATTTCACGTTAAAACTAAAGGAAGCTGTTACTTATGTATAATGCAAAATGGCTACTGGTATTTTATGTCAGTAACACTCTACATCACTGACATAGAACTATTTTCAGAAAGCTTTATTTCACAGAACAACAATGTAGCAAATGCTGAATATTCTTGGGTATGACGATAAACTAAATCCTTCAGCGAGGCTTGATCGGAAAAATGACCGCTTTGAGGAGCGTGGAACCACCTTTTAATTACTTCTGTTTCCAGGTCTATCCTGACATGGCGTGGTAGGGTCCCAGCTCTAAACAAAAATCAACAATATATTTTATAGTAAAATTCGCAACAATACATTTTATGATCTACAAACTATATATCTAAAAAGAAGATACCGTTACTCTGAATGTATAAAATTATGACAAAATATCTGTAGATCAAAGCATAAACTGGCATAGAAAATATTTATAATTCGGTATTAAATAACTACATATAACTGTTGATATGCTGCTATACAAAATTAACTAACAAACATGAAATAACTTTCATGACATTAATCCATATAATATCCAACAATTTAAAACTTTTTTTCCAAAATATAACTATCACAAAACTACAACATAAAATACATATGACCGCTTCTAGTAATTATGTCCACATACGAGGGTCATTCAACAAATAAGGTGAATTTTTCGGTATTAGGACTTCTAATACAGATAGAAGCTTACTTTGTTTTAATTTTTCCTTTACTTCTTTTTCAAAGGGATTTAATTTTTTTTCCAGATTGAAAACGACACTTTGGGAGTTTTGGAGATTAACAAAGATGGCCGACCAAGAAGCATGCTCCAGGATTGAACAGAGGTCAGTTATCAAGTTTTTGGTTGCTGACGGGTGCAAACCAGTTGAAATTCATTGTAGAATGTCAACTGTATATAGTGCCACATGTTTCAGCCAAAAAAGTCTACAAGTGGGCGAATTTGTTTAAAGAAGTTTCAAAGTGACGATGAAGTCAAAAGTGCTGTAATCGATTGACTGAGACATGTCCACAGATTTTTACGCTGAGGTAATACGGAAGCTTGTGCACAGATGGGAAAAGTGTGTGACACTGCTGAGAGACTACGTTGAAAAAGAAAATGAAGCAAATATCTGCATTAGAAAAATTCACATTATTTATTGAATGTCACTCGTATATGCACAAAAGTTGAGTATCATCATCAACCGTGTATTCAATTGTGAAAGCAGAATAGCGTATATCATATTTTATTACTTCAAGAAAAAGCTCCCATGAAAATTAAAATTAGGCATTAAATGACCCAGAAAGCGTTGATTTGCCGTAATACAAACCGATCAATCAATCAATCAATCAATCGAGTTTCGTAACGTTGAGTAAAGTATCAAGAAACAGGACAATTTCACTAGAAACTAGGAAGAGAGTACGGGATTGCTACGTTTAGTAACGTCCACTATGCAATAACGGCGTGACGTGGCTTCCCCGTACCTCTTCTATAAATACTTTCACGGCTTCTGCTCCGATGAACTTAGCTCACTGGTGCCTCCTAGGTATGAATTTACTCGAGCTACTAGAGTAACAACTAGATTCCACCCTTTTACAGTGAAACCGATAAAATGTAACCGCAATTTCTACCCTAACAGCTTCTTTCATGGATTTCCCTTCAATATACTTGCTTCTCCGACAGCTACAATCTCCAGGAATTTAAATGTAAGGTCAATAGTCATCTCCTATCACACTAACTCGCATCCATTCTCTCAAGCTCTTTTTTCATCTACTCCACCCCTATCCTCGGTATACTCATCCGTCTATTACCCTCCTCCTGACATTTCCTATAACTAACCCCTCTTTCTCATCACTTTCCCCTATGTAACCCCCTGCGCAACAGTGGCAGTAGAATGCCTTGCTTGGGGTGAGATGATTAAAAAAGACATGCGGGAGTATCCTGGATTTGTTGAGTGGTATGTGTAGAAACAAAGTTTTTTTTTTTATCTTTCCTCCTTTTCTTCTTCTTTTCTTTCTTCAACAACTGAAAGCACAACAACCCGGATGTCAAATTTTGGCTCCATTTATCGCTCTCGGGTTGACCATGATTTGCATACGTGTGAGCCTCCTTGTCGGTTCTCCTGCGCACTCGATCAGTCATTAAAGGCTTCGCTGCCATGTTGCATGACTCGTCTAGCACCCGTTCTGCGGTTTCAAAAGACACAGACAATATTAAGCCTCTTGGTTCGTCTAGGACCATGTCCACCCTATATCCAATACTTTCAGAATGTGATCCGGTGACCATACATCCTCACAGCTTCAATTCTTTTGAAGCATTTATGAATAAATGCACTTTGCGATGCCGCTTTGTCTTTAACATGTGAAGAGGCTCATCCCTTGTTTTCTGTTTAGGATGGGGTTTCCGGTTTTCTCTTTTCCAATCGGTTCACTCTTTTTTATTTATTTATTTTTTTATCAATTGGAGTAGATAGACTAAACTATCGCCTGGTTCACACTCCACCCACGTCTATTGAACAAGTGAAGAGGTTCATCCCTTGTTTCCTGTTTAGGATGCGGTCTCCGGTTTTCTCTTTTCCAATCTGTTCACTCTTTTCTTTATTTGTTTAGCAATTAGAGTAGATAGACTAAATTATCGCCCGGTTCACACTCCACCCACGTCTATTGAACAAGTGAAGAGGCTCATCCCTTGTTTCTTGTTTAGGATGCGGTCTCCGGTTTTCTCTTTTCCAATCTGTTCATTCTTTTCTTTATTTTTTTTCAATTGGAGTAGATAGACTAAACTATCGCCCGGTTCACACTCCACCCATGTCTATTGAACAGGTGAAGAGGCTCATCCCTTCTTCCCTGTTTAGGATGTGATTTCCGGCTTTCTCTTTTCCAATCTTTTTACTCTTACGTAGCTCCCTGCGCATCAGTGGCGGTATCGCCTTGCTCGGGATGATATGATTAAAAAAAACAAAAAAAAAAACGGTACTTGTACTGACATTCATTGGAAAGAAAACTTGCCAAGTAAATCACCCACGGGTTTCACATGCTTTCCGTAGATTCGATAAACCCAGCGAGTATTAAATTCTCTAATCTTTCTTCCTCAATATGTGTCCCAGAATATTTCAACTACCATTTACTTATTGATAGCAATAGTTTTTGGTAGATTTTTACAAATATATATATATATATATATATATATATATATATGTATTACAAAAATTAACGAAGATTAACGAAACTGTTTATAAACAAGCGATAATTTGTAATGATTTGTTTGAACATTATTTTTGATCGATACGCGTATTTAAGTATTTATAATCAAACAGTATTATATATTTATTTCTACCGGCCTGATTATTTACGATCATTTCCGATAAATTTTTGTTACGAGATTCATTCGAGAGGATTCAAACCTATGACCCCTGTCCACATAGGGAAGCCACCATGTGATTTGGCGCGTTTTAGACCACTCGATGATCAGTCTAAACGAAGTCAAATGAAGCCTTATAACACATATTTCGAATTCATCGTAATAACCATCTCTGATCTGAAATGTATCTTAATGTCAACAAATGTAAACATGTTACTGAAATTAACGAAGATTAACGAAACTGGTTATAAACAACCGACAATTTGAAATAATTTGTTTGATTATAAACAGAAGATCTACTTAAATACGAGTATCGATCAAAAATTATCTTCAAACAAATTATCTTCATTTCATATATATATATATATATATATATTCGTGTAAAATCTTCTGTACCATACAGACAGAAGCTGATGAAGGTTCGCTTGAAATAGGTCCATACTTCCACTTAACGATAAAATAACGTGTCTGTTTTAATTTTTACATATATTTGCTCCATATGTATTTATATACATATATATATTTAGAACTCTCCTAGAGAGTGATCCTACAACTTTATGTATAGGACACTCCTTTGTATTCTCTATATCTACACCGCATGTTTATATATATATATATATATATATATATATATATATTATAAGTTTATTAGTACAACAAAATGTAATAACACACTTAAGGAGGAGGACTATGGTGAAAACAAACAAACTATAAAATATATAATTTTAGAGGGGATATCAGAAAAGATCAAAAGATCTGCTAAGAATATACAAAAAGAAGGGGATATATATATATATATATATATATATATATATATATATATATATATTGTTTAATTACATAGTTTTTGGTTATAATAAAATTAGACCAGTACACATTTGTATTAAAAAGTGTTCAATACAATTATATTGCAGAATTTTGAATATTTTTCATTTGTAAGCGAGTTATTACGAGAGCTAAACATTCTCAAACAAAAATGAACGATTGAATAAAATGACAAAAATTATGACTAAGTGTAACCATACTAAAAATACCTATTAGATTCATACAACCATGGATGAAAACGTTATAATTTCTTGATATTTTAAAAATTGCGCGTTCAAAAATTCCCCGTCACGTGAGCGTTAAAAAAAACACCATTACGTAGGCGTTCTTAAACAAACGATAAACGGTAAAATTACTTATTGCAAATTGCCTAAAGACACAACACAGTAGAAACCTAGGTCGCATAATAAATCGTTTACAAATGAAGATTATATATATATATATATATATATATATATATATATATATATATGATTTTTTAAATTTATATATCTAGAGTTACAGGAAAATATATATATGCAAGATCCAAGCTAGAGAGAACAAATATTATTTATGAATTCACATACCCCTAAAGGAACTGTATCCTTGATCAATCTAAATTCGTAAATAATTATATTGGATATACTGCAACATGCCTAACAAGAAGACTCACGTTACATCTCTTTAACTATAGCTCAATTAGGTCTTATTTAAATACACATGAAGCTCTACCAAACTCTATCCTCAACATACGCGTTGATAATACAAATATAATAAACTCATCGACATATAAAATAAAAATCTAAAGATAATGGAAGCACTATTAATAAAAAAGGAAAGACCAACACTCAAAAGCATCAGCAGTTAACACGGCCACAATGTGCTGCCGTGTTTGTAAAATAAAGTTTTCCTGTAACTCTAGATATATTAATTTTAAAAAAATCATATATTTATTTTTTAAAAAATCATCCTTGATACAAGCTTAAAGTAAAGCCGAAAGCGCTCAGACATAAAGAACCATCGAACAATCTTCTGTAAGGACTATTCTGTATCGGCACAGTTAATTTGCTAAACTGCCAGTTATTAAACTTTACTACCATTTATGAAAGGTATTGTCATGTGTTAGCTCTTTAACAGTGCCTTATTATTTTATTTTTTTGCAATAACTTCGTCGAATGAAGAATATATATATATATATATATATATATATATATATATATATATATATATATATATATATGGTAATATTTTTATTATATGATTATGATAAAAGAATAGTTTACTGCAATGCAAGAGCGTTTGTGTTTCGGTACGATCTTATTAGCACTTCGTCAGGCAGTGAAATATTTTTCTTGTTAGAAAATTATATACCGAAGCTTAAAAACAAGACAAATTTTACATTTTACAATTTATAATTTTTTAAATCCAGACAATTAAGATGGAAGAATTTTCTGTGTGTTTGTCTCAGTTAATCAATAGAAAACCAGGTGATGATCTATAGGAGAAATTCGATTGTAAGTGTAAATGGGAATAGAGACTTCATATGACTTAAGACACAGACTTTTCCAGGACAGTGATGAAATAAATAGCTACATATGTATCATTACACAAGTCTGAAATGTTATCGCGTATCATTGTCAAATGGTTACATGATTTTCTTTAAGTTATTATTCCACTCAAAATAGTGGACAATGACAGAAAAGACATGAAAAGAATTTCATACACTGCACGTCAAACATAATGTAGTTGACTTAGTGGGTGATGTATCCGTTAAGCGGTAACAAATTAATTATCAGAAAATGGAAGAATCAATCAATATATGCTAGATTTTAGATGTCTTGTTATGAGAGAAAATTAACTATACTTTAGGGCATATTCTAGACGATGATAACGAATGGAAATATGTTCGTTTGGTTTATTGAGTAACTTTAGTTTTGGGAATTTGATAATTTGTAGTTTTTATTCTAAACATACAAAACATGGCTCATGTAAAGATTTACAAGTTCTGTTTTTTTTTTCTTTTAATATTTTTCATTTTAGGGTAGGGTTTTTATCGGCATCTTTTAATTGCCAAAAATAAGTAGAAAGGGATGTGCTGTTGTGGTAAGTTTTATTACGAAATGATAAGGTGTGAAAGTAATGGCGGGTTTTGAAAGTATTCTTGGTAAAACCGATATAATATTTTATTACTGTGGGATTTTTTCTGGTGGAAATAGAGGATACGTAGACTATAGAGTCAGTTAGACATTTATTTGCTAATGGACACGCAATAGGCTTTCTGCAGTTGTAATCATTGTTATTGTGATGGTTAATTTTTTTTAGGGCTGTTTAGGTTATTATATCTGTTTAAAATTCTCTTATTATGTTTTTTTTATTATATTCTCTGAGTTAACACTGCAGCTATAGCTTGATTTCAAGATATTTCTGTTGAATTGCTGAGTGGTATATTTTTAGGGAAGTGTTTATTAACCAATTTTAGGAATTTATGCCCTGACTTAGTACTTTTCATTTGGTTAAATGGGGGTGTATACCAAATGATATTTTCCTTTGTATTTTTATTGTTATTGTTTTGATCATGTTTGTTGTATTTCGAGACAGGGCATTCATAGCCGCTGTTTTAAGGGCAATGTCATAGAATTTGCTATGTTTGTAAAAGAAGTTTTCATTAGAAGAATTGTTATCAATTCTGTTTTCAATAGAGAAGAATATTGTTATTGAACAGGTTAAGGTCCGAAAAGAACGACACGACCACAAGAGTAGAAATAACAAATTTATATTAACAAGAAATAACAAAGGAAAATGTGGAAGGTTTTTAGCCTGGTTTGGAGCGAACTACTACCAACTCGACTCTCACTCTCTTGAGAGGCGAAGTATAAATAGTGTTAGGAAGAGTTCATTCTGGACCCCTGACAAATATATGCTTATATAAGACTCTCTCTCTCTGTCTCTCTCTCTCTCTCTATATATATATATATATAGCTGTGATACAGCGAAACAGATCTGTCTGTGGATGACTATTTACGCTCTCACACCTTGATTGGGCACTGTGGAAGAATAGTAGACTTTGAAAAAACAGTAGCTACTCTAGCATTTACTCAACGCTCATTCAGTAAAGAATTAGAGCACTCTGGCTATTGGCGTACGATACAAGATAAAAGTCTGCCTCCTTCTACCGAGCGCCATAGCCCAAAGGTAGAATAGCCGACTGACGCCAATTCAGTCGGGTTTCAATCCTGGGTTAAAAACAATCGGAGTCTAACCGTACTGATGAGCTGTGATACAGCGAAACAGATCTGTCTACGATTGACTATATATATATATATATATATTCTTCACTACTCGAGATATATATATATCTATGTATGTATGTATGTATGTATGTATGTATCTTCTCTATTATAATAATATATATACAATATATTTCCCTTCTGTCACGCTGAGGGGTTTGTATTATTATTATTTTTACTTATGTCTTAATATGTTCGTTGGGGTACAGTAGATATTGGCTCGGAACGAGAAACCGGGGAGCCGAGTTCGAATTCCAGTTGAATCTATTGTATTTACTTACGTGCAAATACCCTTGGGAAAGGTATTAATCCGTCTCTTCCTTCCAGTTATTGGTTAAATAGCATTACAGATTGGGTTCTATTGCCTTGGTCGGCAACCAGTCTACCGCAGAAAGCAATGGCAACCTACTGCGGGGTAATCTTCTGCCCAGTCAGCCATGTCTCTTTCGAGACATGATCGCCCAAGCGTGTATGGCACTTAACTGACTGACTTAATGTAAGATACTCAATAGTAGGTACATCAATATATGTGTTGCCGTCATTTTAAATGGCATATCGATATACATATTTTGCCGTCACTTTTGACGGCATGGGCCAACTCGTTTCTTCATAATTTATGTTCACAAAAGAAGTCATTTATAAGAGCATACGAGAAACTAAATCAAAAACTTAACAGCAGTACATTATCAGTCGTTTTCAATAAAACTTGTATATATATATATATGTGTGTGTGTGTGTGTGTGTGTGTGTGTGTGTGTGTAGAGAGAGAGAGAGAGAAAGAGAAAGAGAGAGAGAGAGATTTGAGAAGCAATGTTTTATGTATATATGTTTGGTTAAAGACCAGGGAAATTTCTTTGTTAGAGATATATTTTTGATATTTCTCTATATTTAGGGCTATTTTCTTGCTTCCCGATGAAAGTTTACATACGAATTGTCCAATGTAATCGATTTTCGAATAACGCATCTTCGCGAATTACGTTGGCTATCTTACAAGTGTGACAGTTCATGTGGTATTGTTTTTGTTAGTTTTTTGTTTTGTTTTCTTTTGTTTTGTATTGTGGAATATATTTAAATTTTAATCCTAGCTAGGATTTTTGTGGCGACTAACTGGGCCTCCGGTTCAAAACTAAAAGGACGTCAGGAAAGCGTTTTTTCCAGTAAGGCAGACATGACGATGAACAGACAAGTTCCTCTTTTCTTGCCCTTCACGACTATATCAAGTCTGTTGCTCTTAACTTCATTATCATTTCCATATTTGCCGGGTTTGTTACCCTTAATTTCATTATAATCTACATATTTATCAAGTCTGCTAACCTTTACTTTATATTATATACATATTTGTCAGCCCTCTTACCCTTAATTTCATTATCATTTATGTATTTTAATTCCATTGATTTCATATTCATTATCATTTCTGGTCGGGTGCCCCTTCTATTCTCCTCGGGGTCCTTGACAAAATGCAACAGAGAATCTATAATGTGATCGATGCCGATTTGGCAGCCCGGCTGCAGTCACTCTCTCACCGGCGTGATGTGGCTTCCCTATGCTTCTTCTATAAATACTTTCACGGCTTCTGCTCCGATGAACTTAGATCACTGGTGCCCCCTATGTATGAATTTGCGAGAGATACTAGATCAGCAACTAGGTCCCACCCTTTTCCAGTGAAACAGATAAAATGTAGCCGCAATTTCTACTCTAACAGCTTCTTTTCTCGCACTTCCCGCCTGTGG
Source organism: Ascarosepion bandense (assembly GCA_037127315.1). Lineage (NCBI taxonomy): Eukaryota > Metazoa > Mollusca > Cephalopoda > Sepiida > Sepiidae > Ascarosepion > Ascarosepion bandense. The sequence continues at coordinate 102,795 of JBBBDQ010000868.1, read as the reverse complement.
AATTCCCTTCCATATACTTGCTTCCCCGACAGCTACAATCTCCAGGAATTCAAATGTAAGGTCAATAGACATCTATCACACTAACTCGCATCCATTCTCTTAAACACTCTACCCATCTACCCAACCCCCATCCTCGGTATCCTCATCCGTCTACCACCCTCCTTCCGACTTTTCCTATAACGAACCACTCTTTCTCAGTACTTTCCTCTATGTAACCCTCTGCGCAATAGTGGCAGTGGGATGCCTTTCTTGGAGTGAAATGATTAAAAAGAAAAAATATTTAACAGGTCTGTTACCCTCAATTCCGTTATGATTTATATATTTATTAGGTCGGTTGGCTTTAACTTCACTTTAGTATAATTTTTATAGGTACCACCACTAATTTGCAGGAAAAAACAGCATAGCGTAATGAAAAAGACCACAAACTTAACGAAAATAAAGTTTTATCATCAAAATGTTCATGTTGTTAAGAGGAAAGATCAAAGAATTACTTAATTTCTTTTTTTAAAATTTTTTTAATCCTTTCTAACACGTTCGAAATTTTGGTTAACTTGCTTGTTTTGTTTAGGTCATCGTCTTCTACAAAGTTTAACATTGATTTTTTTGCACTTTTTTTTCGTTGAAAACACATTTATATGAAAATTCTTGTAAAAAATCAAATAATTGCCCGATTTTAATGAAATTTCCAGAACTTATCCATAAATGAATGAAATTATTTTTGAAATGTTATTTTAGAAAATATGATCAATTCTTTTTAAATGCGTTACTCCCACTTAATTTCATTAAATTTCGCACAGAACCTTCCTATTTGTGGAAATTATTTTTTGTTAAAAGTAGGAGTCATTAAAGATTGTAAATCACCCACTTTTTTTTTCAAATTTGTACTATTTAACGGAAAATCTGCTCTGAATTATAAAATAATAAATCCAATACTACTATGACATTACTTAATTAGAAAAGATTTTAATTGTTTTTTTTCCGTTGTGGTGCAGTGGATATAGGCTCGGAACGAGAAATCAGGGAGCCGAGTTCGAATTCCAGTTGAATCCATTGTATTCACTTACGCGCAAATACCCTTGAGAAAGGTATTAATCAGTCTCTTCCTTCCAGTTATGGGTTAAATAACAGAACAGATTGGGTTCTATAGCCTTGGCTGGCAACCACTCTACCGCAGAAAGCAATGACAACCTACTGCGGGATAATCTTCTGCCCAGTCAATAATGTCTCTTTCACTACATGATCGCCCTAACATTATTGTTTGAAGAAATAAAATTTTTCTGATGAATAATAAATTTTTGCAAGAATGTTTATTTTTTTAACATTTTAATTATAATAATTTATAATAGTTTAAAATCGTGTAAAATTCTGCATTGGAATATTTATTGGATGTAATATAATAATTAAGTGGAAACGAAATTTACGAGTCCAAATTTGCAAAGATTAATAAATGTAGTTACGCTTCCATATTTTTAAAATGAGTTTTAATTTATTTTATTTTCACGTTATTTCCATGTACGGAAGACTGAAATTGAAAAGGTTACGCAATTTAATAGTTTTGTCCCTTCACTTAGATTCATGAAAATTGTCGTTTTTGGTCATGCGTAGAAGCTGTCATCGCCTAATCAGTCAACATTCCGTCAAATGTTCGATCAGATGAACACGAACAATCGTTAATAATTTGTTGTACATTACTTTTTTATGCTATAAGTAAGTAATATTCTTTAAAAGCAGCTTAATTTAACTTTCGACTTTATAATTATACTAAAATAAAGTGTCAGAAATCTTTTGAAATGTTTTTAAAATCAATGAATTTTTGTTTACAAATTTCTTAAAATTAAGAAGATGGCCGCCTTTAAGAAAATGTAAAAAATCGAAATCAAATGTGTCTTTCCAATCTATATAATTTCTATCAAATTGACAAATAGATAAACCAGAATTTTTTACTTAATGGAAATAATAAATTTTATCATTAAGATTTTAATAAAATCTAAAATGAAATCATAAAGAATGTTTTTTTCATTTTAAAAATTTAATTTTGAAATTAGGTATCGAAATTTATGCCGAAATATTAGAGGTACCTACATTTATATATTTACCAATTCTCTTGGCCGGAAATACATTATCATTTATATATTTCTCAAGTCTCTTGGCCTTAACTTCATTGTCATTTATTTATTTATTAAGTCTGTTGGCCTTAATTTTATTATCATGAATTTATTTATTAAGTCTGTTGGCCTTAATTTTATTATCATGTGTTTATTTATTAAGTCTGATGGCCTTAATTCTATTATCATGTGTTTATTTATTACGTCTGTCGGCCTTAACTTTATTATCATGTATTCATTTATTAAGTCTGATGGCCTTAACTTTATTATCATATATTCATTTATTAAGTCTCTTGGCCTTAGTTCTATTATCCTGTGATTTTTATTAAGTCTGATGGCATTAATTTTATTATCATGTGTTTATTTATTATGTCTGTTGGCCTTAATTTTATTATCATGAATTTATTTATTAAGTCTGTTGGCCTTAATTTTATTATCATGTGTTTATTTATTAAGTCTGTTGGCCTTAATTTTATTATCATGAATTTATTTATTAAGTTGACCTTAATTTTATTATCATGTGTTTATTTATTACGTCTGATGGCCTTAATTCTATTACCATGTGTTTATTTATTAAGTCTGTTGGACTTAATTTTATTTTCATGTGTTTATTTCTTAAGTATGTTGGCCTTAATTTTATTATCATAAAACCCTTCGTCAAATAAAGACGGAAGCTGATGATGGTTTGCCTGAAATAGGCCTAAACTTCCGATTTACCATGAAATAACGTGTCTGCCTTAATTTTTCTTATATATATATATATATTGCCAGTAATCTTTGTTTTATGCATCTTTCCTTAAATATGACCAACAAAGATGATTGAACCAATATTTTATTTAGTTTTTACAACGCTCTGACATTTTTTTCCGTTTTTAGAAGGTAAAGAATATAAAAATTAACCCACAATTTGCAAGGACTTTAAGGAAAGTTTTAGGTGATAACGATAAAATACTTTTAAAATCACATAACAGTTAATGTCTTAGTATAAGAGAAGTCCTGTTGATTAACCGACGTTCCCCCTAATATGTAACACTGTTCAGTAGCGGAGTTAGCTTAAGTTTATTTTCTAAAAATAAAAGTGATCCTCAAAATAACCCAGTTTCATATGGTACGAGACTGCTCAAAATGGTCATTTAAAAAAAAATCTTCGCAGTACAACGCACAGATAATAAATATACCAATTACAGCACTACTGAGAATGCCCAAAGAATTAGCCAAGATCCCTCGGAACAATTAAAACGAGGGCCAATTTTTTTTCATCTTCTTTAACTCTGTAAACGTAAGAAAATGTTACAATGCTCGAAAAAATCAATAAAAGATTGATTAAATTGTTCTCGCCAACCGGATCCAACGTTATCCATCCACATACAAGCCTGTTTCGCTGCATCACAGCTCATCAGTATGGCACGATACATCCACTTCCGAGATCGAAACTTGACGTCAGTCGGAGTCGCTACCCCATAAGCCATAGGTACATGAAATCAGAGAAAGGAAATCCCCGAAAGAACTCAATTCATTTCTGAAGAGTAATGCTTATATCGCAGATGTGGAAACTGTTTTTAAAATATTCTTCTCTAGAGAGCTCAATCGTAATGAGAGAATAATATATATATATATATATATATATATATATATATATATATATATATATATTCTCTCATTACGATTGACCAAAACTAATTAACTATATATATATATATATATATATATATATATATATATATAGTTAAGTAGTTTTTGGTCAAAATTAAATTAGTCCAATAATCATAATGAGAGCATAATATATATATATATATATTTAATTAATTAGTTTTTGATCAAAATTAAATTAGTTCAGTAATCATAATGAGAACATAATATATATATATATATGTATGTATGCTTAATTAGTTTTTGGTCAAAATTAAATTAGACCAGTACACTGTTGTATTAAAACGTGTTGAAAACAATTATATTGTAGAACTTTTGAATATTTTTCTTTTGGAAACGAATTATTTGGCGACCTAGGTTTCTGCTTTTTGGTGTCTTTAGGCGATTTACAATAAAAGATTTCACCATTTTTCAAACGCTGACGTAACCCAGATCTTTTATGAACGCGCACTTTTCAAAATTAGGAGAAATTACTTAAAGGTCTTAAAACACTCTCATCAATGATTGTATGATCCTAGTAGGTATTTATTTGTATGGTTACACTTTAATATAATTTCTGTTCTTTCATTTAGTTATTCATTTTTGTCTGGGAATAACATAATAACATTTTTCTTCATGGCATAATATGCAAATTTTACCACCGTTGTAAGTTATATCGGTTTTTTTTCCATATTTTAATTCTAATTTCTACACATGGCTAGCCAGTTTTGTACTATTTTAAAGGTTTTCCAGTTTAAATGTAGACTTATGGTTATTTCCATGTTGGAGGATATGCAGCGTGTCTTTGACAAAGTTTTCATTTGACCGAACGAGAAGTTGTTCACTGTGTAGGCTGTGGTCAACTAACCAAAACGTTGGGGTTTACACTACTTTACAAGAGACTATTAACGAAGTTGTCCGAATACTTTTCACGTGACAGAAACTAACTGGCATCATTCTTTGGGATGCTTCAAACGCTGCTGCTTCTGCTGATTCGAAATCGTCAATGATGTTCGACGAAGTATGGTGAAAATGAAAAGCTTGCCAGAAAATGTTGGCGAAAAACCTGTTGTCCTGGTTGTCACTCATATTTGAAAGTTACTATGACTTCATTCAAGAAAGTCAATTTGACATGACGGACGGTAAAAGTGACATTTTTCTGGATTTTTGGTTAGTCAATTTGATCTCTATCAAATGCTGATATAAAACTCTTGACCTTGCCATATGTCCCATATAAGAGAGTCATATTTCATCTCCATTTCGATGTGATGGTGATTATTTAAAAAAATACTGGTTCGAGAATTGAAAACGATTATTTTAAAAATAAATTGGCCTAATAGGTCTGTTATTCAATGAAAGATGTTTGAATTAAGATGTACTATCTAAAAATCAATATGTATGTGTGCTTGTATATATATATATATATATATATATATATATATACGCATATATATATTATTAAAGAATATTTTTAAAAAACTCTTCCCATCAGCGAACTCATTTAGAAATCGAAAAAAGTTCTTACGTAAATGTATTGATGAAAACGTCATCTCACGATGTTCACACAAAATGCTCAAAACATCGCATCATATTTTTCTAATCTACGCATGCAATTTCCTAAAAGCATCTACGAAAATATATATATATATATATATATTATTGAATGATATAGAAATATTATTTCTATTTATCCTTATAATGATCGTTTCCAGTTCTCTAAGCCATTTTTTGATATCAATATGAAATCCTTCAAAGAAGACGCCATAGTTTTTTTCTACCCAAGTACTATGATCTTCTCCAAAATTATTCTCAGGAATGAAATAAAAGGATAAAGTTATTGTAACTGTGATAAAACCTGAATTTCGTTGTGATGGGGATTATTTATAAAAATACTGCTTTGAGAACTGGAAACGATCATTTTAAAAACAGATTGACCTAGTATGTCTATGTTATTCAATGAAACATGTTTGAATGAAGATCTGCTACCTAAAAATAAATATGCATGTGTATATATATATATATATATATATATATATATATTGCTCATTCAGTAAAATGAATTAGAGCACTGTAGCTATTGGGCGCGTATAATGATATGCGCTAAAAAGTCTGCCTACTCCCATCGAACGCCCATAGTCCAGGGCTAGAGTTGCCGACTGACGCCATTTCGGTCGGGTTTCAATCCCGGGTAAGAGAGCAATCGGAGTCTAACCGTACTGATGAGCGGTGATAGGGCGAAACAGATCTGTCTGCGGATGAGTATATATATATATATATATATATATATATATATATATATATATATATATCCGAGTGAATGCCTGATAAGACATTAAAGTTTCAATGTTCGAAACAAATGTACCATTTGTAGTAAATATATAAAAAAATTATGTACATGTTCTAAAATATAATTTATAATATATTCATATAGATAGGTGTGAGTTTGTAACGCTGTGTTTCACGCTCTTGCGATCGTCAGACAAACTGACGATTGCAAGAGTGTGAAACCCAGGGTTACAAACTCACACCTATCTATATGAATGTCAGCTCTATGACTGATATTGAGCGCTTTTAAATAAGTACCACGCATATATAATATGTAAACAATATAATATATAAACAAATTGCATATATATATATATTTATATATATATATATATATATATTGATATTTATAATTATATACATATACTTTTCACATATAATTTATAATATATATATATATATATATATATATATATATATATATATGGAAAGAGGAGAGGATAGGAAGAAAAGAGACGGAGACATTGAAATACGTAGGCATTACAATTACGCGGTTAGTGCGAGTATATAAAACTACAACTATCATTTTCAATATTTTGTCGGATATTTACTTTATAAATATATGTATTTTGGATGTTTATTTTGATACATGCTGTTGAAGTGAATATTTACATTGCTGGGTTTATTTTCATATTTCACTCTATTTTATATACATTTTTATTTTATTTTATTAATTTCCAACTGACTTTTTTTCAGATTAATTCCACAGCTTTGTGGTTGCTTGCTTTGAGACAGATAACAGCATAATTCGTTACCAATAACATATTTAATCAATAACGCATGCATACATATGTGTGTGTGTACCTCCACTGATTAGCTAAAATTTCACCATACCATGATGAAAAATTGCCCCAACTTATTAAAAAGAAAATATTTATGTTATTATTAAGAGGAAAGACCCAAAGAATTTTTGATTATCTCAACTTATTTATAAATGGAACATTGTCTGTGTGCGTGTGTGTGTCTGTGTGCGTGTGTATCCGTTACCTATAGACTCCGAAACGGCTGAACCGAGTTCCTTGAAAATTTACACAGTTGTACTATAAGCGTCCGCGAGTGTTCTTAGATAGGTTTTGTATCGAGGTACCCCCGATAAATATCGAAAATCGATAATCGAAAATATCGGGTTACAGAAGGAGTGGTCCGATTTTAATCAAATTTGAGACACGCATAGACAATGACATAAGAAACGATATTCAGAAGTTTCAAGGTTGCAGTTCTTATAATAGTGCAGAAAATCGATAGTATGTATATATATATATATATATATATATATATATATATATATATATATATGTATATATAAAAGGCAAGATGTTTGTGTGTGTCTGTTTATCTGTCTGTATGTCCTTTATACAAATCCACAATTTTTATTCGATTCTCACACAAATATTCTTTAGGCTGAGTCTGAACTCCTGGACCATGGATTTGTTTTAAAGCTTTCGTTACACCCGAGCAACGCCGGGCTATACTGATAATATATATATATATATATATATATATATATATATATATATATGCGAGGTGCGATTGGTAAATTGTCGCAATTATTTTATTATTTCAATTATTCTTTAGACTGAGTCTAAGCTCCATAACCATGGATTAGTTTTAAAGCTTTCATTACACCCGAGCAACGCCGGGCTATACTGCTAGTTAAATTATATTTTTATCCTTTTTTAGAAAGTTCAAAATTTTGATTAGAAATCTTGTTTGTATTGCGTCAGCGTGGTTCCAAAAATTAATAGAGGACATTTTTGCGTCTTTTTTTGCGACGGAAATCACATTGATCTCGATATTATTGCAAACATCGAATAAATGAAATAAAAGGAATTATTCATAAATAAATGAAATTATTTTAGAAATGTTTTCTTTTTAGAGAATCTTAGTAACATTTTTTATATTTGTTACCCCCACTTATTTTATTTTATGAAATTTCGAGAAATTAAATTTTATGACACTTAATATTTATATTAGTTAAAAAGCAAAAATCTGTGAAGAATTTCAACCAGCAATTTCTTTTTGTAAAACAGGACGACCATTTAAAGTAAGTCTGTTCTGAACCATGAAATAAAAGCTAGAATAAAACGATGATATTATTTAATTAGAAAAGCTTTTAATTGCTTTTATAAATAAGATATATCAAGGACACTATTGTCTAAAAAATGTATTTTTGTTAAATAATGAATTTTTGCAAGAATTGTTTTCATTTTTTTGTTTTTTTTGTTTGTTTTTATAATAACTTATAAAGTTTGAAATCTTTTAAACTTTGGTATTTGGCTCTGTTTGGTGATATTGTTATTAAGTAAAAATTAATTGACCATCAATATGTTGACTTTTTTAAAAAAAATTTGTGCATATAAACATGTTGATTTTTGTAAATGTGGGCGTCCAAACACAACATTATCAGAAAATAAGAAAAATAACTATAGTAAATTTGAAGCCAAAATATTTTAAATTCAATAAAACATTAGGTTAAAGAGAATATTTTTTTTATTTCTTAAGATTATTGGGTAGTTTAAAATAATAACAAATGGCATTCGGGGGGAAAATTAGATAAACCTGTGTTTCAACCTAAGCCCTAAAACGTTGTGACAAAAAAGATGAGGACAACAGTCCTCATGTAATAATAATTTCTCATCCCAGATAAATGTATTTATTCCAGTAACAGAGAATTCTAAAGTTATGGAGGATACGAATTCTTCGAGAGAATTGCTTTCTGATTGTTTCTTTCTTGTGGTGCAGTGGATGTCGACACGGAACGACAAATCAGGGAGCCGAGTTCGAATTCCGGTTGAATTCCTTGCATTCACTTACGCGCAAATGCCCTTGGGAAAGGTATTTATCCGTCTCTTTCCTCCAGTTATAAGTTAAATAATAGGACAATTTGGGTTCTTTAGCCTTGGTTGGCAACCAGTTTACTGCCAAAAGCAAAGGCAACGGCGACCTACTGCGAAATAATCTTCTGTCCAGTCAGTCATGTTTCTTTCAAGACATGATCACCCAAAGCGTGTATCACGTATGACACTTAACTGACTGACTATTTCTAAAGACTTTTCTGTACAAGAATTTGTCGAAATGCTTCATGAAAATTATCGTCAATTAATGCAAATTCAGAAGTTTATATTTTTTACAATGATGTACAAGACCGAAGAGCAATTCGAGGTAGGTTGTTACAAATTAAGAAGCACAGTTTATTCGGATATGTGGGGAGTAAAACGGTTAGCCCTAGAATTGAACAGGTTAAAATCGTAGTGATTTAAAATGCATCCGTTTGTGAGTCGGTTCCAAAAGTCAGCAGTTCATGGGAAGTTGCTGATCGAATGGGACCTAGATCTCAATGCTGTAGTCCAATTCATTCAACTTTCTGCAACTTGTGGTCGACCATTGTTGGCAAGAAGATGCAATCTTTTCTATAATGCTCGACATCTACGCTGCAGTTTAATGCAAGTCATCGATGAGTTCGTAACAGTATTTCTTTGCTCGAAGTGTTTCGTCAGGTTCAGAAATCTGTAGAAGATAAACCGGACCAACAAACTGTAACTGTAACCTCTTCTTTTAATGCAACTTCGGCTTGAGATAATATTTATGAACTTCACCTTGGCTCACCTACTGAATTTTGTTAGTTGTTATATAGCAGGGGATCGGTAACCTTTTGGAAAGTGAGGGCCAAAAAGCTATGTAGAGTCATTGAGGAGGGCTAAATAGCTATGGCTTCAGTGTCATGAAGAAGAACCATGTTATTAAATATGTGAATAAATTTTCTATGTGTTTGAATAAAGAAAGGATTCAATATAATTTAATTGTATTTAAACAGTATCACTTCTTTTACTACAGGCTTAACAAAATAAAAGGAAAAAAATGCAAACACATTTAACAAAGCAATCTTTATATTACTGTAGGAATGAAACAATCTACTATTACAATCAACTAAAAAAGCAAATACCTTGCTACAGACAAAATACAATTAGAAACAGTAAGTTATTTAATTGAGACACTTGTTTCTGCTTATTTTGCGATAACTTCTCTACATCAGGTGAAATATTTGCTGATGACAGGAGCAAAACATCATCCAGGTGTTCGTCACACAATCTTGTTCTCAAATGACTTTTAGTATATTGCATTTTGGAAAAAAGTTGTTCACATCATATGTACTTCCAAATAATAACATCATCAGTTTCGCATTAGCTATGATTTTTTTAAATATTTTTTGCTTGGCAATATATATTTCTTGCAGAAGTCAGCAGTGGATTCGAAATGAAATTTTGATTTTAAAGATTCGTCGCAATGTAAGCCAATTAACTCCAACTGATATTCTTTTGCCCTTTGCTCCACATCTGTTTCATAAGGATTTACCAAATAAGTCAAATGGAATTCTATATTTCCGGAAGTCAGCAAAACGGAATTCTATATTTCCGGAATTCAGCAAAACGGAATTCTATATTTCCGGAAGTCAGCAAAACGGAATTCTATATTTCCGGAAGTCAGCAAAACGGAATTCTATATTTCCGGAAGTCAGCAAAACGGAATTCTATATTTCCGAAAGTCAGCAAAACGGAATTCTATATTTCCGGAAGTCAGCAAAACGGAAAGAAAACTCGCTTCTCAAGTCCGTAATAGACCTTCCAAAGATGCCTGGTTTTATATCTCTCTTGTGATTTTCGAAACTTGGTTAAATGAAAGCAGTTGTCTTTTTGAAGCTGTGATTCCCACAGTCGAAGTTTTTACTCAAAAGCAGTAATTTGACCAAGCACCTGAAATATATTCTTTTTCTTCCCTTGAATCTCATGATTCAAAGTGTTCAAATGGTTTGTGATGTCCACTAAAAAAGCTAACCTGACAACCCGCTGTGGATCTTGAAAGTGAGAATTATCTTGTTCTTTGCTCTCTAAACACACGAAAATATCTTCTCTCAATGCATATACTCATTCCAGCATTTTTCTGGTTGTAAGGCATCGGACATTTAAAAATATGTCAGGTCGTCATACTCTGCTTCCATTTGTCTCAAACTTCTTGAAACTGACGGTGATTTAACCATCTTGACAATATAAAATACACTGTTTTCATAGGCACTGCTATGATGTCCTTAAACTTCAGTGATTTTGCACACAAAGCTTCTTGATGAATAATACAATGAAGTTTGATTATTTTTTTTAATTCCGATATGTTTTGAAGCAATGCAACAAAACCCTTTTTCTCTCCAACCATTGCAGGAACTTCATCTGTAATTACTCCAGAAAGCTTTGATAAATCCAGCCTCATGTCCGTAATTCATTTTATTATGCTTTGCAAAACATCTGTTCCAGTGCTTGTGTCTTTCATAGGAACAAATTGCGCAAATTATTCCACAATATCAAATGTTGGTGTTACAACCCTCACAAAAACTGCAAGTTGACAAGTATCCTTCATATCTGTCGTTTCATCGATAGCAATGGAATAATATTCCAGATTGTTCAAAACCCCCTCTAAACCACTTCTGACATTTGCAGCTGGCTTTTCAATTTGTCTTGTTACTGTTCTTGCTGACAAGCTAATCGCAAAAAATACTTCCCTTTTTTCTGGACAAATAACCTCTGCTACCTTTAACAATAATTCCTTGAATAACTCTCATCAGTAAAAGGCTTCATCCTTTTTGCAATTACTTTTGACACCTCGTAGCTAACATGAGTTTTTCGGTTACTTTCTTCAACTTTTCTTGTAGAAAAAGATGATTACTTTATTAAATTATTTCTCAACCGTGCAACTTCGTCCTCCCGTGCTTTTCCGGATAAACTGTTGTAATGATTATGACGAGTGTCGTTTTATATTTGAAACTTTCCTTACAGCAAGTGTTTCAGGACAAATTAAGCAACTGTCACTTTGGTTTGGTTTACCTATATTTCATTCGTGTCCATAGTAAGGACTAGATTCACTCGAGGGCCGGATGTGTCCTGCGGGTCGGGAGTTGCCGACCGCTCTTATATAGAATTCACTTTTTATCGTACTACCCAATCCAAACAAGAACCGGATGTTTTTATGCAAAAGTATCAGAAAACTGATTTAATAACGGCGATTTTTCTGGTTTTGTTCATTTCGTATGCTGCCCATTTTTCATGCTTCTTCGACTTTCTCATTGGGTTCAACTATTCAAAAATCCTGCCAGCACTTAGACAGTTGTATATATATATATATATATATATATATATATGTGTGTGTGTGTGTGTGTGTGTGTGTGTGTGTGTGTGTGTGTGTGTTACTTTAAAAACAAGAAATTTATAACAGTCTCAAGAGCCATTTCAAGAGAATATCGTTAGAATTATCAAACGAAAATAATGACAAGGATGAATTACCCTACGTCAAATTAAGTAATTTGCTACATGAATTTAATTGTCAGTGCGCTGCTGGTTATGTGGTGGGTATAGCCTTACATTTGGAAATATGAATTAATCAACATGTGCCTTCTAAAATACGATTTGGAAAAATAGATAGCATATGTTATCTTCCCTCTACAAATATGGAATCAGCTATTGCTCAACACCTAGTAAAGAATGTAACCTGAGTTACGTATACATATACGTAATGCTCTGCATTGCTTCCTATTTGTTATTTCGCTTTGGTTAGTTCTGTATCGAGCACTTTTTCTTTCTTTGTGGTTGGTTCCGTTTGGGTTTTTTTTTTCTTTACTGCGGGGTATTGTATGTATTGTCTGTATTCCGCAGTTTTCTTTTTTTCTCCCCTCTTATCCAACGCCTTACAGCGACGGATAGTAACCGAATTAGATTCTGTCTGTTATTTGTTGTCCTTAAAGTTTATTTTCGTATAGTTTTAGGATTTAGATACTTACAGAGTCGGTCTTGTTATTATTATATATATATATATATATGTGTGTGTGTGTGTGTGTGTGTGTGTGTGTGTGATAACATATATTTTTCTATATCAAAAACAATGCTGGAGAAATTGTATGATTAAGTGGAAAAAATTACTTGTGGCGTATTTTGTCCTTAAGGAATTTATCGGACTAAATCTGTAATGTTGGTACAACTACACATGGGTCTGAAATAATTTTTACAAAAGTACTTAGGAAAAATGTCAAAGAATCTAAATAAAAGATTATATGAACACAAAAGAGACATTTTACAAAGCAATACGCCAAATGCGTCCTTTGCCCAAAGGAGCGAGGCATTTCGACATAAAAATGCTCCTCTGATCAAAGAAGTAAACAATTCACTGTGACGTAATAAATGCCAAGAAAACACAACAGAGTAAAACCAAGCAGTTATATAAAATTATGAATTACAATGATTAGAATTAATGTTAGAATTATAAGTCATATTTTTGTATAAAACAGTTATATAAAGTACAAGAAAGTAGTTATATAATTATTTAAGTTCTTGCAAAAGAATTGAAATCATACATTATTGTAGAATCTATAATTATAACTTTTTTTTAATCATATCACCACAAGCAAGGCGGTAACGCCACTGAAGCGCAGGGGGCTACGCAGGAATGAAAAGATTGGAAAAGAGAAAGTCGGAAACCACATCCTAAACAAGGAACAAGGGATGAGACTCTTCACCTGCCCAATAGACGTGGGTGGAGTATGAACCGGGCGATAGTGTCGTCTATCTACTCCAATTGAGAAAAAAAGAAAACAGTGAAAAGATTGGAAAAAAGAAAGCCGGAAACCACATCCTAAGCAATGAACAAGGGGTGCGCCTCTTCACCTGTTCAATAGACATGGGTGGAGTGTGAACCGGGCGATAGTTTAGTTTATCTACTCCAATTGAAAAAGAAAAAGAAAACAGTGAAAAATTGGAAAAGAGAAAGCCGGAAACCACATCCTAAACAAGGAACAATCTATAGTTATGAATTTCAATGATTAGAATTAATGTTAGAATTATATTTTTGTATAAAGCAGTTATATAAAGTACAAAAAAGTAGTTATATAATCATTTAAGTTATTGAAAAAAAATTAAAACCAAATATTAGTGTAGAATCTATAATTCTGCTCGCTTGCAAGGCAATTCTACAACCAATGTTTTGCGCAGAACATAAATATGTAATTAATAAAATTCTGTTATCTGATAACAACATAACCAGTTTTATTCAAGATTTATCCGGGAGTAGAGTAAAAACAACACAAATGTCATGAATGAGGCATTGTCCAGTATACAGATCAATGAATCTTGTGATAATAGTGGAACAACACATTTACTGGCGTTTTTTAGCTTCAATCACGAGAAAAGGATTATAGAAGTGTATTTATAATGCAAACAAATTCCGGGAACTACCAGCGGTGAAGATATTTTTTTAATTAAGATGAATTACATGATATTTATAAATTTACCTTATAAAAATTCGGTTGGGTCGATGGTTATTTGGATAATCCTCTAAAACTTCTCATCTGATAACTCCCGGCGTTTCTTAATTTTGTATGCATGTATATTTAGAAAAGTATCAAATTCCCTTTTAAAGCACACACACACACACACACACACACACACACACACACACACACATATATATATATATATATATATATATATATATATATATATATATGTCTAGGTAAGGGAGTTTAGGCAAATGTAACCGGGTAGGACAATCTAGTATGTAGACGTAATGGACGGTACTCGTCGAAAGCTGTATCCTGAGACGTAGGCGTAGTCAATAGCCGTAGACCAATAGTCGTAGCTCTCTAGCGGTAGATGTATGGACGTAGCCCTCAATGCGTTCTCGCCTTCGTCTGTAACGGATCGTCAGGGAAAGCTTTCCCTGACTATCCGTTTAGGAGAAACCTAGTTAGGTTCGTCTGGCTCTTTAGATGCTATATATATATATATATATATATATATATATATATATATATATATATATATATATATATATTGAGGACAAGGGCCAAACCTTAGTTAAGCAGGTTAAGCAGTTAAGTCGGTTTCTGGTTGTTTTCCGTCTATTGCTCTGCGTTGTATTTTTCGGACTAGGTCTGCGGAGTCTTTTTGTAAGGAGGAATTGCGTAATTTGATCTATGAATTTAATTGCTAGTGCACTGCTGGTTATGTGAGGCGTACAACCTCACATTTGGAAACAAGAATTAATCAACAAATACCTTCTAAAATACGATTTGGCAAAATAGATAACATAAGT
Organism: Ascarosepion bandense; assembly: GCA_037127315.1. NCBI lineage: Eukaryota > Metazoa > Mollusca > Cephalopoda > Sepiida > Sepiidae > Ascarosepion > Ascarosepion bandense. Next base: position 87,610 of record JBBBDQ010000868.1, on the reverse strand, counting down.
TTTCTTCCCTCTACAAATATGGAATCGGCTATTGCTCAACACCTAGTAGAGGATATAGCCGTGCCAAGTCGGAAAGAGTCGTTCATAAATTTACATCTACCTGGTTCCAATAATCATTTAAAGATCTTGGAATCAGTCTGCATATCATTGCGGAAATCTTCTCTTTGCCGGCAGAAGGATTTTGTTAAGTCTCTTGATTTTTTTTGGCGGGGGGGGTTATTTTATTTTAGCTGTCCCTCGATAATTATTCACACTCGATTTCTCCTCCTGTCGATATATATATATATATATATATATATATATATATATATACATATATATATATTTATTTATTTTAGCGTGTTTCCCTTTTTTCTATTTTTTTTTTTTTTTTGCTCTTCATTTCCGTTGCTGTTCTTTTCGTTTGGTTTATAATTTATAATTCCAACGATTTTCTCGTGAGACTGTTAATAAATTCTTTGTTTTTAAAGTAATATATATATATATTTACATATATATATATATATATATATAAATGTGTGTGTGTGTGTGTGTTTCCCTGCCTGCTGGAAGTTCCCCTCAGTGATTCCCTGTATTTATGAACGCTGGAGAACCCTTAGACACTTCTCGCCCTATCAGCCTCCTACTGATTTTTGGCAAAGTGCTCGAGGCTATTGTAAATGCTGAAGTCCTCCAACATCGCACAGCCCACAGCCTTTTCTCCAATAAACAGTATGCTTCACCAAGTCTACTGCTGATATGTTAACGACCATCATATAGAATATATATACCAGGCTCTCAATAAGAACAGCAATGCTCGAGCTATTGCACGAAATATCTCCAAAGCTTTTGACAGTCTGGCATGCTGACCTTCTACGCAAGATACAGGGCTATGCTATAACTGAAAGATTGTTTAGCCTAATCCAGTCTTATCTTTCAAATCACATGAATCAAATGAAGGTAGTATTGAATGGGTATGATCCCAGATACTATCATACGAACGCAGATCTCCTTCAAGGCTCTATTTTAGGTCCTAACTTTTTCTGATCTTCATCAACGATCTCCCTGATGTAATCAGATCCCAAGTAGGCATCTACGCTGACGACACCACCATTTACTCCCACCTCGATAAGAAATCTGCCGAGGCTGACAAAGCAAACTTCGATGTTGATCTAGAAAAGGACCTCCAATCTGTGGTGAACTGGAGTAAGAAATGGCTCGTAAATTTTAATGCTTCCAAAACGAAGTTGCTATCTTTTAACCACCATAGACAACTGCTTCTATCCACCATCAGAATGAATCAGGCTAGTCTCCCCGAAACCAAAACACTGCGCCTCCTTAGTCTAAATCTCTCAACTAACCTCAAGTGGGATGACTACATTGAATCCATAGCTAAATCTGCTGCTAGGAAGGTTGGTTCACTGTGTAGGGCCAGGAAGTTTTTCTCGTCTGAATCCATCTTGCACATATATAAATCTACCATCCGCCCGTGTATTTGAAAACTGCTGTGACATTTGGTCGGGTGCCCCTGCTATACACGGCAGGGTTCTCGACAAAATCAGTCGGAGAATCTGCAGTGTAATTGGTCACGACCTGGTATCCTAACTCCAGTCACTTTCTCAACAACGTAATGTAGCTTTCCTCTGTTTTTTCTACAGACACTTTCACAGCTTCTGCTCTGATGAACTTAGCTCCCTGGTTCCCCTTCTGCATTTTTTTACTCGAGTTACTAGACTATCGGCTAGGTCCCACCCATTTACAGTGAAACAAATCAAATATAACCGCAAGTTCTACTCTACCAGCTTCTTTGCTCGCACTTCCCGCCTGTGGAATTCACTTCCGTACACTTGCTTTCCTGACAGCTACAATCTCAAAGAATTTAAATGCAGAGTCAATTGCTTTCTCTTATCTCCTTGACTCCCATCCTTTCCCTGACAACCCTTGTATCATGTTCTTCTTCCTTGCCACTCCACTCTCATGCAGCCCTCTTCACACCAGTGTTATCTTTTTCTTACCCATTCTCTGACATTCCCGTAATTTGTTCCTCTTTCTCATCACTCACCTCTTCTGTAAGCCCCTGCTCACCAGTGGCAGTTCATTCCTTGAGGTGAAATGATTAGAAAAAAAAAAAAATATATATATATATATATATATATATGAATGAGATGAATTGTTATAGCGATTTACACGATTTACATCGTTGGGACTGTTGTGTGCATCTTTATTAGTATATTCACGACGTTTCGACAGTTGTACAGTTGTACATTCCGTCTCTGATCAGATGATATACGGTGATTCGGTTCGAAATTCCGACATATATCATCTGTAAAAGGTCGGGGTGAACAACGACCGAAACCTTGTGAATATGGCAATAAAGATACTATAGTCATCCGCAGACAAATCTGTCCCGCCGCACCACAGCCCACCAGCACATCTTAGACTCCAGTCGCCTCCTAACTCAGGATTGAAACCCGACCGAATTGGCGTCAGTCGGCGACTCCACCCCCAAGCCAGGAGAGTCCAGTAGAAAAAGGCAGCCCTTTTAGCGAGTATAAACACGCCCAATAGCTAGAGTGTGTGTGTGTGTGTGTGTGTGTGTGTGTGTGTGTGTGTGTTGAGTTTAGGGTGCCTAAGAACAGAGTTGCTTTACTTAGTTTGTGAGAAGAACTGTTAATGCCGGATGCAATGTGTATGTTAGGGTTTTATTTTTATTTTTTAACAGTTTCCTGGTTGTTTTGTTGAATTTTTTTTGTCTGTATTTAATGATTATCCGTTGGTTTTTATTTAAATCTTATTTAAGATAGATTCTAATGTATTTTTTCAATGTATTTTTTGGTATCCATGATGATTATTTTACCTCCACTATTAGGTAATATTATAATTATGTTTTTATTAATAGATAAATTTTTAGTGCCAGTAAATATTCCCTGAGTAGTGTTGTTTCTTCGGTATTTGTGAGGGTGGCTGCGATGATACCTTAAGCGAAATCCTTTTTGAAATCTGCGTGGTAGAATCTTTTTGATTAAGACGAAATCCTTTTTGAAATCTGCGTGGAAGAATCTTTTTGATTAAGGCAAAATCCTTTTTGAAATCTGCGTGGTAGAATTTTTTGATAAAGGCGAAATCCTTTTTGAAATCTGCGTGGTAGAATTCTTTTTTATTAAGGCAAAATCCTTTTTGAAATCTGCGTGCTAGAATCTTTTTGATTAAAGCGAAATCCTTTTTGAAATCTGCGTGGTAGAATTCTTTTTATTAAGGCGAAATCCTTTTTGAAATCTGCGTGGTAGAATCCTTTTGATTAAGGCGAAATCCTTTTTGAAATCTGCGTGCTAGAATCTTTTTTATTAAAGCGAAATCCTTTTTGAAATCTGCGTGATAGAATTCTTTTTATTAAGGCGAAATCCTTTTTGAAATCTGCGTGGTAGAATCCTTTTGATTAAAGCAAAATCCTTTTTGAAATCTGCGTGGTAGAATTCTTTTTATTCAGGAGAAATCCTTTTTGAAATCTGCGTGCTAGAATCTATGCTTTTTTTATTAAGGTGTAAAAGTGTCTTCGTTTCTTATTCTAGTAACAAAATTTAAGATGAGACTTAAAGTCACTATTCAGTGATAGAAAGTTTAGTAAGATGTTGTAAACAAGATTAAGGTTACATATCTTCCATCTGCTGTGGGTGCAAAGCTTGTGTTTTACGCGATTTATTTGTCTGTTGTTTATGTATGGAATTGTTTGTTTTAAGCTTTCGGCTCTCGAATTGGAAAGGATGTTTTCACTACGTTGAGTTTTGTCGATCGATGAAGCCTTGTTATTAGTGAGAATTTCGTGATGTTTGAGTCCGTCAGCGCATACAAAGGGGTAATTGTGGATGTATTTGGAGAAAATATCTCTTGGTCGTCCATGTAAGTGCTTTTGTGGGGATGACCGTCTCAGATGAGTAGAACTAGTTTCCATTTTCGGAAAAGAAGAATTGGGACTCAAATACCAAAAATAGTTTGCCAATGCCTAAAAAACAAAGAACAACCAGTTAATGAAAAACGCACAAAAAAAAGAGTCAAGAAACCGTTAAAAATTATGAAAGATCCGGAACTAGACTAATAGAATTATCACTTTCCAACACCCACATTTTAAGGCTTAACCAAAACATCCCAGGCCAACATACCCATTAAACCCAACAGTGTCACCCACAAACTATCTAAAGCGATATATGTATATATTGACGCCTCAAGTGCAACTTGATCAAAGTACTGTAAAAAACGCACTTAGTTATCCACAATTTACAAGAACCCTTAAAGAAAATTCTGACCAAAAACACTAACATTTGATATAAATTCTTCTTCTTCTTCTTCTTCTTCTTCTTCTTCTTCTTCTTCTTCTATGTGCCATGTCCCTTCAGGACGTAGGCGATCATGGATCTCCACGTCTCCCTATCCCTTGTGGCTCTTAGTATGTTTGCTCCTGTTGCTCCTGGCAACCCCCGTTCCGTCATCCACCTGATCAGGCCCTGCAAATATGTTATCCGCTGCTTTCCTATGTCTCTCCTTCCTTCTATCTGACCAGTCAGTATCAGGTTCTCCAGGCTCTCTTTCCTCATTGCATGTCCCAGGAACTTCAGTTGTCTCTTCCTGATGCTCAGCATCAATTTCCTTTTTGTTGCCATTCTTCTAACACCTCGTCGTTGCTTGTATGCTCAGTCCACTATATCCGTAGCATCCTTCTGTAGAACCACATTTCGGTCGCTTCCAGTTTTGTCCTCATTTTCGATAAATTACATAACCGAAAACAATTCACTGTGAGAGTGGTCCAGTATATAAAACATCTTACTCCCAATATACATCTCACCTTATTCAACAGCGGAAATGGTGAGTTGAAATTCTTTTTCTTTTCCTTTTTTAAATAGAAAGACGTACACACGAATTGCAGTCAACACGCGCAGCTGGAAAATAAACGCTCCTAATGTTCAAAACAATACTAAATATTTACATTATTCGGACTATTGTCTTCATCTTATTATCTCTGTTGCCATTTGTACGATGTTTCGGCCGTTGTAAGCTCCGGCCTTCTTCAGATACTAGGAATTTCGAACCGAATCCTTTATGATAATCACTGGGGTATATGAACACCATTCATTGCGCAGTAGTGCCTCTTTTGGTAGCCATGACTTAACCCTGTAAGTTACTTGTTCGCTAGAGCCTGGTATTGAACTCACAACTCTTTGGGTCAAGTCACAGGAACTAACCAACCTCTACATCCATTGGGCCATGTGTACTTAAGGACAAGATCAACTGAATTTTGGGGGCTGATGATTCAGTAACCTTTTTTTACCAGAATTCATATTGCAATTTTTTGATGTTAATGGTTTTCTCTAGTATTTTTTATCAGAGCTCATATTGCAATATTTTGACACTAATGATTTTCTCTGGCACTCCGTAATACTGGTTCCCATATTGTGTACATCTCTATGCTTTGTTGGCTTAGGATATTTTGGAAGCTTAGCATATGTGCTGGTTCCTTAAGTTTACGTAGTTTCCAGTGATTTTCTCTATCTATTATTTCAATTTCACCCCTTTATTCCCTCCATATGTGGTCAGCTACGCCTGATTTTCTATCTCCTCTCGTTTTACGGCCATGCGATGTTCTTGTAGCCTTACCTTAAGAGAGCGGCCTGTTTCTCTTTTATGTGTTTTTCCACAGCTACATGGAATGGCTTACACACAGTCCTTAATCATGCCCTCCTCTGTTGGGGGTCTTACTCAGGAGAGGTACCTGCGAAGTGTAGAACCACTTCTGAAGATTGTCCTGATGTTATATGGACCATAGATCCTTTGTATTTTCTCCGATAACCGCTTCACAAAGGGTAGACAGACCGAGGCTGTTTTCTGAGAGTTGTTATCCTCATGCGCCCTCCTTTCCGTGTATGTGGGAGTTGTTGTCATGTACCATGGATAATTGTTTCATCGTAGGGTACTGGTTATACTGACCATTTCTGTTCGTATGACTCTGAGTCGCCGCTTATGAATTTTGCTCGATGTTGAAAGCAGCGTACGATCTCTTTCTTTACATTGTATGGGTGGTGGGAGTTGAAATTGAGGTATTGTCCGGTGAATGTTGGCTTGCGGTATACGAATATCTTGAACCCCATCTCTGTTTGATTTTTAGCACATCCGGGAATTCCAGTTTGTTGTCACTCTCTTTTTTCATAGTGAACTGTATGGATGGTCATATTGAGTTCATATGGTCGAGTAGCGTCTAAACCTCCTCCTGGTGTGGCCGGAGTATGAAGGTGTCATCAACGTATCTCAGCCATAGAGTTGGCTTTAGAATAGTGGATTCTAGTGCCATCTCTTCAAATTATTCCATGTATAAGTTAACCAGTGATGGGGATAATGGCGAACCCATTGTTAAGCCTTCATCCGGCCGATGTATGTCTGATCCCAATCCGAAGTGCGTTGTTTGTGTGCAGAAAGTCAGCATCTCCACCAGGTTGTTTCTCTGAAAGCGCTTTGAAAAATGGACAATACGGACAATGGCAAACCCAAAAACAGTTTTATGGTCACAATAAGATATAAATGTCAGATTACAAGAATATTGTAGAGATCACGAACACCGGATATGGAAGATTTTGTATATTTTCTCCTTGTTTATGAAGTGAGGACTGAGATGAGCTGGTCATTTAGTACTCATTTTAATGGATGTCAAACTTCCAAAAGAAGTGCTCTATGATGAAATGGTGGAAGACAAGCGTCCGTAATGAAAGCCACACAAACACTGCAAAGACTGCTTCAGCGAAACAAAAGGTCAGCATAGACACCTGCCTTTTGGAAGATGTTCCGTCTAAAACGTTTGCTTCGAAAACAGTGAGTATGACTGGCATTAGCAAGCTTGAGCATGAATTGAATTATGTATGTTACATATGTTAAAGTATGTATAAAAATTCTATGGGCTTGTGGCTAGCGCGTTAGCTTTCATCACCATGACAGATTTGTCAGGAAGAATGAATAAATAAATGTAAATTTAAATTTATTTATTCATCAACTTTCTGAACGAGGCAATAAGAGATATGACTGACTGGGCAGAAGATTATCCAGCAGTAGGTTGCCATTGCTTTCTGCGGTAGACTGGTTGCCTACCAAGGCTATAGAACCCAATCTGTCCTGTTATTTAACCCATAACTAGAGGGAAGGGAAGAAACGGATTAATACCATTCCAAAGGAAGTGAATTCAACGAATTTAACTGGAATTTGAACTCGGCTCACCGATTTCTCGTTCCGAGCCGATATCCACTGCACCACAACGCACATGCAAGAAATAAGCGCTTACAATGATAGACGGTGTTCCCAAGCAGTCACCCATCTAAGTACTGACCAGGTTCGGTGTTGTTTAACCTCAGTGATTGGACGAGAACCAATGTATTCAACGTGATACGGCCAATATATCACCTATGACACTTAACTGACTGAATGTAAAGGGAAATTGGAATGTTTTCACACTCCACCCACGTCTATTGAACTTTCACACTCCACCCACGTCTATTGAACAGGCTCATACCTTGTTCCCTGTTTAGGATGTGGTTTCCGGCTTTCTCTTTTCCAATCTTTATACTCTTTTCTTTTTTTTTCAAGTGGAGTAGATAGACTAAACTATCGCCCGGTTTACACTCCACCCACGTCTATTGAACAGGTGAAGAGGCTCATCCCTTGTTCCCTATTTAGGATGTGTTTTCCGGCTTTCTCTTTTCCAATCTTTTTACTCTTTTCTTTTCTTTTTTTTTTTTGAAAGTGGAGTAGATAGACTAAGCTATCGCCCGGTTCACACTCGACCCACGTCTATTGAACAGGTGAAGAGGCTCATCCCTTGTTCCCTGTTTAGGATGTGGTTTAAGGCTTTCTCTTTTCCAATCTTTTTACTCTTACGTAGCCCCCTGCGCATCAGTGGCGTTACCGCCTTGCTTGGGGTGATATGATTAAAAAAGAAAACACACGCCCACACACACATACACACACACACACACGCATATATATATATATATATATATATATATATATATATATATATATATACGTACACACATATGTACGTGTGTATGTATATATGTGTGTGTGTGTGTTTAGTGGATATTCATATTTAAATAGCGCTTTACAGTATATATATATATATTTATTTTTGTCTACCGATGTGAATGTCTATTAGAGAAAATATGCGCTCTCCGGGAGGATTCGGACCTGCGTTCCCTAAGGGAAACCGTCATTAGATTTAACTCTTTGTTGCATATTGATTACAGTTGTAACCAATATGCAACAAAGGGTTAATATTTAGTATTTATTTGCCTCCCCACTTAATACAAAATGTGGCACAAGGCCTTTTTAATGTGAGTAATCCGGGCCATATTTGATCTGAGCTAGCTTTCCTTCCTCAAACCCATTTAGTATTTACGACACTTGGCCAATCGTGTAAATGGCAGTCAATTAATCCCAATCTGTACAGAGGTAGGGTTTGTGACAGACACGTGAAAATAAGATACTTTCCTGATACGTATGTAAAGCACAGTTTCTTGTAAAACGATATGGTGAACTTCAGACGAAAGACATTTTTAACGTCCACTAGCTTTCCTTTTCAGTGCTAGAGAGAACGCATGTCGTACTTTGTTAGCATATTGTGCTTCTATAGAATAAAATCTTCACTTAGGTTTTTACAACTTATCGCTTTCTGTGTTTACTTCTTTATTATAAATATTTTTCCCCGAAAGGGTAATATCAAAGAGGATCATTGTAACATAGATTGTTATGCAAAGTTAAGGAAATTTATAATTTACTTTTATAAATTGGAAACTATTCCTGTCCTTTGGGGTGTTTGCGTGCAAGTGTGGTTTGTGGTGTGTGAGATATTTCGGAATATTGACGTCTGTAGTCATTTAGGAAAAAACTGTCTTAAACAATGAAGCAGAATTGCTGTAGCCTTGAGATGTCTTCCATATAAGTATACACTGACATATATATATATATATCCAAAGTCAGCGTTATCTCTTTTGAAACATATCCATTCTTAATTAGCCCTAAACACATATACGTACATACATGGATACATATGCTCATTTTAAATCCGCCATATTTTGTGACTACAAAATAAACTTTAATTTGGTGTTTGGATGGAGTGTTAGATAAGCTTCAATGGTAAAAATACTTTGCCTTGAGCATATGCGTAAAAGTGAAATTCTGTTTTTCAGTTTCTTCTCTTTCTTTTTCTTTTTTTCTTTTTCTTTTTTCTTTTTCTTTTTTCTTCTTTTTCCTCTTCTTCTTCCTCTTCTACTACTACACCCTTTTCTTCTTTCTTTTCGACCCTTTTAATATCTTCCCCTTTTTATGTATGTTTTTCAGTTTCTTCTTTTCTTTTTTCTTTTTCTTTCTTTTTCTTCTTTTTCTTCTTCTTCTACAACTCCTTTTGTCTTTTTTCTCCTCCTCCTCCTTCTCCTCCTCTTTCTCCTGCTCGTCTCTTTTCTCCTACTACTTTTTCTTCTTTTTCTTGTTTTTGTATTTTCTTCTTCTTCTTCTTCTTCTTCTTCTTCTTCTTCTTCTTCTTCTTCTTTGCCTCCTTTCTTTCTTCTTCTTCTTCTTCTTCTTCTACTAATACGTATTTTTGTCTTCTCCTCCTTTTTCTTCTCCTTGTCTTTTTCTCCTACTACTTCTTTTATTATTCTCCTCCTCCCCTCCTTCTTCTTCTTATTTTCTTTCTCCTCTTTGTTGTTGCTGTTGTTGTTGTTCTTCTTCTTCGTCTATTTTTCTTGTTTTCGTTTCTTCTTTTTTGCTTCCTCTCTTTCTTCTTCTTCTTCTTCTTCTTCTTCTTCTTCTTCTCTTCCTTTTTTTCTCTTCCGACCCTTTTAATACCCTTTACATTTTTTGTATGATGACCTTTTATATTTCTTTTTTCCTTTTTTTTTTTTCAGCTGATTTCTAATGCTGCTTGTTTTTCCTTTTCCTTTCCTGTCTCTTATTTTTATTAAGACCTCTCCTTCTCTTGTATGGATTCTTTTCTTTTTCCTTCTTCATCCTTATATTTGATTTGACTCCAATTATTTATTCTCGTATTTTATTTCTTATCCTCATATTTACCTATGTTCTTTTTTTTAGTTTTTTTTTAGTTTTGATCGTAAATTTACTTATTACTTGTCATAATCTTCCTTTCTTTTGATCCCTTCTTTCTTTTATTCATTCTTTCATTCTTTTCTTCTTTCTTTCATTACTGCCTTTCATCTTTCTTTATTTCTTACTTCGTTCTTTTGTGCTTCTTTCTTTCTACCCTTCCTTCCTTTTCTTCATGTCTTCCTTCCCCATTCATTCTTCTTCTTCTTCTTCTTCTTCTTCTTCTTCTTCTTCTTCTTCTTCCTTCATTTTTTTTACGACATTTATTTTTTGCAGTATTTTTTTGTGATCGCTTACTTTTCTATATTTTGTTTTTTTTCTTTAATTTTTCATTCATGTCTTTAACTTCCCTCCCTTGCACTTCATATAATTTCTTCTTCTTCTTCTTTTTCTTCCTCTTCTTTTTCTTCTTCCTCTTCTTCTTCTTCCTTCCTTCCTTCTTCCTCTTCTTCTTCCTTCTTCTTCTTCTTCTTCTTCTTCTTCTTCTTCCACTTCTTCTTCTTCCTCGTCTTCTTCTTCTTCTTCCTCTTCTTCTTCTTCCACTTCTTCTTCTTCTTCCTCTTCTTCTTCCACTTCCTCTTCTTCTTCCTCTTCCTCTTCCTCTTCTTCTTCCTTCTTCCTCCTTCCTCCTCCTTCCTTCTTCTTCTTCTTCTTCTTCTTCCTTCTTCTTCTTCTTCTTCTTCCTTCCTTCCTTCTTCTTCTTCTTCTTCTTCTTCTTCTTCTTCTTCCTTCTTCTTCTTCTTCTTCTTCTTCTTCCTTCCTTCTTCTTCTTCTTCTTCTTCTTCTTCTTCTTCTTCCTTCTTCTTCTTCTTCTTCTTCTTCTTCTTCTTCTTCTTCTTCTTCCACTTCTTCTTCCTTCTTCCTCGTCTTCTTCTTCTTCTTCCTCTTCTTCTTCTTCTTCCTCTTCTTCTTCTTCTTCTTCTTCTTCGCAACACTTAATTGTAACTTCTACATATTTCATTCATTTTATTCTTAATTTCGCGTATCAAGATTCAGGGAGCGCATGATGTGGCCCGGTGCATGTCTAATAATAGTTATTTTTGTTTATTTACTTAAAATCATGCACTACAGACATTTTCCCAGTTGTTTTAAATAAAAACATGCAAAAATAATTGCGCGGTGAAGTCTGAAGATTCAGATATATGTAAAAGTTAAACCAATTTACAAAAAATACACCGGCCATTAAAACTACCACGTATACTCAGATATAAATTCATTTCCTGTACCGGTTGGCTAATATTTTGAACCTAGAAATAATTAATTACTTAAACGAGATATAATATATGCAACTAAGAAGTTCAGGGAATATAAACAGAAAAATTCCACTGTTCTTCTGCCATATTGCTCAGCATATTCCGTGTCTCGCCGGATATGTTGCACAGCTCTCGAAATCGATAAAATAAAGAATTTCATTTTCTATCATTTTTTTTTTTTTTTTGTAGGAAGACATTTCGCTCCTTAAATTTTTTCAGCATCAACTCGAAGATATTTATGATAAAGAATTAATGGGCTTCTGCAGCTGCCAAAGAATGGAACTTAACTTCTGAGGTCGCTTGACAGTATTTTCAACATAAAAATAGGCGTGGCACAGTTAACCCACATCCTTCTGGTGGTTATCTTTTAAAATATAAGGAAAAAGTCAGTTTCATACGGTTCTTATAAAGCGGAGTTCATTATGGCAAGACAAGAATTTTATAAAACATTTGGTTTTCTGTCTGTCTAAAAGAAAATTTATTTTTTAACTCTATATAAAACGCAATTCGTGGATAGATAGTTGAATTTATGCAATCAATATCCTGCATACATACGTACGCATAGATAGATAGATAGATAGATAGATAGATAGATAGATAGATAGATAAGGATAAAGGAGGAGGATAGATAGATAGATAGATAGATAGATAGATAGATAGATAAAGGAAGGATAGATAGATAGATAGATAGATAGATAGATAGATAGATAGATAGATAGATAGAGGAAGGATAGATAGATAGATAGATAGATAGATAGATAGATAGATAGATAGATAGATAGATAGATAGGATAGATAGATAGATAGATAGATAGATAGATAGATAGATAGATTGTTATCAGTTCCTGTTTTCTGTTGTATGCACACTTACATCCAATGTAGGGTCCAAGTTAAAAAAAATCCCCCCTAAAAAAACAGATTTACTGACACTGATGTCGTTAAAGAATAGCAACAGTCTGTTTCAAGGTTAAACTTAATCATCAAGCCATATATATATATATATATATATATATATATATATATATATATATATATGAATTAATGCCGTTTTAAGGTTTGCTATATTTATAGGATAAAGTGCTCAATATCAGAGATACAGAGTATGTAAATATAAAAAAGTGAATATTGAAGTCAACACTTAAGGGCGACAGACTGTTTTATGCTAAGTGCAATCATCGATAATTGCGCTTAGCATGAAACAGTCTGTCACCCATGTTCACTCTTTTATATATATATATATATATATATATATATATATATATATAAAGATTTAGATTGAGAAGCAGAGAGACAGATTGATCAAGAAATAAACAATCAATACCATGAACACATACGTTCGCGTAGATAGATAGATAGATAGATAGATAGATAGATAGATAGATAGATAAAGGAAGGATAGATAGATAGATAGATAGATAGATAGATAGATAGATAGATAAAGGAAGGATAGATAGATAGAGATAGATAGATAGATAGATAGATAGATAGATAATGAACAAAACGAGATAGATAGATAGATAGATAGATAGATAGATAGATAGATAAAATGACAAAATGAGATAGATAGATAGATAGATAGATAGATAGATAGATAGATAGATATGAATAGATAGATAATGAACAAAACGAGATAGATAGATAGATAGATAGATAGATAGATAGATAGATAATGAACAAAACGCTTTGGGCGATCATGTCTCAAAAGGGACATGACTGACTAGGTAGAAGATTATCCCACAGTAGATTGTCATTGCTTTCTGCGATAGACTAGTTGCCAGCCAAGGCTATAGGACCCAGCCTGTCCTATTATTTAACCCATAACTGGAGTGAAAAACGGATTAATACCTTTCCCAACAGTATCTGTGCATAAGTGACTGAAAAGAATTTAAATGGAATTCAAAATCGACATCCCGACTAAGTGCGACACAGAGATCCGAAGAAGAATTCGCATGACGAAGGACGCATTCCAGAAGCTGAGTAGAGTATTAAGAGACAGGAAAATTTCGCTAGAAACAAAGAAGAGAATACTGGATTGCTATGTGATGCCGGTTCTTCAATATAGTAATGAATGCTGGACATTGAAGATGAAGGAAAGATATGATGCAACTGAAATGTGGTTCTGCAGAAGGATGCTGCGGATATCATGGATCCAGCATGCGAGCAATTATGACGTTTTGGAAATGAAGGAAACGAAAAGTAAGTTAATACTGAGCATTAGGAAGAGACAACTAAAGTTCATGGGACATGCAATGAGGAAAGAAGGCTTGGAGAACCTGATACTAACAGGCCAGATAGAGGGAAAAAGAGACAGAGTAAAGCAGCGGATAACATATTTGAAGGACCTGATCATGTGGATGACGGAACGACGGTTGCGTGGTGTAACAGAAGAAAGTATGCTAAGAGCCAACATGGATAGGGAGAAGTGGAAGGCCATGATCGGCTACGTCCTGAAAGGACAAGACACATAGAAGAAGAATTATAGCAAACTTGGAGCCCGTATGAAGTTATTATGCAGATCAAATAAAACTCAATAACTCGAATTTGCTTTGAAATTTGTTTAATTTGGACATTAAAATAAACCTTGAGTTAAATCCCCAAGCTAGGCGGTAACGCCACTGATGCGCAAGGGGCTACATAAGAGAAAATGTTTAGATAGGACGAGAGTAAAGAGAAAGACGAACCAGTTAGGGGAGATGTCAGAGAAAGGTGCAAGAGAATGACAGGAACACAGGTGTGATGACAGTTGTAAAGGTAGAGATAAAGGAAAAGACATACAGGGTGATGTAGAAAGAACTGGAGTCAAGTGGTTAAGAGATGGGTATTGAAATTGTATTTAAATTTCTGGAGGTTGTAGCCCTCAGGAAAGCAAGAATATGGAAGAGAGTTCCACAGGCGGGAAGTGAGAGAAAAGAAGCTGATGGAGTAGAAGTGTCGGCTGAATTTGGTTGATCTAACTGTGAATGGGTGGGACCCAGTTGCTAGTCTGGTTGCACGAGTAAACTCGTGTGGCAGGAGTACCAGTGACTTAAATTCGTCGGAGCAGAAGCCATGAAAATATTTGAAGAAGAAACAGAGGGAAACCACATCCAGTCGGTGAGAAAGTGGCTGGAGTCGAACTGTCAAGTCGGTACCTATTACATTACTGATTCTCCCTTGGAGCATGTCGAGAACACAGCAGGTGCGCCTGACCATATATGACAGCAGTATTCCATGCACGGAATGATGGTTGATTTGTAGATGTGCAAGATGGATTCAGGCGGAAAAAACATCCAGGCCCGACACAGTGATCCAAACTTCCTAGCAGTGAACTTAGCTATTGACTCAATGTAATGGTTCCACTTGAGTTCGGAAGATAGAGTAAGGCCGAGGAGACGCAGTATATTGCTCTCAGGGAGATTAGCTTGGTCCATGCTTATGGGAGGCAGGAGAGGTTGCTTGTGATGATTGACAAACAGCAGCTTGGTCTTAGACGCATTGAAATTTAAAAGCTTTCCCCATTCCACCACTGAGTGCAAATCCCTCTCAAGATCAGCAGCGAGGTAATGTTTGCCCGCCTCGCCGAACTTCTTCGGGAGTAAATTGTGGTGTCGTCTGCGTAAATGCCTACTTGGCACTTGATCACGTCTGGGAGACTGAAGTTATGTAAAACCAGAAGATCATTTTTACTTTAATAACAAAGTTTATTAAATCAGCAATTGATCAACGCTTATAATAAAACAAATAGCAGACATATTTAAGTCTTTGGTACTTTTACATCTTATTTTCGTGGCCCTTCTTCTCAATAACAGGAAGCATTTTGTTAACGGGTTTATTTTCAAACATGGCGGCTTTAATTGCTTTCCATAAGCCTGTTTTGCTCTCAACTTCATATTTTGTTTTTAATCATTTCACCCCAAGCAAGGCATTCCACTGCCCCTATTGCGCAGGGGGTTACATAGGGGAAAGTCATGAGAAAGAGTGGTTAGATATAGGAAATGTCAGAAGGAGGGTGATATACGGGTAAGAATACCGAGGATGAGGCTTGGGTAGATGGGAAGAGTGTTTGAGAGAATGGATGCGGGTTAGTGTGTTAGGAGGTGTCTATTAACCTTACATTTAAACTCCTGGAGATTTCAGCTGTCGAGGAAATTACAATTGCATTCTATCGATTTCACTCTAAAAGGGTGGACGTAGTTGCTAATCTAGTATCTCGTGCAAATTCATACCTAGGGGGCACCAGTGATCTAAGTTCATCAGAGCAGAAGCCGTGAAAGTATTTATAGAAGCGGCACAGGGAAGCCACATCACGCCGGTGAGAGAGTGACTGCAGCCGGTCTGCCAAGTCGGTGTCGATTACATTACAGATTTTCCGTTGTATTTTATCAAGAACCCCGAGGAGAATAGCAGAATACCCGACCAGATGTGGCAGCAGTATTCAATACACGAGCGGATGGTAGATTTATATATGTGCGGGATAGATTCAGACGGGAAAAACTTCCGGGCCCTGCACAGAGAACCGAATTTCATCTTCACAATTGACCATCGGATTCAGATCGGGACTCGATAGTGGTCGTTCAATTATCTTCTCTTCTGTAAACCTTTTACGCCCCTTGATGGCCTGGTATGTTAAATGGTGCAAATTCTAATCTGGCATGACAATTATAAACCTATGTTGGAATTAAATTTTCAAACTGGGGAAATCCAACCTTGAAATAAGCATTTGGATGGGTTAGCGGGTTTGGGGTGATTTTTTAACTTAGACCCGACATCGGATGTAAGTGTGCATACAGCAGAAAACGGATAATAATAACGAGCACATTTCCTATCATGTTACCCATATTCGGTTGCATTCCATTCAGACTAGCATTGTTTGCTTCACGTTACTGTTTTGATTCCCAATGCAACCGTTTTTCTCAAGACATGCTACATTTGTCCAAAGATCTCTATATATTTTTAAATATTTTATATATATGTATAATCTAAACTTATTTGTAAATGGAACTTTTTCTTTGTCTGTGTGTCTGTGTGTCTGTGTGTCCGTTACCTATAGACTCCGAAACGGCTGAAAGCGATTTTCTTGAAGATTTACACAGTTGTACTATAAGCATCTGCGAGTGTTCTTGGCTAGGTTTTGTGTCGAGGTACTCCCGATAAATATCGAAAATTGATAATCGAAAAAATCGGGTTATAGAAGGAGTGGCCCGATTTTAATCAAATTTGATACACTCATAGACAAAGACATAAGAAACGATATTCAGAAGTTTCAAGGTTGCAGTTCTTACAATAGAGCAGAAAATTTAATATCAATATCAGGAAATCAAAATTTGACTTATATCCATTCATTTTTCTTTCAGTCTACGGTTTCGCTTTAACTGTAAACAACTATTGCTTTTTAGTCTTTCGTGTCAACATCCAAAGAGTCTGAGCTCCAGGACCATGGATTCGTTTTAAAGCTTTCATTACACTCGAGCAACGCCGGGCTATACTGCTATTTTTAAACATAACTTGAAGAACATAGACATATTGTCGCAATATTGTTAAAAAGTGTGTCTTTTCCTGTTTATAAATCACGCAATGAATCTGAAATCTGCCTCAGCATACGCCAGTTGTGGGCGATCATGTCTCGAAAGTTACATTTAAACATAACAGAAAAGAAACACCGGCAATTATAAAAATGTATTTTGATTTAGCTTCAGTTGTAGTGATTTTTATTTATTTTTTCTTGCAATGTTTTATTACAGCAATCCTAATACTATATTGAAATTTTTCGCTTTTTTTCTGCTTGAGTTTTTATATACAGTAATTTCTTGCCAAAGATGAATTGATGTAATATTTTCTAATGCACTTATTTCTTTAAATATTATACGCTTAAATAGACTACAATCGTTTTTTCCTTGCTAAAATTGGCGTATCTAATATGCCCTTGCATTTTTTTGTCGTCAAATATGGTAAGTTTACCTAATTTGATTCTCAGATAAAGTATTATTTTCGTTCTTAATTTTGACTAATTCGTTTAATTTTATATCAGTCTTTTTTTTTTTTGCTTTCCTCTTGTTCTTTTTTTGTGGTTGTCCCCCCCCCCCCCACACACACACACTTTTTTTTTTTTGACTTCATGCGGTTTATTTTAACGGACAGAAGGTATGTCGATCTAGAACGCTATGATAAAAAAGCAACAATAAGATGAAGAAAATAAGTCAAAATTAATAAGATTATCTTCGTCTGACACAGGACCTCATGGAGAGAGGGTAACAGTTTGGGGCCAAGCTTTTAAACTGGAAGGGACTACATGCCTTACAATTTTTTCCATGCTTCGTACGATAAAAGAATAAATGAGATGAAGGTAAATGAGAAAGCAGAGTGACTGTGGTGCGTCAGTCTTCCAGTAGACGATGTCATGCTTAAAACCTGTATTTAGAAATGCTACCTTTCACCTGTGCGTTGTGGTGCAGTGAATATCGACTCGGAACGACTAAATCAAGGAGCCGAGTTCGAATTCCAGTTGAATTCCTTACATTCACTTTCGCACAAATACCCTGGGGAAAGGTATTAATCCGTCACTTCCCTCCAGTTATGGGTTAAATAATAGAACAGATTGGGTTTTATAGCATTGGCTGGCAATTAGTCTACCGCAGAAAGCAATGGCAACCTACTGCGGGATAATCTTCTACCCTGTCAGTCATGTCTCTTTCGAGACATGATCACCCAAAGCGTGTATCACGTATGGCACTCAACTGACTGACCTTTTACCTGCGTGGAACAGCGGCGTTTCGTAGCAGAAGTAAATAATCAACTATCTCTGTGGGTCTCTGTGTAAAAAATACATGGATTGAAGTTCTTTTCATTACTAGTATATTTTTACATGTGAGTCTTTCAAGAGAATTTGAATAATCACGTCGAAATATCAGCCAATCAGTTAATTGCCATATGTGATACAGGCTTGGGCGAACATGTCTCGAAAGAGACATGACTTTCTGAGCAGAAGATTCTCCCGCAGTAGGTTGGCATTACTTTCTGCGGTAGACTTGTTGCCAGCCAAGGCTATAGAACCCAATGACTGGAGGGAGGAGATGGATTAATACCTGTCCCAAGTGTATTTACGAGGAAGTGAACTCCTAACTCTGATGTCTCGTTTGCAGTCGATATCCACGGTACCAAAACGCACATCCTATCGCACGTATTTATATATTAGTTGATTTTGTAAACGCCGCTTATATGTGGCATGAGGCTCAAAATTGAGGTACTCAGTGAGAATCGATCCCACTCAGTTAAGTACCATACGTAAAACACGCTTTGGGCGATCATGTCTCAAAAGAGACATGACGGAATAGGAAGAAGATTATACCTCAGTAGGTTGCCATTGCTTTCTGCGGTAGACTGGTTACCTGCCAAGGCTACAGACCCCAATCTGTCCTTTTATTTGACTCATAGCTGGAGGAGAAAGAAATGTATTATATTATTAGGTAGTAATTAGTGGGGGATCAGTTTATTTACTTCATAACAATAGAAAACCGATCCCCCACTTTATGCTCAGTAGAAGCCTTAATCATGATTTCAACTATTATATTTAGTCAGTCAGTTAAGTGCCATACGTGATACACGCTTTGGACGATTATGTCTCAAAAGAGATATGACTGGCTAGGCAGGAGAATATCCCTCAGTAGGTTGCCATTGCAATCTGCGGAAGACTGGTTGTCAGCCAATGCTGTAGAACCCAATCTGTCCTATTATTTAACCCATAACTGGCGGTAAGAGACGGATTAATACCTTTCCTAAAGGTATTTGTGCGTAAGTGAATGCAACGAACTCAAATGAAATTCGAACACGATTTCTCGTTTTGATCCGATATCCACTGCACTACAATGCACATCCACATCCCACTACTCAATTGTAATAGGTTCTTGCGGGACAAGCTTGTTAACCATTACATCACATCGAGGTGCCCCACGTTATTATATATTAGTGTTTTATTTATACAAATTATATATTATATTAGTCTTCATTTTTATGCGCCATGTCCTTTCAGAACGTAGGCGATCATAGCTTTCTATATCTCCCTGTCCCTGGTGGCTCTTAGCACGCTTTCTCCTGTTGCACCATGCAACCTTCGTTCCGTCATCCACCTGATCAGGTCCTTCAAATATGTTATCCGCTGCTTTCCCCTATCTCTTTTCCCCTCTATCTGGCCTGTTAGTAACAGGTTCTCCAAGCCATCTTTCCTCATTGCATGTCCCAGTAATTTCAGCTGTCTTTTCCTGATGCTCAGTATTAATTTCCTTTTCGTCTCCATCCTTTCCAAAACTTCGTCATTGCTCACATGCCCGGTCCATGATATCCGCAGCATCCTTCTGTAGAACCACATTTCACCTGATTCAAGTTTTTCCTTCATCTTCGAAGATATTGTCCAACATTCACTTCCATATTGAACAACCGACATCACATAGCAATCCAGTACTCCCCTCTTTGTTTCTAGTGAAATTGTCCTGTTTCTTAATACTTTACTTAACTTCTGGAATGCTTCTTTCGCCATGCCAATTCGCCTTCGGATCTCAGTGTCGCACTTTCCGTCTTCTGTTCGAACACTTCCTAGGTATTTAAATTTCTGTACCTGCTTGATTTTAGAGTCCTTTACCTGTAATTGGCATTTTGGGCTACCCTTTAGGACTTCTTAATAACCGAAAGCGCCCGAAAAAACAAAACCTTCGGATAATTCCTATATGATTTGAGTTCTGAAAAGAAAACAATCATGTGGGCACATGAAGAATTATACAAAAAATTAATGATGATACCTTTGTCTGTAATTTTCAAATAAAGCTGCATAAAAGAGAGATTGCATATGAATTTTAAGGGTTATTTTTTTATATCTATCTTTTCCCCATACGCTCTTACACCCTGATTGAGCCCTCTGGAAGAATGGTAGACTTGAAAAAACAGTAGCTACTCTAGCATCTACGCATTGTTCATTCAGCAATGAATTAGAACACTCTCAGCTATTGGGCGTGTATAATGATAATATACACGCTAAAAAGTCTGCCTCCTTCTACCGAGCGCCCGTAGCTCAGAGGTAGAATCGCCGACTGACGTCTGTTCGGTCAGTTCGGTCGGGTTTCAATCCTGGGTAAAAAGCAATCGTCTGTCTAACCGTACTGATGAGCTGTGATACAGTGAAACAGATCTGTCTGCGGATGACTATATATATATATATATATATATATATATATATACAGTTATGAATTAATTGTACATTGCGACACGGAAATTTCTGTTTCGAGATAGATTCTCATCATCAGGCAATGTTGCTGTTGGTTGTGCAGATGATTTACATTTAAATGACAAAAACTTTGATTTGCTGTGTATGTATGTGGGAAGATATATTTTTATATCTAAGCTCTAATATGTATAATTATATTAAGCTCTATAATACTCATTATATTGAGCACTGTTCATAATAAAATAAATGCCAGAGCACTCAAAAAAAAAAACCTTGAGTCCTCTTCACCTTGAATTCATCCGTTCAGAAATAACTTGACTGTCAGCTATATACAACCGTATTCTAAGATCAACGGTAAAATAAGGTTTTGAACGAGTGAAAGCCTGATAGTTTTAGCAAAGCTTATTCTTTTATTTAACCCTCTAGGGCCATTCGTATCATATTAGTGGAGGATCTGTTTATTACTTCATAACAATATAGAACTGATCCCCCACTTTATGACAAGTAGAAGCCTTAATCATATTATATTATTAACCCTCTAGGGCCATTCGTATCATATTTGATACAGTATGAAAACAAGCCTTGAAAGAAATATTTTCCTGAAAAATTTTTTAAGAGAAATATTTTATAAATTTCAAATGAAAGCAGTACTGACTGCTCAGTCAATGAATACCAAATGTTTCCTTATAGGGAAATACCAAATGTTTCCTTATAGGGAAATACTGCATCAAGTATGATACGAATGGCCCTAGAGGGTTAACCTTCTGGACTGGTGTTACAGAATCACAAATAACTGTGTCTAACAGCAGCAACAGCTACAACGGATATCACTTGTAAGTCGAAGAGAGAATAATGACATAATCAAGATGTTAACGTTCCCAACGACTTCATCATTACTCGAAAAAGAGAGAACAAGTTGAAAAACTTTTATTTTAAAACGAAAATTTTAGAAATTTCAACTGAAAACAGAACTGGTTTCTCGGTTAATGAATGACAGGATGATTCCTTGTTAGGAAATGGCTATCACCATTATCATATTCAGTTACTAATAGCTTACCCACTGTTTCACCCATCCACCTATACTAACCGATCCCATTGTTCTTGGTATTTTAATATCCTTTCTTTGTAATCTACATTTAAAAAGTTGAGTATTTTTATAACAAAAACACTGTCACCTGACGTCGAAAAGGCAAGGGAGATAACTAATTTTGCACTGTCGATATTAATAGATAAAGGGGTTACTGAAAAAATATACGTTAAAATTCATATTGTTCTCCTTTTGATCTCATTCCTCAGCGTCTTTGCTCTTGGAAGTTATTGCACCACCGTAGAGAGTTTGCTACTAGTGCCAGTTGTTGGTATTCGAATCCTGATAATTATGGTTAAATAAGATTGTTCAATGAAAAATGCCGATTCTCTCAAACACATTGCCCGGAAGTTTAACGGAATGCATTTTTCTCTGCGTGCTTCACCTTGTCTCTTTTCCTTTCTCTTGTCGCTCTCTTTCATTTTGTTTCGATGTCTTTTGTTTACACACTTTCTCTATTTCTCTTACTCTTCTTATTTTTTACCCTTTTTTTTTCTCTTTCTCGCAATGTTTCTTTCTGTCTTTTTTTAATATTTCTTTTTTTTTTCTTATCCAACCTCTCCTTCTTTATCCTTCTTCGTTTTCTTTCAGTTTTGACTACTCTTTTTCTTTCTTACTTTCTTTTCTCTCTCTCTCTCATTCTTTATCCTACTAATACTCTCTCTCTCTCTCTCTCTCTCTCTCTCTCTTTCTCTCTTTCAAACTCACGCTTTCTGTCGAGTTTTATCAAGTTCTCAGGCGCTTTGCAACCGTAACAACAATTTGGCGGCAAATGCCAAAGGGTATCACTGAATAGAATAGATCCCGTAACTGCTGTCAAATGCCTACACTGGAATAACGATGTCACTTTACAAAAAGAGAAAAAAAAAATAAAAATAAAACATAGGTGCGCCGAGATGAGGTCTTCCCTTGAAAAACAAAAACAAAAAAAAACAAAAAAATAGGCCAGAAAAGAACAGTGAAACCTTTATCTAAAAACCGTGAGACTTGATAATGGCAGTCGACAAAAGAAAGAAAGAAAGAAAGATAAATGATAAACAAAGAGAAAAGAATAAAATAATGAAAGAAAGAAAGAAAGAAAGAAAGAAAGAAAGAAAGGAAATATTTCGACGCAATAAGGATCTTTTGTGTAGAAAGAAAGACTATACATTTATACAGTTATGACATAGAATATTGCAGATAAATAATACCATGTGTAAGCGCATATTGCTGTTCACTAAAAAAATGAAAATAAAATTGTTCCTGGTCTTTTTTTAAATTTCTATTTAAAAATCAATCAACAAAACGAACTCACTTCGTGTTTTTTTATAAGTTATTTTTTATTTTATAGCCGTTAATTGATTTTTGTAACTCACTGAAGCAATACCTGTCTTGTCTAATGCTTTTCAGTCGAGAAAGATGAAACAAAATGTCGGACAAGAGTGAACATCGGTGATTTCTAATATCGTTTACGAACCCGTCAATCACTATAAGCAGAAAACAATCACAGTATTATTGCACTTTATTGCAAAAGGATATTTGAATCATTTCTTAATGAAAAACACTGCACCTCTCACAACAGACCTCAAGTGGAATGACTACATAGACCCATAGCTAAATCTGATGCTAAGAAAGTCGGTTCTCTGTGCAGGGCCAGGAAGTTTTTCCCGTCTGAAACAATCCTGTACATATACAAATCTACCATCCGCCCGTGCATTGAATAATGCTGCCATATCTAGTCGGGTGCTCCTGCTATCCACCGAAGGGTCCTTGACAAACTCCAACGGAGAATCTGTAAAGTCATGTAATGTGTAGTCACTTTCTCACCAGCGCAATGTGGGTTCCCCGTGTCTCTCCTACAAATACTTTCATGGCTTCTGCTCAGATGAAGTTAGCTCACGGGTACTCCCCATACATGAATTTACTTGAGTCACAAGATTAGCAACTAGGTCCCACCATTTTACTGTGAAACCAATTAATTGTAAACGCAAATTCTACCCCAGCAGCTTCTCTCGCACTTCCCGCCTGTGAAATTCCCTTCCGTTTACTTGTTTTCCCGACAGCTACAATCTCCAAGAATTTAAATGCAAAATCAATAGTCATCGCCGATCTCACTAAGCTGCATCCTCTCACTCACTCTCTCTCTCTCTCTCTCTCTCTCTCATGCTCTTCTCTGTCCACTCCACTCTCATCAGTATTCTCTTCCTTCTCTTACCCACTTCCTGATACCTCCTATAACCTGTGACTCTTTCTCATAACTTTTCTGCTATATAACTCCCTGCTAAACAGTGGCAGTAAAATGTCTTGATTGGGGCGATATGATTATATATATATATATATATATATATATATATATATATATATATATGTTTAAACTGGAACATAAATTTCTTAAACAAATAGAGAAGCATTTCCCAAAACTAACCCTCTAAGCAAAATATTCAATCCAATAAAACTAAGCTATAGCTGTTCCAACAATCTAGAAAAAATAATTAAATTACATAACAGTAAAATATTAAAAGCACACAACAAAAATAACTCCAGCACTCATAACAGTCTGCCACATAATAACAAACTTTGTAACTGTAGAAACCCAAACTAATGCCCCATTCCTAATAATTTCTTTAACGAAATCCCTAATATATATGTGTTCGATTTCATCTATGGAGAATCCCAAATATAAAAAAATGTATAACGGAAAAACTATGAACGTATTTAAAGGGCATTTTTACAGTCACCTCTCATCCTTCAATCACAAAGAAAACAAAACATGACATATCCTTCCAAATACTTTTGGAAGTTAAAAAACGAAAATAAAACACCTAAAGTTAAATGAAAAATCCTCAAACAAGCAAGAACACCTAAATCAATAAAGGAACCATGTTTCCTTTGTCTTCAAGAAAACATTGAAATCATTAAATACATAAATAGCGACAAGCTTTTAAACCAGAGGCATGAAACCACAGTAAACAGCAAACACATTAAAGAACTAACCTTACAATCATGCTGAAAAATACTGCACAAGCCAAAACTAGGACCCCCCTAGAGACGATAAATCTTTATAGTACTAACAACCCTCTTATATCAAATTTTGCCTATTACACACAATGAACTACAATCAAATCTAATTTAAAGATTTATAGAAAAAAGTAACTTCCTGAATTCAGAATTAAGGTTAAATATACAAAATTAGATTAATTGTACAACTGTGCTTAAATACAAAAATATTCTATAGTTGTACAAATAAACATTAAAGATAGGTCCAATTCCAGCCTTCCCCACCCTTTACACCTCTAATAAAACCAAAGAATAAAGGTGGTCATATAACACACTTTCTTGAATCAACTATATCCCCTACCTACCCCACTTTCTTCAAAATTCTAACGGACAATTTGCAAGACTTATTCACTTATCGCTAACCCCCGCCAACATCCCACACACAACTCCCAAATATAAGGAAAGAGGTCTTTCTTTCCTTTCCACACCACCTGATGAGACATTGGAAGTCAAATGTCGAAATAAAATGTACAATTTGTAGTGGATATATATATAAAAAAAATTGTACGTGTTCTAAAATATAATTTATAATAATTTTTTTTTTTAATCATATCACCACAAGCAAGGCGGTAACGCCACTTATGTGCAGGGGGCTACGTAAGAGTGAAAAGATTGGAAAAGAGAAAGCCGGAAACCACATCCTAAATAGGGAACAAGGGATGAGCCTCTTCACCTGTTCAATAGACGTGGGTGGAGTGTGAATCGGGCGATAGTTTAGTCTATCTACTCCAATTGAAAAGAAAAACAAATGAGTGAAAAGATTGGAAAAGAGAAAGCCGGAAATCACATCCTAAATAGGGAACAAGGGATGAGCCTCTTCACCTGTTCAATAGACGTGGGTGGAGTATGAACCGGGCGATAGTTTAGTCTATCTACTCCAATTGAAAAGAAAAACAAATGAGTGAAAAGATTGGAAAAGAGAAAGCCGGAAACCACATCCTAAATAGGGAACAAGGGATGAGCCTCTTCACCTGTTCAATAGACGTGGGTGGAGTATGAACCGGGCGATAGTTTAGTCTATCTACTCCAATTGAAAAGAAAAACAAATGAGTGAAAAGATTGGAAAAGAGAAAGCCGGAAACCACATCCTAAATAGGGAACAAGGGATGAGCCTCTTCACCTGTTCAATAGACGTGGGTGGAGTATGAACCGGGCGATAGTTTAGTCTATCTACTCCAATTGAAAAGAAAAACAAATGAGTGAAAAGATTGGAAAAGAGAAAGCCGGAAACCACATCCTAAATAGGGAACAAGGGATGAGCCTCTTCACCTGTTCAATAGACGTGGGTGGAGTATGAACCGGGCGATAGTTTAGTCTATCTACTCCAATTAAAAAGAAAAACAAATGAGTGAAAAGATTGGAAAAGAGAAAGCCGGAAACCACATCCTAAATAGGGAACAAGGGATGAGCCTCTTCACCTGTTCAATAGACGTGGGTGGAGTATGAACCGGGCGATAGTTTAGTCTATCTACTCCAATTAGTCTATCTACTCCAATTATTCACTGCTCTATATATAATATAATATACAGCACTGTTTTAAATTAATGTTTTGGACGTTGTAAATTTTTCTTCGTCCTTTCTTCACTCATAAATATATGTATATATATATATATATATATATATATATATTACGGAAATTAACGAATTTAACGAAACTTGGTTGTAAACAACCGACAATTTGAAATGAATTGTTTGAACATTATTTTTTATCAATACTCGTATTTAAGTAGATATTCTGTTTTTTTTAATTAAACAGTATTAAATATTTATATCTCCCGGCCTATTTACGATAAATTGTTATTACGAAAATGTGTGCCATTTGGCAGGATTCGAACCTGCGACCAGATTTGCCAGATCAAATGGTAGCTTCCCCTATGTAAATAGGGGTCGCAAGTTCGAATCCTGCCGAATGGCACACATTTTCGTAATAACAATTTATCGTAAAGCGTAGACGTTAAAATTAAATCTCAAAATAAAACAGGTATTATATTTTCTTTCCAGCTGCCAGCTTTTCGTTCAGATGTCATCAGCGAGGATTTTTGCTATATTTTAAAATATTAAGCTACAAATATAATTATTATTAAAAAGAAAGACAAAATGATATTAAAACGGACTCAATCTTGTCATCGGACCGGAAAAACATGTGAGAAAGACTTAGGTCATGTCGGGTAATTTCACATAATAAAGAAAATCCTGCTGTTTGCCATCAGTTGACAACTCGAAAGCAAAGAAAAAAAAATAGAAAAGATTCCCAATCCTTAAGTGAAACGTCGAATGTGCCACACTTAAAAAGCGTTCATACAAACAGGATTATCACAAAAGGTGTTGGCCAATCGTTGAGTTCATAATAATCTGCCATTGCATCAGCGTTGTTGCCTGACACGATTGGCTATTTCTGAAACAAAGTGGGACATGTTGCTTGATCCTGCATTCCAATCTTGGTGAGGTGCTTCCAATGTCACAAGATTCCCACTGAGACGTAAATGAATACACGACGGAACTTTTTTTGTTTGTATGGGGGTGGATGGGAGGAAGGAACACGATCTTTGCCGATGGACGAAAAAACTTCTTCGTGTCAAACACTTGGAGAAAATTCTCAGCAGGAAAACTACGTGTGACAGACTTAGAGATTTCAGGAGTAAACCGAAGGATAACATTTTTTTAATGGTAATTCTGTTTATGGTTTAACATTTTAAAATTACCAACGATCCTCTTTGATAAAAATGTTCGAAAAGTTGGCCACTTAAGAGAAAATGTACCATTTAATAGTTACTTTCAACATGTTTTCTCTTCTGCAAAACATTTTACGAAATTCTCAAATAAACTATTATCCCTGTTCCACGAAATAGTTGTAGTCTGATCTTTCCACGAATACTTCAAACTCTCAACTTGGCAAAAACTTTTAGTACTCTCATATTGCCACAAATTGTTTGTACTTTCATCTTTTCAAGAATTATTTGAATTCGCATAATTTCCACAAATTAATCGTCGTCTCATTTATGTGAACTTTTTCACAAATTATTCGAACTCTCTTATTTCCAAGACGTATTACTAGTCTTATCGCCCCAGAAATTATTCAACATCTCTCATTTCCAAGACTTATTAGTAGTCTTATCTCCCCAGGAATTATTCAACTTGCCTTATTTCCAAAACTTATCTTATCTCCACAGAAATTATTCCAACTATCTCATTTCTAAGATTTATCAGTAGTCATATCTTCCCAGGAATTATTCAAGCTCTCATATTTCCAAGACTTATTAGAAGTCTTATCTCCCCAGGAATTACTCGAACTCTCTTATTTCCAAGACTTATTAGTAGTCTTATCTCCACAGGAATTATTCGAACTATCTTATTTCCAAGACTTATTAGTAGTTTTATCTCCCCAGGAATTACTCGAATTCTATTGTTTCCAAGACATATTAGTAGTCTAATCTCCCCAGATATTAGTCAACCTCTCTTAATTCCAACATTTATTAGTAGTCTTACTTCCTCAGGAACTATTCGAACTCTCTTATTTCCAAGGCTTATTAGTAGTCTTATCTCCCCAGGAATTATTCGAACTCTCTTATTTCCAAGACGTATTAGTAGTCTTATCTCCACAGGAATTATTCGAACTCTCTTGTTTCCAAGATTTATTAGTAGTATTATCTCCCAGGGAATTATTCGAAATCTCTTATTTCCAAGATGTATTAGTTGTTTTATCTCCCAGGAATTATTCGAACTCTCTTATTTGTAGAATTTATCGGTAGTCTTTCTCCCCAGGAAGTATTCAACCACTCTCATTTCCAAGACTTATTACCAGTCTTAACTCCCCAGGAATTATTCAACCTCTCTTATTTCCAAGACATATCAGAGCTCTTATCTCCCGAGGAATTATTCAACCTCTCTTATTTCCATGATATATTAGTAGTCTTATCTCCCCAGGAATTATTCAACCTCTCACATGTCCAATATTACTATTAGTCTTATCGCACCAGGAATTATTCAAACACTCTTCTTTGCAAGACATATTATTAGTCTTATCTCCCCAGGAATTATTCAACATCACTTATTCCAAGTCTTGTTAGTAGTCTTATCTCCACAGGAATTATTCAACAACTCTTATTTCCGACATATATTATTAGTCTCATCACCGCAGTAATTATTCGAACTCACTTATTTCCAAGACGTATTAGTAGTCTTATCTGCCCAGGAATTATTCAACCTCTCACATTCCAAGATTAATTAGTAGTCTTATCTCCCCAGGAATTATTCAACCTCTCTAATTTCCAAGACATATTAGTAGTCTTATCGCCCCAGGAATTATTCAACCTCTCTTATTTCCAAGACATGTTAGTAGTCTTATCTCCCCAGAAAGTTTTCGAACTCACTTATTTTGAAGACGTATTACTAGTCTTATCTCCACAGGAATTATTCGTACTCACTTATTTACAAAACTTATTAGTAGTCTTATCTCCCCAGGAATTATTCGAACTCCCTTATTTCCAAGACTTATTAGTAGTCTTATCTCCCCAGGAATTATTCGAACTCTCTTATTTCCAAGACGTATTAGTAGTCTTATCTGCCCAGGAATTATTCAACCTCTCACAATTCCAAGATTAATTAGTAGTCTTATCTCCCCAGGAATTATTCAACCGCTCTAATTTCCAAGACATATTAGTAGTCTTATCGCCCCAGGAATTATTCAACCTCTCTTATTTCCAAAACGTATTAGTAGTCTTGTCTACCCAGGAATTATACAACCTCACTTGTTTCCAAGAATTGTTAGTAGTTTTATCTCCCCAGGAATTATTCAACATCTCTTATTTCCAACATTTATTAGTAGTCTTATCTCCCCAGGAATTATTCGAACTCTCTTATTTCCAAGACTTATTAGTAGTCTTATCTCCCCAGGAATTATTCGAACTCTCTTATTTCCAAGACGTATTAGTAGTCTTATCTCCCCAGGAATTATTCGAACTCACTTATTTCCAAGACGTATTAGTTGTTTTATCTCCCCAGGAATTATTCGAACTCTCTTATTTGTAGAATTTATCAGTAGTCTTTCTCCCCAGGAAGTATTCAACCACTCTTATTTCCAAGACTTATTACCAGTCTTAACTCCCCAGGAATTATTCAACCTCTCTTATTTCCAAGACGTACTAGTAGTTTTGTCTCCCGAGGAATTATTCGAAATCCTTTATTTCCAAGACGAATTAGTAGTCTTATCTCCCGAGGAATTATTCGAACTCTCTTATTTCCAAGACATACTAGTAGTCTTGTCTCCCGAGGAATTATTCGAAATCCCTTATTTCCAAGACGTATTATTAGTCTTATCTCCCCAGCAATTATTCGAACTCTCTTATTTCCAAGACGTACTAGTAGTCTTGTCTCCCGAGGAATTATTCGAAATCCCTTATTTCCAAGACGTATTAGTAGTCTTATCTCCCCAGGAATTATTCGAACTCTCTTATTTCCAAGACGTATTAGTTGTTTTATCTCCCCAGGAATTATTCGAACTCTCTTATTTGTAGAATTTATCAGTAGTCTTTCTCCCCAGGAAGTATTCAACCACTCTTATTTCCAAGACTTATTACCAGTCTTAGCTCCCCAGGAATTATTCAACCTCTCTTATTTCCAAGACGTACTAGTAGTCTTGTCTCCCGAGGAACTATTCAACCTCTATTATTTCCAACATATATTAGTAGTCTTATCACCGCAGTAATTATTCGAACTCTCTAATGTCCAAGACGTTTTAGTAGTCTTACCTTCGCAGGAATTATTCAACCTCTCACATTTCCCAGATTAATTAGAAGTCTTATCTCCCCAGGAATTATTCAACCTCTCTTCTTTCCAAGACATATTAGTAGTCTTATCGCCCCAGGAATTATTCAACCTCTCTCATTTCCAAGACGTATTGGTAGTCTAATGTCGCCAGGAATTATTCAACCTCTAAGATTTCTAAGACATATCGTATTTCTAAGACATATCACTACTGTTATCTCCACAGGAATTGTTCAGCATCTCTTATATGCAAAATTTATTAGTCGTCTTATCTACCCAGAAATTATTCAAACTCTCTTATTTCCAAGACATACTAGTTGTCTTATCTCCCCAGGAATTATTCGAACTCTCTTATTTTCAATTCGTACTAGTAGTCTTGTCTCCCGAGGAATTATTCGAACTCTCTTATTTCCAAGACGTATTAGTAGTCTTATCTCCCCAGGAATTATTCGAACTCTCTTATTTCCAAGACGTATTAGTTGTTTTATCTCCCCAGGAATTATTCGAACTCTCTTATTTGTAGAATTTATCAGTAGTCTTTCTCCCCAGGAAGTATTCAACCACTCTTATTTCCAAGACTTATTACCAGTCTTAACTCCCCAGGAATTATTCAACCTCTCTTATTTCCAAGACGTACTAGTAGTCTTGTCTCCCGAGGAACTATTCAACCTCTATTATTTCCAACATATATTAGTAGTCTTATCACCGCAGTAATTATTCGAACTCTCTAATGTCCAAGACGTTTTAGTAGTCTTACCTTCGCAGGAATTATTCAACCTCTCACATTTCCCAGATTAATTAGAAGTCTTATCTCCCCAGGAATTATTCAACCTCTCTTCTTTCCAAGACATATTAGTAGTCTTATCGCCCCAGGAATTATTCAACCTCTCTCATTTCCAAGACGTATTAGTAGTCTAATGTCGCCAGGAATTATTCAACCTCTAAGATTTCTAAGACATATCGTATTTCTAAGACATATCACTACTGTTATCTCCACAGGAATTGTTCAGCATCTCTTATATGCAAAATTTATTAGTCGTCTTATCTACCCAGAAATTATTCAAACTCTCTTATTTCCAAGACATACTAGTTGTCTTATCTCCCCAGGAATTATTCGAACTGTCTTATTTCCAAGACGTACTAGTAGTCTTGTCTCCCGAGGAATTATTCGAAATCCCTTATTTCCAAGACGTATTAGTAGTCTTATCTCCCCAGGAATTATTCGAACTCTCTTATTTCCAAGACGTACTAGTAGTCTTGTCTCCCGAGGAATTATTCGAAATCCCTTATTTCCAAGACGTATTAGTAGTCTTATCTCCCCAGGAATTATTCGAACTCTCTTATTTCCAAGACGTACTAGTAGTCTTGTCTCCGGAGGAATTATTCGAAATCCCTTATTTCCAAGACGTTTTAGTAGTCTTATCTCCCCAGGAATTATTCGAACTCTCTTATTTCCAGGACGTAATAGTAGTCTTGTCTACCGAGGAATTATTCGAAATCCCTTATTTCCAAGACGTATTAGTAGTCTTATCTCCCCAGGAATTATTCGAACTCTCTTATTTCCAAGACGTACTAGTAGTTTTGTCTCCCGAGGAATTATTCGAAATCCCTTATTTCCAAGACGAATTAGTAGTCTTATCTCCCGAGGAATTATTCGAACTCTCTTATTTCCAAGACATACTAGTAGTCTTGTCTCCCGAGGAATTATTCGAAATCCCTTATTTCCAAGACGTATTATTAGTCTTATCTCCCCAGGAATTATTCGAACTCTCTTATTTCCAAGACGTACTAGTAGTCTTGTCTCCCGAGGAATTATTCGAAATTCCTTATTTCCAAGACGTATTAGTAGTCTTATCTCCCCAGGAATTATTCGAACTCTCTTATTTCCAAGATGTATTAGTTGTTTTATCTCCCAGGAATTATTCGAACTCTCTTATTTGTAGAATTTATCGGTAGTCTTTCTCCCCAGGAAGTATTCAACCACTCTCATTTCCAAGACTTATTACCAGTCTTAACTCCCCAGGAATTATTCAACCTCTCTTATTTCCAAGACATATCAGAGCTCTTATCTCCCGAGGAATTATTCAACCTCTCTTATTTCCATGATATATTAGTAGTCTTATCTCCCCAGGAATTATTCAACCTCTCACATGTCCAATATTACTATTAGTCTTATCGCACCAGGAATTATTCAAACACTCTTCTTTGCAAGACATATTATTAGTCTTATCTCCCCAGGAATTATTCAACATCACTTATTCCAAGTCTTGTTAGTAGTCTTATCTCCACAGGAATTATTCAACAACTCTTATTTCCGACATATATTATTAGTCTCATCACCGCAGTAATTATTCGAACTCACTTATTTCCAAGACGTATTAGTAGTCTTATCTGCCCAGGAATTATTCAACATCTCACATTCCAAGATTAATTAGTAGTCTTATCTCCCCAGGAATTATTCAACCTCTCTAATTTCCAAGACATATTAGTAGTCTTATCGCCCCAGGAATTATTCAACCTCTCTTATTTCCAAGACATGTTAGTAGTCTTATCTCCCCAGAAAGTTTTCGAACTCACTTATTTTGAAGACGTATTACTAGTCTTATCTCCACAGGAATTATTCGTACTCACTTATTTACAAAACTTATTAGTAGTCTTATCTCCCCAGGAATTATTCGAACTCCCTTATTTCCAAGACTTATTAGTAGTCTTATCTCCCCAGGAATTATTCGAACTCTCTTATTTCCAAGACGTATTAGTAGTCTTATCTGCCCAGGAATTATTCAACCTCTCACAATTCCAAGATTAATTAGTAGTCTTATCTCCCCAGGAATTATTCAACCGCTCTAATTTCCAAGACATATTAGTAGTCTTATCGCCCCAGGAATTATTCAACCTCTCTTATTTCCAAAACGTATTAGTAGTCTTGTCTACCCAGGAATTATACAACCTCACTTATTTCCAAGAATTGTTAGTAGTTTTATCTCCCCAGGAATTATTCAACATCTCTTATTTCCAACATTTATTAGTAGTCTTATCTCCCCAGGAATTATTCGAACTCTCTTATTTCCAAGACTTATTAGTAGTCTTATCTCCCCAGGAATTATTCGAACTCTCTTATTTCCAAGACGTATTAGTAGTCTTATCTCCCCAGGAATTATTCGAACTCTCTTATTTCCAAGACGTATTAGTTGTTTTATCTCCCCAGGAATTATTCGAACTCTCTTATTTGTAGAATTTATCAGTAGTCTTTCTCCCCAGGAAGTATTCAACCACTCTTATTTCCAAGACTTATTACCAGTCTTAACTCCCCAGGAATTATTCAACCTCTCTTATTTCCAAGACGTACTAGTAGTCTTGTCTCCCGAGGAACTATTCAACCTCTATTATTTCCAACATATATTAGTAGTCTTATCACCGCAGTAATTATTCGAACTCTCTAATGTCCAAGACGTTTTAGTAGTCTTACCTTCGCAGGAATTATTCAACCTCTCACATTTCCCAGATTAATTAGAAGTCTTATCTCCCCAGGAATTATGCAACCTCTCTTCTTTCCAAGACATATTAGTAGTCTTATCGCCCCAGGAATTATTCAACCTCTCTCATTTCCAAGACGTATTAGTAGTCTAATGTCGCCAGGAATTATTCAACCTCTAAGATTTCTAAGACATATCGTATTTCTAAGACATATCACTACTGTTATCTCCACAGGAATTGTTCAGCATCTCTTATATGCAAAATTTATTACTCGTCTTATCTACCCAGAAATTATTCAAACTCTCTTATTTCCAAGACATACTAGTTGTCTTATCTCCCCAGGAATTATTCGAACTGTCTTATTTCCAAGACGTACTAGTAGTCTTGTCTCCCGAGGAATTATTCGAAATCCCTTATTTCCAAGACGTATTAGTAGTCTTATCTCCCCAGGAATTATTCGAACTCTCTTATTTCCAAGACGTACTAGTAGTCTTGTCTCCCGAGGAATTATTCGAAATCCCTTATTTCCAAGACGTATTAGTAGTCTTATCTCCCCAGGAATTATTCGAACTCACTTATTTCCAAGACGTACTAGTAGTCTTGTCTCCGGAGGAATTATTCGAAATCCCTTATTTCCAAGACGTTTTAGTAGTCTTATCTCCCCAGGAATTATTCGAACTCTCTTATTTCCAGGACGTAATAGTAGTCTTGTCTCCCGAGGAATTATTCGAAATCCCTTATTTCCAAGACGTATTAGTAGTCTTATCTCCCCAGGAATTATTCGAACTCTCTTATTTCCAAAACGTACTAGTAGTTTTGTCTCCCGAGGAATTATTCGAAATCCTTTATTTCCAAGACGAATTAGTAGTCTTATCTCCCGAGGAATTATTCGAACTCTCTTATTTCCAAGACATACTAGTAGTCTTGTCTCCCGAGGAATTATTCGAAATCCCTTATTTCCAAGACGTATTATTAGTCTTATCTCCCCAGCAATTATTCGAACTCTCTTATTTCCAAGACGTACTAGTAGTCTTGTCTCCTGAGGAATTATTCGAAATCCCTTATTTCCAAGACGTATTAGTAGTCTTATCTCCCCAGGAATTATTCGAACTCTCTTATTTCCAAGACGTATTAGTTGTTTTATCTCCCCAGGAATTATTCGAACTCTCTTATTTGTAGAATTTATCAGTAGTCTTTCTCCCCAGGAAGTATTCAACCACTCTTATTTCCAAGACTTATTACCAGTCTTAACTCCCCAGGAATTATTCAACCTCTCTTATTTCCAAGACGTACTAGTAGTCTTGTCTCCCGAGGAACTATTCAACCTCTATTATTTCCAACATATATTAGTAGTCTTATCACCGCAGTAATTATTCGAACTCTCTAATGTCCAAGACGTTTTAGTAGTCTTACCTTCGCAGGAATTATTCAACCTCTCACATTTCCCAGATTAATTAGAAGTCTTATCTCCCCAGGAATTATTCAACCTCTCTTCTTTCCAAGACATATGAGTAGTCTTATCGCCCCAGGAATTATTCAACCTCTCTCATTTCCAAGACGTATTAGTAGTCTAATCTCGCCAGGAATTATTCAACCTCTAAGATTTCTAAGACATATCTTATTTCTAAGACATATCACTACTGTTATCTCCACAGGAATTGTTCAGCATCTCTTATTTGCAAAATTTATTAGTCGTCTTATCTACCCAGAAATTATTCAAACTCTCTTATTTCCAAGACATACTGGTTGTCTTATCTCCCCAGGAATTATTCGAACTCTCTTATTTTCAATTCGTACTAGTAGTCTTGTCTCCCGAGGAATTATTCGAAATCCCTTATTTCCAAGACGTATTAGTAGTCTTATCTCTCCAGGAATTATTCGAACTCTCTTATTTCCAAGACGTACTAGTAGTCTTGTCTCCGGAGGAATTATTCGAAATCCCTTAATTCCAAGACGATTTAGTAGTCTTATCTCCCCAAGAATTATTCGAACTCTCTTATTTCCAGGACGTAATAGTAGTCTTGTCTCCCGAGGAATTATTCGAAATCCCTTATTTCCAAGACGGTATTAGTAGTCTTAACTCCCCAGGAATTATTCGAACTCTCTTATTTCCAAGACGTACTAGTAGTTTTGTCTCCCGAGGAATTATTCGAAATCCCTTATTTCCAAGACGTATTAGTAGTCTTATCTCCCCAGGAATTATTCGAACTCTCTTATTTCCAAGACGTACTAGTAGTCTTGTCTCCCGAGGAATTATTCGAAATCCCTTATTTCCAAGACGTATTAGTAGTCTTATCTCCCCAGGAATTATTCGAACTCTCTTATTTCCAAGACGTACTAGTAGTCTTGTCTCCCGAGGAATTATTCGAAATTCCTTATTTCCAAGACGTATTAGTAGTCTTATCTCCCCAGGAATTATTCGAACTCTCTTATTTCCAAGATGTATTAGTTGTTTTATCTCCCAGGAATTATTCGAA
Source organism: Ascarosepion bandense (assembly GCA_037127315.1). NCBI lineage: Eukaryota > Metazoa > Mollusca > Cephalopoda > Sepiida > Sepiidae > Ascarosepion > Ascarosepion bandense. The sequence continues at coordinate 51,217 of JBBBDQ010000868.1, read as the reverse complement.
CTCTCTTATTTGTAGAATTTATCGGTAGTCTTTCTCCCCAGGAAGTATTCAACCACTCTCATTTCCAAGACTTATTACCAGTCTTAACTCCCCAGGAATTATTCAACCTCTCTTATTTCCAAGACATATCAGAGCTCTTATCTCCCGAGGAATTATTCAACCTCTCTTATTTCCATGATATATTAGTAGTCTTATCTCCCCAGGAATTATTCAACCTCTCACATGTCCAATATTACTATTAGTCTTATCGCACCAGGAATTATTCAAACACTCTTCTTTGCAAGACATATTATTAGTCTTATCTCCCCAGGAATTATTCAACATCACTTATTCCAAGTCTTGTTAGTAGTCTTATCTCCACAGGAATTATTCAACAACTCTTATTTCCGACATATATTATTAGTCTCATCACCGCAGTAATTATTCGAACTCACTTATTTCCAAGACGTATTAGTAGTCTTATCTGCCCAGGAATTATTCAACCTCTCACATTCCAAGATTAATTAGTAGTCTTATCTCCCCAGGAATTATTCAACCTCTCTAATTTCCAAGACATATTAGTAGTCTTATCGCCCCAGGAATTATTCAACCTCTCTTATTTCCAAGACATGTTAGTAGTCTTATCTCCCCAGAAAGTTTTCGAACTCACTTATTTTGAAGACGTATTACTAGTCTTATCTCCACAGGAATTATTCGTACTCACTTATTTACAAAACTTATTAGTAGTCTTATCTCCCCAGGAATTATTCGAACTCCCTTATTTCCAAGACTTATTAGTAGTCTTATCTCCCCAGGAATTATTCGAACTCTCTTATTTCCAGGACGTAATAGTAGTCTTGTCTCCCGAGGAATTATTCGAAATCCCTTATTTCCAAGACGTATTAGTAGTCTTATCTCCCCAGGAATTATTCGAACTCTCTTATTTCCAAGACGTACTAGTAGTTTTGTCTCCCGAGGAATTATTCGAAATCCTTTATTTCCAAGACGAATTAGTAGTCTTATCTCCCGAGGAATTATTCGAACTCTCTTATTTCCAAGACATACTAGTAGTCTTGTCTCCCGAGGAATTATTCGAAATCCCTTATTTCCAAGGCGTATTATTAGTCTTATCTCCCCAGCAATTATTCGAACTCTCATTTCCAAGACGTACTAGTAGTCTTGTCTCCCGAGGAATTATTCGAAATCCCTTATTTCCAAGACGTATTAGTAGTCTTATCTCCCCAGGAATTATTCGAACTCTCTTATTTCCAAGACGTATTAGTTGTTTTATCTCCCCAGGAATTATTCGAACTCTCTTATTTGTAGAATTTATCAGTAGTCTTTCTCCCCAGGAAGTATTCAACCACTCTTATTTCCAAGACTTATTACCAGTCTTAACTCCCCAGGAATTATTCAACCTCTCTTATTTCCAAGACGTACTAGTAGTCTTGTCTCCCGAGGAACTATTCAACCTCTATTATTTCCAACATATATTAGTAGTCTTATCACCGCAGTAATTATTCGAACTCTCTAATGTCCAAGACGTTTTAGTAGTCTTACCTTCGCAGGAATTATTCAACCTCTCACATTTCCCAGATTAATTAGAAGTCTTATCTCCCCAAGAATTATTCAACCTCTCTTCTTTCCAAGACATATTAGTAGTCTTATCGCCCCAGGAATTATTCAACCTCTCTCATTTCCAAGACGTATTAGTAGTCTAATGTCGCCAGGAATTATTCAACCTCTAAGATTTCTAAGACATATCGTATTTCTAAGACATATCACTACTGTTATCTCCACAGGAATTGTTCAGCATCTCTTATATGCAAAATTTATTAGTCGTCTTATCTACCCAGAAATTATTCAAACTCTCTTATTTCCAAGACATACTAGTTGTCTTATCTCCCCAGGAATTATTCGAACTGTCTTATTTCCAAGACGTACTAGTAGTCTTGTCTCCCGAGGAATTATTCGAAATCCCTTATTTCCAAGACGTATTAGTAGTCTTATCTCCCCAGGAATTATTCGAACTCTCTTATTTCCAAGACGTACTAGTAGTCTTGTCTCCCGAGGAATTATTCGAAATCCCTTATTTCCAAGACGATTTAGTAGTCTTATCTCCCCAGGAATTATTCGAACTCTCTTATTTCCAGGACGTAATAGTAGTCTTGTCTCCCGAGGAATTATTCGAAATCCCTTATTTCCAAGACGTATTAGTAGTCTTATCTCCCCAGGAATTATTCGAACTCTCTTATTTCCAAGACGTACTAGTAGTTTTGTCTCCCGAGGAATTATTCGAAATCCCTTATTTCCAAGACGTATTAGTAGTCTTATCTCCCGAGGAATTATTCGAACTCTCTTATTTCCAAGACATACTCGTAGTCTTGTCTCCCGAGGAATTATTCGAAATCCCTTATTTCCAAGACGTATTAGTAGTCTTATCTCCCCAGGAATTATTCGAACTCTCTTATATCCAAGACGTACTAGTAGTCTTGTCTCCCGAGGAATTATTCGAAATCCCTTGTTTCCAAGACGTATTAGTAGTCTTATCTCCCCAGGAATTATTCGAACTCTCTTATTTCCAAGACGTACTAGTAGTCTTGTCTCCCGAGGAATTATTCGAAATCCCTTATTCCAAGACGTATTAGTACTCTTATCTCCCCAGGAATAATTCGAACTCTCTTATTTCCAAGACGTACTAGTAGTCTTGTCTCCCGAGGAATTATTCGAAATCCCTTATTTCCAAGACGTATTAGTAGTCTTATCTCCCGAGGAATTATTCGAACTCTCTTATTTCCAAGACATACTAGTAGTCTTGTCGCCCGAGGAATTATTCGAAATCCCTTATTTCCAAGAGGTATTAGTAGTCTTATCTCCCCAGGAATTATTCGAACTCTCTTATTTCCAAGACGTACTAGTAGTCTTGTCTCCCGAGGAATTATTCGAAATCCCTTATTTCCAAGACGTATTAGTAGTCTTATCTCCCCAGGAATTATTCGAACTCTCTTATTTCCAAGACGTACTAGTAGTCTTGTCTCCCGAGGAATTATTCGAAATCCCTTATTCCAAGACGTATTAGTACTCTTATCTCCCCAGGACTTATTCGAACTCTCTTATTTCCAAGACGTACTAGTAGTCTTGTCTCCCGAGGAATTATTCGAAATCCCTTATTTCCAAGACGTATTAGTAGTCTTATCTCCCCAGGAATTATTCGAACTCTCTTATTTCCAAGACGTACTAGTAGTTTTGTCTCCCGAGGAATTATTCGAAATCCCTTATTTCCAAGACGTATTAGTAGTCTTATCTCCCGAGGAATTATTCGAACTCTCTTATTTCCAAGACATACTAGTAGTCTTGTCGCCCGAGGAATTATTCGAAATCCCTTATTTCCAAGAGGTATTAGTAGTCTTATCTCACCAGGAATTATTCGAACTCTCTTATTTCCAAGACGTACAAGTAGTCTTGTCTCCCGAGGAATTATTCGAAATCCCTTATTTCCAAGACGTATTAGTAGTCTTATCTCCCCAGGAATTATTCGAACTCTCTTATTTCCAAGACGTACTAGTAGTTTTGTCTCCCGAGGAATTATTCGAAATCCCATATTTCCAAGACGTATTAGTAGTCTTATCTCCCCAGGAATTATTCGAACTCTCTTATTTCCAAGACATACTTGTAGTCTTGTCTCCCGAGGAATTATTCGAAATCCCTTATTTCCAAGACGTATTAATAGTCTTATCTCCCCAGGAATTATTCGAACTCTCTTATTTCCAAGACGTACAAGTAGTCTTGTCTCCCGAGGAGTTATTCGAAATCCCTTATTTCCAAGACGTATTAGTAGTCTTATCTCCCCAGGAATTATTCAACCACACTTATTTCCAAGACTTATTAGTAATCTTATATGCCGAGAAATTATTCAACCTCTCTTATTTCCAAGACGTATTAGTAGTCTTATCTCCCCAGGAATTATTCAACCTCGCTCATTTCCAAGACATATTAGTAGTCTTATTTCGCGAGGAATTATTCAACCACTCACATTTCCAAGACTTATTACTAGTCTTATCTCCCCAGGAATCATTCAACATCTCTTATTTCCAACATATATAAGTAGTCTTATCTATCCAGTAATTATTTGAACTCTCTTAATTCCAAGATATATTAGTAGTCTTATCAACCAAGTAATTATTCGAACTCTCTTATTTCCAAGATGTATTATTAGACTTATCTACCCAGGAATTATTCGAACTCTCTTATTTCAAAGACGTATTAGTAGTCTTATCACCCCAGCCATTAATCGAACTCTCTAAATTCCTAGATATATTAGTAGTCTTATCTCCCGAGGAATTATTCGAACTCTCTTATTTCCTAGACGTATTAGTAGTCTCATCTCCCCAGGAATTATTCAACCTCTCTTATTTCCAAGTCTTATTAGTAGTCTTATCAACCCAGGAATTATTCAACCTCTCTTATTTCCAAGACTTATTAGTAGTCTTATCTCCCCAAGAATTATTCAACCACTCTTATTTCCAATACTTGTTAGTAGTCTTATCTCCCGAGGAATTATTCAACCACTCACATTTCCAAGAATTATTACTAGTCTTATCTCCCCAGGAATTATTCAACATCACTTATTTCCAACATATATAAGTAGTCTTATCTATCCAGGAATTATTCGAACTCTCTTATTTCCAAGACTTAATCGTAGTCTTATCTACCAAGGAATTATTCGAACTCTCTTATTTCCAAGACTTAATCGTAGTCTTATCTACCCAGGAATTATTCGAACTCTCTTATTTCAAAGGCGTATTAGTAGTCTTATCACACCAGCAATTATTCGAACTCTCTTAATTCCCAGATATATTAGCAGACTTATCTCCCGAGGAAGTATTCGAACTCTCTTATTTCCAAGACGTATTAGTAGTCTTATCTCCACAGGAATTATTCGAACTCTCTTATTTCCAAGACGTATTAGTAGTTTCATCTCCCCAGGAATTATTCACCCTCGCTCATTTCCAAGTCTTATTAATAGTCTTATCTCCCCAGGAATTATTCAACCTCTCTTATTTCCAAATATAGTTAGTAATCTTATCTCTCCAGGAATTATCCTAACTCTCTTATTTCCAAAACATATTACCTGTCATATCAACCTACGAATTTTTCAACCTCTCTTATTTCCAAAGCTTATTAGTAGTCTTATCTCCCCATGAATTATTCAACCACTCTTATTTCCAATACTTATTAGTAGTCTTATCTCCCGAGTAATTATTCGAACTCTCTTATTTCCTAGACGTATTAGTAGTCTCATCTCCCCAGGAATTATTCAACCTCTCTTATTTCCAAGGCATATTACTACTCATATCTCCCGAGGAATTATTCAACCTCATTTATTTCCAAGACGTTTTAGTAGTCTTATCTCCCCAGGGATTATTCAACCTCTATTATTTCCAAGATTTATTAGTAGTCTTATCAACCCAGGAATTATTCAACCTCTCTTATTTCCAAGACTTATTAGTAGTCTTATCTCCCCAAGAATTATTCAACCTCTCTTATTTCCAATACTTGTTAGTAGTCTTATCTCCCGAGGAATTATTCAACCACTCACATTTCCAAGAATTATTACTAGTCTTATCTCCCCAGGAATTATTCAACATCACTTAATTCCAACATATAAAACTAGTCTTATCTATCCAGGAATTATTCGAACTCTCTTAATTCCAAGACGTATTAGTAGTCTTATCTACCCAGGAATTATTCGAACTCTCTTATTTCCAAGACTTAATCGTAGTCTTATCTACCCAGGAATTATTCGAACTCTCTTCTTTCAAATGCGTATTAGTAGTCTTATCACCCCAGCCATTATTCGAACTCTCTTAATTCCCAGATATATTAGTAGACTTATCTCCCGAGGAAGTATTCGAACTCTCTTATTTCCAAGACGTATTAGTAGTCTCATCTCCCCAGGAATTATTCAACCTCGCTCATTTCCAAGTCTTATTAATAGTCTTATCTCACCAGGAATTATTCAACCTCTCTTATTTCCAAATATATTAGTAATCTTATCTCCCCAGGAATTATTCAAACTCTCTTATTTCCAAAACATATTACCTGTCATATCAACCCAGGAATTATTCAACCTTTCTTATTTCCAAGACTTATTAGTAGTCTTATCTCCTCAAGAATTATTCAACCTCTCTTATTTCCAATACTTATTATTAGTCTTATCTCCCAGGAATTATTCAACCTCTCTGATTTCCAAGAATTGTTAGTAGTCTTATCTCCCGAGGAATTATTCAACCACTCACATTTCCAAGAAATATTACTAGTCTTATCACCCCAGGAATTATTCAACCTCTCTTATTTCCAAGATTTATTAGTGGTCTTATCTCCCCAAGAATTATTCAACCTCTCTTATTAGTGGTCTTATCTCCCCAAGAATTATTCGACTTCTCTTATTTCCAATGCTTATTAGTAGTCTTATCAACCCAGTAATTATTCGAACACTATTATTTCCAAGACGTATTAGTAGTCTTATGTCCTCAGGAATTATTCGAACTCACTTATTTTGAAGACGTTTCAACCTCTCTTATTTCCAAGATTGTTAGTAGTCTTATCTCCCCAGGAATTATTCAATATCTCTTATTTCCAACATATATTACTAGTCTTATCTCCCCAGGCATTATTCGAACTCTCTTATTTTCAAGACTTATTTGTAGTCTTATCTCCCCAGGAATTATTCAACATCTCTTATTTCTAAGACTTACTAGTAGTCTTATCTCCCTAGGAATTATTCGAACTCTAGTTTTTGTAAATGTTATCGGTAGTCTTATCACCACAGGAATTATTCAACATCTCTTATTTCCAAAACATACTTCCAGTCTTATCTACACAGGAATTATTCAAACTCTCTTATTTCCAAGGCTTATTACTAGTCATATCTCCCCAGGAATTATTCAACCTCTCTTATTTCCAAGTCTCATTAGGACTCTTATCTCCCCAGGATTTCTTCAAACTCTTTTATTTCCAAGACACATTACTAGTCTTATCTCCCCAGGAATTATTCAAACCCTCACGTTTCCAAGATATGTTACTAGTCTGATCTCCCCAGGAATTATTCAAAATCTCTTATTTCCAAGACTTATTACTAGTCTTATCTCCCCAGGAATTATTCGATTTCTCTTAATTCCAGGACATATTAGTAGTCTTATCTCCCCAGGAATTAATCGAAATCTCGTATTTCCAAGACGTATTAGTAGTCTTATCTCCCCAGGAATTATTCAACCTCTCTTATTTCCAATATATATTAGTAGTTTTTCCTCCCCAGGAATTATTCAACCTTTCTTATTTCTAAGACGTATTAGTAGTCTTATCTCCCCAGGAATTTTTCAATCCCTCACATTTCCAAAACATATTACTAGTCTTATCTCCCCGGGAATTATTCAACCTCTCTTATTTCCAAGACATGCTAGTAGTCTTATCTCACAAGGAATTATTCAACATCTCTTATTTCCAAGATATGTTAGTAGTCTTATCTTCCCAGGAATTATTCAACATCTCTTACTTCCAACATTTATTAGTAGTCTTATCTACACATGAATTATTCGAACTCCCTTATTACAAAAACGTATTAGTAGTGTTATCACCCCAGTAATTATTCGAACTCTCTTAATTCCTAGAAATATTAATAGTCTTATCTCCCCAGGAATTATTCAACGACGCTCATTTCCAAGTTTTATTAGTAGTCTTAAATCCCCATGAATTATTCAACCTCTCTTATTTCCAAATATATTAGTATATCTTATCTCCCCAGGAATTATTCTAACTCTCTTATTTCCAAATATATTAGTAATCGTATCTCCCCAGGAATTCTTCAAACTCTCTTATTTCCAAAACATATTACCAGTCATATCACCCCAGGAATTATTCAAACTCACTTATTTCCAAGACTTATTAATTGTCTTATCTCCCCAACATTATTCAACCTCTCTTATTTCCAAGACTTATTAGAAGTCTTATCACCCCAGGAATTATTCAACCTCTCTTATTTCCAAGATTTATTATTCGTCTTGTCTCCCCAGGAATTATTCAACCTGTCTTATTTCCAAGACTTATTAGAAGTCTTATCACCCCAGGAATTATTCAACCTCTCTTATTTCCAAGATTTATTATTCGTCTTGTCTCCCCAGGAATTATTCAACCTCTCTTATTTCCAACATTTAATAGTAGTCTTATCTCCCCAGGAATTATTCAACATCTCTCATTTCCAACATTTATTAGTAGTCTTATCTACACAGGAATTATTCAAACTCTCTTATTTCCAAAACGTATTAGTAGTCTTATCTCCCAGGTAATTAATTCAACCTCTCATATTTCCAAGGCATGTTAGTAGTCTTATCTCCCCATGAATTATTCAACATCTCTCATTTCCAACATTTATAAGTAGTCTTATCTACACAGGACTTATTCGAACTCTCTTATTTTCAACAATTATTAGTAATCTTATCTCCCCAGGAATTATTCGAACTCTCTTATTTCCAAGACGTATTAGTAGTTCTATCTCCCAGTGAATTATTCAACCTCTCTCATTTACAAGATTTATTAGTAGTCTTATCTTCTCAGGAATTATTCAACGTCTCTTATTTCCAAAACTTATTACCAGTCATATCTACCCAGGAATTATTCAACCTCTCTTATTTCCAAGAAGTATTACTAGTCATATCTCAGCAGGAATTCTTCAAACTCTCTTATTTCCAAGACGTTGAATAATTCCAAGAGGTTGAATAATTCCTGGGGAGAAAAGACTACTAATAAGTAGTCTTTTCTCCCCAGGAATTATTCAACCTCTCTTATATCCAAGACGTGTTAGTAGCCTTATCTCCCCAGGAATTCTTCGAACTCTCTTATTTCCGAGATGTATTAGTAGTTTTATCTCCCCAGAAATTATTCGAACTCTGTTAATTCCAAGTCATATTAGTAGTCTTATCTCCCCAGGAACTATTCGAACTCTCTTATTTCCAAGACATATTAGTAGTCTCTTCTCCCCAGAAATTATTCAACATCTCTTATTTCCAAGACGTGTTAGTAGTCTTATCTCCCCAAGAATTATTCAACCTCTCTTATTTCCAAGACATATTAGTAGTCTTATCTCCCCAGGAATTATTCAACCCTTCTTATTTCCAAGACTTGTTAGTAGTTATATTTCCACAGGAATTATTCAACATCTTTTATTTCCAACATTTATTAGTAGTCTGATCAGCCCAGGCATTATTCGAACTCTCTTATTTCCAATACGGATTAGTAGTCTTATCTCCTACAACCTCTCTTATATCCAAGATATATTACTACACTTATCTCCCCAGGAATTATTCAACCACACTTGTTTCCAAAACATATTACTAGTCTTATCTCCCCAGGAATGATTCAACCTCTCTTATTTCCAAGAATTATTAGTAGTCTTATCTCCCCAGGAATTACTCGAACTCACTTATTTCCAAGACTTATTACTATTCTCATCTCCCCAGGAATTCTTCAAACTCTCTTATTTCCAAGACGTATTAGTAGTCTTATCTCCCCAGGAATTATTCAACCTCTCTTCTATCCAAAATTTCTTAGTAGTCTTATCTCCCCCGGAATTATTCAACCTCTCTGATTTCAAAGATTTATTAGTAGTCCTATCTCCCCAGGAAATATTCAACCCCTCTTATTTCCAACATTTATTAGTAGTCTTATCTCTCCAGGAATTATTCGAAATCTCTTATTTCCAAGACGTATTAGTAGTCTTTTCTTCCAAGGAATTATTCAACCTCTCTTATTTCCAAGATTTATTACTACTTTTATCTCCCGAGGAATTATTCAATCTCTCTTATTTCCAAAACTTATTACCAGTCATATCTCCCCAGGAATTATCCTACCACTTTTATTTCCAAGACTTATTAGTAGTCTTACATCCCTAGGAATTACTCGAACTCTCTTATATCCAAGTTTTATTAGTAGTCTTATCTCCCCAGGAATTATTCAACTCTCTTATTTCCAAGTACTATTAGTAGTCTTATCTCGCCCGTAATTATTCGAACTCTCTTATTTCCAAGATTTATTTGTAGTGTTATCTCCCGAGGAATTATTCAACCTCACTCATTTCCAAAACTTATTACTAGTCTTATCTCCCCAGGAATTATTCAACATCTCTTATTTCCAAGACATATTAATAGTCTTATCTCCCCAGGAATTACTGGAACACTTTTATTTCCGAGATTATTAGTAGTCTTATCTCCCCATGAATTATTCAACCTCTCTTATTTCCAAAACTTAGTACTAGTCTTATCTCCACAGGAATTATGCAACCTTTCTTATTTCCAATATTTATTAGTAGTCTGATCTCCCCAGGAATTATTCAGCCTCTATTATTTCTAAGAGTTATTAGTAGTCTTATCTCCAAAGGAATTATTCAACCTCTCTTATTTCCCAAACTTATTGCTAGTCTTTTCTCCCCAGGTATTATTCAACCTCTCTTATTTCCAAGACGTATTACTAGTCCTCTCTTCCCAGGTATTATTCAACCTGTCTTGTTTCCCCGATTTATTAATAGTCTTATCTCCCCAGGAATTATTTAACCCCTCTTATTTCCAAGACTTATTAGTAGTCTTATCTCCCCAGGAATTATTCGTTCTCTCAGCTTTCCACCAATTATTCATATTCTCAACTTTTCTTGAATTATTCGTCCTCTCATCTTTCTTCGAATTTCTAAATAAAGTTTAATTCCCTACGTGGAAATCCCCTTCTGAAACCAAACATTTCATTCTACCTTGTTTCAATTTACAGACCATTTTCTATAAATTCTTTTTGGGGATAGCGAGAAGCTGCCTCGTCACATTCTCTTTGATTGCTTCGACGACTTCAAATCTTGTTCCTTTCATGTTGGATTTGATTTTGCACGTCGAAAGATTTAGGGAATACAGTGATTATCGACCTGGAAAATGTCATGCTTGGCCAAAAACTACTGCACAAGCTATGGTCACTAATGGAACCTGTGTGACGTGGTGAAATAACCACACTCTACACACTCTACACACTTTTCTACCAAACACTGTCATAAACAAGGGAATGGAACTATAACGTTATAAATTAGTGTCTATTCATGACAGAGTTCAAGGTCAATCTGTACCAAAAGAAATCTACTCTGCGTACTTTTGCTTATTTTGATCGAACCTTGTATACTGGATACGCGAATGCTCTATATCAGTGCTTCTCAAAGACTTTTAAGACAAGGATGTGTCGTTTCTCAGGATCTCTTCAACTTTTACAGCGGGAATACTTTGAGGATCCTAGATGTTATGCCTGGATTTGTCATAAGAGACCACAATTTAAACAACCTAAGATACGCAGATGATACAGTGCTGATAGCAGATACAAAAAGGAAACTACAAGACCTCCTACAGAAGCTAATACAGTGAGTGATAAGAAAGGACTACGAATAAACTGTAAGAAAAGTAAAGTATTAAGAAACAGGACAATTTCATTAGAAACTAGGAAGAGAGTACTGGATTGCTATGTGTTGTCAGTTCTTTAATATGGCAGTGAATGTTGGACAATATCATCAAAGATAAAGGAAAACCCTGAAGCAACTGAAATATGGTTCTACAGAAGGATGCTGCAAATATCATGGATCAAGCATGTGAGCAATGATGAGGTTTTGGAAATGATGGAAACAAAAAGGAAATTACTACTGAGCATCAGGAAGAGACAACTGAAGTTCCTGGGACATGCAATGAGAAAGGAGGGCTTGGAGAACCTGATACTAACAGGCCAGATAGATGGAAAAAGAGACAGGGGAAAGTAACGGAGAACATATTTGAAGGACGTAATCAGGTGGATGATGGAACGAGGGTTGTATGGTGTAACAGAAGAAGGCGTTCCAAGAGCCACCAGGACTAGGAAGACGTGGAAAGACATAATCGCCTACGTCCTGAAGGGACAGGGCACATAGAATAATAAGAAGAGTGGGGACTGTGAACCCCGGAATATTTTTTTTTTTTTTAGATATTTACTATTTTAGGGACATTTTGAGATGATCTGTAATAAACATGAGGACATGATATCTTGTTAATTCTAAGGACATTCATCATTGACGTAACAAGTCTTCCCATTGTGCCATTGACCGGTACCATATTTGTGCTATATTAATTATGGGCAATGGTTCGAAGGTATATATTTTTAAAAATCCAGAAAAAATATTTAAAGTTAATATTAATACTTCGTAAGCAATTTGAATTTAATAAAAGGCATTAATCTTCTAAAAATAGACAAATAGTAAAACAAAATATTGATTTTAATTAATTTAAGACGTATTTAAAATATATGATATGTATATATCATGGATATATGAATGGAACAAAGTCTGATGCGTATTCAGTTCACTGTTTTGCTGTTCATTATATCGCATTCGTTAGTTGGATAGCAATAACTTTTAACATGAGTGAGTAAATGAACAATGTAGCCATAATAATACAAAACTAAAATGAAAATGTAAAAAAAAAAAACGAAAACGAGGCAAATATCCTGGCAATCTCTCGTGGCATAGAGTATGTCTATTATTTCTTTCTTTTCTGGAAAATCTCCGCGTACCGGCAGACGATGCTCTACATATTTCGAGATGACCGAACAACTAATCGACCGAAATGATGCCATAAAAATTCAGAACCAGCTAAGGATACTAAATTAATTTAATTCTTTCAGTTATAAATTTGTAACATATAACGTGTGTTAGCACGTGCAATACCCTGTTTTCATCAGCCGTCGACCAGGGGTGATGTCACGGTTTCGGTGCCTATGGCGGGACCGCCACCCCTGGCGCCACCAGCAGCGTTTACCACCAGGCAGGGTATGAAGATAAACTTGTTGATTGTCTCTCTTGTATATTCTCATAAAGAAGTAAAAAAAAACGATCGTTCCTCTTTGCAGATTTTATCGGCAATGAAATTTCCTGAACGCGTTTGCCGTTATTAACGCGCTCGTGAAGGAAGAAGAAGAAAAAACGTTATAGATGACCACAAAAATATTTCATTTGCGCATAGTAATAACTTTTAAATTGAGTGAGTAAAAAAAAAAAGGCAATTTAAAATTATTTAAATAATATTTAGCTAGACTTCTGTTTATTAATGCACTCACTGAGAATTCAACAGAAGGACTAAGTAAGCGAGAAGGATGTCTTGAAGTAAATGGTAACAAAAAGACTATATTCAGAATCAGAGAGTAACAGCTGTAATTTCTTCGATACACAGTGAAAAAGGTGGGTGTGAAGAATGTTTATACTCAGAGTGCATATCAAGAGACTTAAGAGAAGGTAGCAGATTACCTGCTTGAATGGATTATGGGAATAATCTGAAGGGAAGGCGCAAGGCTCAGCAAGAGGACAACACTGCTAATGGTTGAAAGGAATATGATGCTTTGGAGGGCCGTGATCGCCCACGTTCTGAAAGGTCCTGATGCATAGAAGAAGAGACGATCTTCAATAGTGGAATTATTGATCTTTTGGCGATCCTTTTTTTCATTTAATTCTGTAAACTAGCCCTAAAATTCACAAAAACCATATCACCTGAACGATTCCAGCAACAGAGCCAACAAAAAAGTGGGGCCGTGCTAAAAAAGAAAATAATGATATAATCAGGTTGTTAACTTCCACATTATATATACACGTAAGCTCCGACAGTCTATAAATTACTTTTGTGACATGCGTCTCAACTCGCCACTATACAACTCCAAGTCAGAGAATGGGTGAAGGCGAAACACTGGCGCCTCATAACCAGCTGATTTGGATACTCTGAGAGCCCAGGAATGCAATCCATCACGGAGAAGGAAAACTCGGATTTTAAACCTCAGTTGTTTTGCGGTCATATCGAAAACATGGAAAATACCATGGAAGTAAATCCAGACAGAAGAACCGGGCAGGAATTTCCGAAGGCAGTTGGCTGTCAATACTGACAACTTTCCAGCAAATTCTGTCGACAAGCCGTCTTCAAACGTATTTCTTTTGATCTTGTCGGGTATGGCCGAGAGCGAGGTCATGTAATCATGTAATCAACTGGAATAGATAGACTAAACTATCGCCCGGTTCACACTCCACCCACACCTATTGAACAGGTGAAGATCCCTTGTTTCCTGTTTAGGATGTGGTTTCCGGCTTTCTCTTTTCCATTCTTTTTACCCTTACGTAGCCCCCTGCGCATCAGTGGCGTTATCGCCTTGCTTGGGGTGATATGATTAAAAAAAAAAATCTGGGTAGTGCACAGCCTCCATATACAAACAGGCAAAATAATACTATAGCTAATAGTTTTGCGCGAAGTGCTTTATTTTGATAGATGTGAACAATTGGATACATTAAAGAAGTTCCATAGATACGGCAAAGACCAAGACAACTACATGAGAACTTGTCATTAGAGATCCTCCTAAAGAAATGCAGTATTACATAAATAAGCACAAAATTCAATTGAAAAAAAATAAATAAAGTATTTACATTATTCAGATTATTGTCCTCATCTTTGTTGCCATTTATACGACGTTTCGGTCATTGTACGCTCCGGCCTTCTTCAGGTGCTATGAATTTCAAACCAAACCCTTTATTACAATCACCTGAAGAAGGTCGGGTGGTACAACGGCCAAAACAAGTGGCAACCAAGATGAGGACAATAGTCCGAATAATGTAAATACTATAAATACTACCTCGTATCAGAAATATAGACAAATACTAAAAATAAATACGTTGAACTTCTCACGATTTGTTCGGCTGATTGACAACTGCGAAACAAAATTTCATTATAATCTAGCTATGGTACTCTCAGTATCCTTCTGTAGAACCACATTTCTGTTGCTTTGAGTCTCTCCTTCATCTTTGAGGAGAATGTTCAGTATTTGCTGCCATATAAAAGGACAGATGTCACGTAAAATTAATCTTTTCTTTGTTTCCAAAGAAATTTTCCTGTCTCCCAATATTCTGCTTAGTTTTTTGGAATGCGTCATTGGCTATGCAAATGCGCCTTCGGATCTCAGTGTCACACTTTCCGTCCTGTGTTATAACACTTCCCAGATATTGACATACTGTACCTGACTTCATTTTAGTATCAGTCGGTTAAGTGCCATACGTGATACATGCTTTGGGTGATCATGTCTCGAAAAGAGCGCCATACGTGATACACGAAAGATTATCCCGCAGTAGGTTCCCATTGCTTTCTGCGGTAAACTGGTTGCCAGCCAAGGCTATAGAATCTAATCTGTTCTATTATTTAACCCATATTTGGATGGAAGAGACGGATTAATACCTTTCCCAAGGGTATTTGTGCGTAAGTGAATGAAAGGAATTCAACTGGAATCCGAACTCAATTTGACGTTCCGTTTCGATAGCCACTGCACCACAACGCTCATACGCCATTTTAGTATACCCGACCAGTCATTGGTCTTTTGATCTCCTCTCCTAGCTGATGACCATGCTTTCAGTCTTCGTGTAGTTTATACTTTGCCCTAACTTATCGCTTTCCGTCGCTACGTTTTGTAAGAGGTATAGGAGTTGCCTTTCCGTGACTGCTATCAGCACTGTGTCATCCGCATATCTTATATTGTTAAGATTATGGCTGCTAATGATGAATCCTGGAAGGATTTTAATTCTATCAGAATTTTCTCGCTGTATCAGTCAGTCAGTTAAGTGCCATACGTGATACACGCTTGGGTGATCATGTCTCGAAAGAGACATGACTAACTGGGCAGAAGATTTTCTATCCTGCTATTTAAAGTATAGCTGAAGGGAGAAGAGACGGATTGTATTTATAACTCTTAATAAGCGGGGGTCAGTTTATTACTTCATAACAATAGAAAACCGATCCCCCACTTTATGTCCAGTGGCAGCCTTACTTATGTTTCCAACTATTATCTATATTCAGTCGGTTAAGTGCCATACGTGATACACGCTTGGGCGATCATGTCTCGAAAGAGACATGACTGACTGAGCAGAAGATTTTCTATCCTCCTATTTAAAGTATAGCTGAAGGGAGAAGAGACGGATTGTATTTATAACCCTTAATAAGCGGGGGTCAGTTTATTACTTCATAACAATAGAAAACCGATCCCCCACTTTATGTCCAGTGGAAGTCTTACTTATGTTTCCAACTATTATCTATATTCAGTCGGTTAAGTGCCATACGTGATACACGCTTGGGCGATCATGTCTCGAAAGAGACATGACTGACTGAGCAGAAGATTTTCTATCCTCCTATTTAAAGTATAGCTGAAGGGAGAAGAGACGGATTGTATTTATAACCCTTAATAAGCGGGGGTCAGTTTATTACTTCATAACAATAGAAAACCGATCCCCCACTTTATGTCCAGTGGAAGTCTTACTTATGTTTCCAACTATTATCTATATTCAGTCGGTTATGTGCCATACGTGATACACGCTTGGGCGATCATGTCTCGAAAGAGACATGACTGACTGGGCAGAAGATTTTCTATCCTGCTATTTAAAGTATAGATGAAGGGAGAAGAGACGGATTGTATTTATAACCCTTAATAAGCGGGGGATCAGTTTATTACTTCATAACAATAGAAAACCGATCCCCCACTTTATGTCCAGTGGAAGCCTTACTTATGTTTCCAACTATTATCGTCATTCATTCAGTTAAGTGCCATACGTGATACACGCTTGGGCGATCATGTCTCGAAAGAGACATGACTGACTGAGCAGAAGATTATCCTGCAGTAGGTTGCCATTGCTTTCTGCGGTAGACTGATTGCCGATCAAGGCTATAGAACCCAATCTGACCTATTATTTAACTATTAACTGGAAGGAATAGACGGATTAATACCTTTCCCAAGGGTATTTGCGCGTAATTGAATGCAATGAATTCGGCTGGAATTCGAACACGGCTCCCCGATTTCTCATTCCGAGCCGATATCCAATGCACATCTCGCTGTATTGGTTGAATAAATCCGGTGAGAAGACACACCCCTTAAAAAGAAACACTTTGTGTCATCATATCAACGGAATATCTCATTAGTAAGTTATGAGTTGCTCGTATATCTTTTTTAATTTTTTTTTTTTTTGTTTAACTGTCTTTGGATATTTTTTCTTTTAACGATTTAAAAAGCACAATAGTTCCTTACATTTAACTAAAAAGTTAATTAATGAAAAAAAACCATAGGTTACAAAAAAAATATGACAAATAAAATTTAAAAATTTCATAAATATTGATATGTTTTTTTTTTACGGTGCACGCAAACAAGATAAAAGAAAGACAGTCTAACATGGATAACCTGGTGTGAAAGTTTCAGATGTAGATTTAACCAGCTAGTTGGTTTCCATGATCAAATCGGTAAAAGTAACGGCCATATCAGATGATACTATAAAAGCGTAGCAGGCGAGTTCATATTATGCCTACTTTAGTTTCAACTCGTCCTGATTTCTTAAAAAACACTCGTAGAATGTCAGAATCTGGACATCGTGATAAAAAAAAGCAACGATTTCACATATTAGTGTTATTTTTTTACGGATCGATTTAGCATTAGAGAGTTTTACCGTTAATGGTTTAAAGGGATGATTTTTTTCCTTACATACGAAAATAGGGTTAATTTACTCAGACAAAACTACTCGATTAATCATGCATAAAATATAAGAAATGCAATTACTTCAATAGTGGATTTTTTTTTGTTTTGTTTTTTTACGGAGAATTTCCATGTAAAAGTTAACTTGATTTTCCTAAAATGCATACCATTAAATGACGAACTGGAGAATATTCTACTATAAAAAAGTATTTTCATTTCTTATAAAAGAACGAAGATATTTGCATTTTATATTTCTCTCGCAATTGTTGCTTATAAATAAAACTTTGAAATGCCTGTGTAATAGAATTTGACACATGATATACACGCATTTTAAAGACCGACTTAAATTCAATAGTATTGAAATTTAAAACTCGTTTCTGTGCTGATACAACGATGTCTGAATTTGTGCGCTAAATGGATTGTTTCCGTAAAAGAAAGAGCTGAAATAGTTTCTTAAATCTAAATAGCCTTATCAGTCAGTTAAGTGCCATACATGATACACGCTTGGGCGATCATGTCTCGAAAGAGACATGACTGACTGGGCAGAAGAATATCCCGCAGTAGGTTGCCATTGCTTTCTGCGGTAAACTGGTTGCCGACCAAGGCTATAGAACCCAATCTGTCCTGTTATTTGACTCATATCTAGAAAGGGAAGATATGTATTATATTATTATATAGTAATAAGTGGGGGATCAGTTTTATATTGTTATGAAGTAATAAACTGATCCCCCACTTATTACTATATAATAATATAATACATATCTTCCCTTTCTAGATATGAGTCAAATAACAGGACAGATTGGGTTCTATAGCCTTGGTCGGCAACCAGTTTACCGCAGAAAGCAATGGCAACCTACTGCGGGATATTCTTCTGCCCAGTCAGTCATGTCTCTTTTGAGACTGATCCCCCACTTTATGCCCAGCCGAGGCCTTAATCATATGTTCAACGATTATATTCAGTCAGTCATTGAAGTGCCATACGTGATACACGCTTGAGCGATCATGTCTCTAAAGAGACATGACTGACTGGGCAGAAGATTGTCCCGCAGTACCTATACTTAGAGTCAAACCCGAAGCAAAAACTAAAATAAAAGTGCTGAAAAAAATACAGACATACAGGCAGATAAACACACACACACAAACATCTTGCCTTTTATATATATATATATATATATATATATATATTATCGATTTTCTGCACTATTGTAAGAAATGCAACCTTGAAACTTCTGAATATCGTTTCTTATGTCTTTGTCTATGAGTGTATCAAATTTAATTAAAATCGGACCACTCCTTCTATAACTCGATTTTTTTCGTTTATCGATTTTCGATATTTATTGGGGGTACCTCGACACAAAACCTAGCTAAGAACACTCGCAGACGCTTATAGTACAACTGTGTAAACTTTCAAGAAAATCGGTTCAGCCGTTTCGGAGTCTATAGATAACGGACACACACACACACACACACACACACACATACATACACACAAATTTCCATTTATAAATAAGTTTAGATTATTATAATGATTTTTTTAATTGAAACAAGCCTCATAAAAATTCATTATTCATCGAAAAAAGATTTTTTCTTTAAAACAATAGTCCCCCTTAAAATATCTAAACAATTAAAAGTTTTTCTAATAAAATAAGTTCAGTTTTATTGAAAATTTATTTTACAATTCGAAACAGATTTTCTGGAAAGGAGTAGCAGTCCGGAAAAAAATCATTTACATTCTCCAAGGAGTTTTGCTTTTAACTAATAAAAAAATTATGAAAATCTAATTACTCGAAATTTAATGAAATTAAGTAAGTTGGTGGAGGGGGTAACATGTGTAAAGAAAAAAAGATACCAAGTATTTTGGATAGCGATATGCTTGTCAATTACAGTAATTGTCCACGGTTAGGATAGATTAGTGCGACACGGAGATCCGAAGGCGAATTGACATGGCAAAGGACGCGTTCCAGAAGATGAGCAAAATACTAACACACAGGAAAATCTCAATAGAAACGAAGAAAAGAGTGCTAGACTGCTACGTGATGTCAGTCCTTCAATACGGCTCTGAATGCTGGATAATATAATCGAAAATGAGGACAAAACTGGAAGCGGCCGAAATGTGGTTCTACAGAAGGATGCTACGGATATCGTGAACTGAGCATACAAGCAACGACGAAGTGTTAGAAAGAATGGCAACAAAAAGGAAATTGATGCTGAGCATCAGGAAGAGACAACTGAAGTTCCTGGGACATGCAATGAGGAAGGAGAGCCTGGGGAACCTGATACTGACTGGACAGATAGAAGGAAGGAGAGACAGAGGAAGGCAGCGGATAACATATTTGCAGGGTCTGATCAGGTGGATGACGGAACGGGGGTTGCCAGGAGCAACAGGAGCAAACATACTAAGAGCCACAAGGGATAGGGAGACGTGGAGAGCCATGATCGCCTACGTCCTGAAGGGACAGGGCACATAGAAGAAGAAGAAGAAGTTGCACAATCTCAAAGGGCTTTCTTGACCATATAACTTTGCCATTTCTTCATCTCTAAGGCAATATTTTTGGATACCAATAGTGGCATTCCTGTGTTCTCTCTGATTTGTTTTTTCTATTTTTTCGCTAGTCTATCATCTAGTATTTTATAGGGAATGTGTCATTCTAGGATCTATACACAAAACTTTGTTCTCCTCTTCTGATTTCATGGTCAAACCATTTGAGCCTCATGCAAAGAGTAACATAAAATAACTTTATCCCTTTTTTTAACAATGGTTTTCCTCCTGTCAGTCAGTTAAGTGCCATACGTGATACACGCTTTGGCAATCATGTCTCTTTCTATCCATGACTGAATAGGCAGAAGACTTTCCCGCAGTAGATTGTCGTTTCTTTTTAAGGAAGACGGTCTGTCAACCAAGGCTATAGATCCCTGTTATTCAATCCATAACTGGGAGGAGTATAGACGGATTTATACCTTTCCCACGGGCATTTGTGGGTAAGTAAATTTAATACCAAACCACTCGAGATTGCAGAATAAAAGGCACTGTTTATCGGGATATATGTAGAGGATAAATGGTCAGCCACAGACTTGAACAGGTTAAGACTGTATTGATCTGGAAAGCACCCTCTTAGGCGTCGTTACCACAAAGCAGTAGTTCATGAGAAGCTACTGCTCGAGAATAAGTTACATCTCACCAGCGGAATACGAAGGTAATGTCGGGGGTTCTCTATAATGTGCGTATCATGGCGTGTTCATAGCCGTGAAAAAACTGATGGAACTAAGTAATGTCGTCCGTTTAAAGACATTCCATGGAAATATCGTTTTTAAAAATAGAAAGTATTCAAGTTCAAATTATTTTCGAAGATTCTCCAAGTTCTTACCATTTTAGAAAATTCAAATTAAAAAGTATAGTTTGGTCCTGAGTATGACGGTAAACTGCATCCGGCAGTAAGGCCTCTGATTTGGAGGTTGTGAGGATCATGGAACCCCTTCTTAATTACTGTCGTTCCAACGTCCACTCTGACCTAGAGTTGTAACACCTGTTAGGGTCCCAGCTATGGGCAAATAGTTAACCCCAAAACTGGGGTCAAAACATTATGAAAGTATAAAAATAGACTTTGATAGAAATATATACATAAAAATAGAATTTGATAGAAAAATATACATTTTTAAGAAAAATTTTATCAACAATATATTTTTAAAGGAAAAAGTTATTACCATAACAAATTTTTTAAGGAAAAGAAAATTATTGCCATAATATATTTTTGAAGGAAAAATATAACCAGCAGTACATTTTTAATACAAAGCTAGAAGACAACTTCAGTTTTTTAAATGAAAATAAAATAAAATAAAAACATTTTCATCAAAATTTGAATTAACCTTCTCACTATAACTGAACATAAAAATACCTTTAAACCTTACCTTTTTGGCATTAAATAACCTACAGAGGTTGATATGCCATTAAACAAAACTCAAACTTAAAAAATATATTTCTGAATTTTTATTGATCGCACATGAATTTTTACTATAAAAGAATAAACGTGGTTTAATCGATAAATAAATTCCTCAGTAACTATTATCCGATGTCAAACTAAGCTAAGCGTATCAAATATCAAAGCCACTTATCCCAGGCGCTTCGGCATAAGCTAATGGTTAACGAGCTAGTCTTGGTTGACCAATAGTAATTAGTTTTCTCATAGCTGAATACTCCCACTTTTGGCCTTGTGCCAAAGTTGGTTAAGCTTAGGAAACTACCAGGACCTCTCAGTGTCAAGAAATAGTTAACGAGCTAGTCTAGGTTGAAATATTATTTACAGTGCTCGGACTGTCGTCCTCGGCTTTATTGCTGTTTACGACGTTTCGGCCGTTGTACGCTCTGGCATTTCTTCGGGTGCTAGGAATTTTGAATCGAATCCTTTATTTCGATCACTAGGATATATAATTCTCATTCCATGTGCCATGTTACATATGGATGCCATGTAGTTATCTCTCATTAACTCAACTCTCTAAGTTAATTTGTTCAATACTGCTGTAGCCACTCTTTGGGTGAAATCACTGGAACTAACTAACGCCTAATATCCACTGGGTCATGTGTTGTTGACGACACCCGGAAGTGAAAACTACTATGGCACTTCAGTGTCGATTAATGGTTAACTAGCTAGTCTTGATTAACCATTAGTAATTAGTTTCACCATTGCTGAATGCCCTAAATTGTGGTTTTAAGCAAAACTTGACTAAACTTAGGAAATTACCAGGACATTTCAGTGTCGATTAATGTTGTACAGGAACATCCTATCCTACCCCGTAATGGATATGGTTTAGTCTATTAAAGACTGTGGCTAGCGCGAACTGGTGAATACGTCAGCATACGTCACTAGACGGACGGATACGTCATAGGCGGAGGCATTTGCTACTTAATCGTTATTCCTGTTACTATTCGTTGATTGTTCTTGTACGTCTATTGGTTTTGTTGTACTTTTGTATAATAAATCTCTTCTAATCTATCTTCAGTGTTTAGTATTATTCTTACACTATTCTTTTCCTTGATATTCCTTCCCGGGATATATCAATTAATGGTTAACTAGCTAGTCTTGATTAACCAATAGTAATTAGTTTCACCATTGCTAAATGCTCTAAATTGTCGTTTTAGACGAAACTTGACTACAATTTAGGAAACTACTAGGATATTTCAGTGTCGATTAATGGTTAATAAGTTAGTCTGGTCAGCCATAACAACTGCATTGTGAGTTCGATCCTCGCTGGGGATCCCATATTTGTGACTTTGGTCCAAACTAAGCTAAGATTACCAAATTAATAAAAATAATGATGTGTTTTTTCTAATGAGAAGTGAAGTATTTAACTAATGCATTCTTACACAGTAATAAAAAATATACACACATGGACCTAAGCAGATTGTTGCAGAGCCAGTCTTGGTTTAATTGTTTTGAACAACAATATTGTCACGAAATGTGTTTATTTATTGATATATCCTTTCATAGATGATCATGCCTCTCTAGAGTTTAGTTCTTTTACATAGTTTAGTATTCACAATATTTTTTCAACAGGTCATCTCCAGGGTAAGAGAGTTAAGTACATCCTGATATTTAACTTATAGATGAGTGGGAGAAAAGAAATAAGTTGGTTGCTTTTTTGTTTTTGTTTAGCGGTATATCAACACCACTGTAGGTTTTTTTACATCGAAATCTTAATATTCTCTACTCAGTTTTTTAGGTAATAAAAATAGTGATAGAATTACTAATTAACCCATAGTTGGGGGAGAAGATGTGGATTCATACCTTTCTCAAAGGCATTTCCGTGAACGTGAATACAACGAACACAACTGAAATTGGAACTCCGCTCTCCGATTAAAAATTTTGAACTGTTGTCAATTACACCAACTGCACATCCGAGCTTAGAGCACCTGGTATTTTTAAGCTGTCACCCATCTAAGTACTGATCAGGTTTGACGACACTCAACTTCAATGATCGTACTGAAACCGATGTTTTAACGTGAAGTGGCGGTAAGCCCATTATGCCATCTGTACATGTAAACAGTGTTTCAAAGAGGTCACCCATCTATGTACTGATAGGGCTCAACGTTGCTTAACTTCGGTGTTCCGACGTAGTGGTCTTAAGCCAAGAAGAAATTGTTTCATGCCTTTATTATTGGCAAAGTGAACGGAGCAGACTAGACCAGATTTTGATCTCGCCTAGCCAATTTCACTTTGCACGCTGTGAAAATATGTTCTAAAAAGTAATTACAGGTTAAAATATCCTTGACGTGTAGTTTCCCTCTGTCCCTTGTACAAATATTTTCATGGCTTCTGCACCGACGAACTTCGGTCACTGGTGCCCTCTCCACAAGAATTTACTCGAGCAACCAGATTGGCAATTAGGTCCCATCCTTTTACAGTTAAATCTAGCAAATGCAGCCGACAATTCTACTCCATCAGCTTCTTTTCTAGCAACTCTCGCCTGTGCAACTTCCTTCCGTATACTTGCTTTCCTGACAGCTAAACCTCCAAAAATGTAAATGCAATGTCAATTCCCATCTCTTATACACTAGACTCTATTCCTTTCTACATCAACCTGTACATCTTGTTCTTTTCCTTTCTTTCTACCTTCGCAACTGTCTTCACACCTGTGTTCTCGTATTTCTCTTGCCCTTTCTCTGACACCTCCTGTAATTGGTTCGTCTTTCTTTACACTCTTCTACTGCTTAAACTTTTATTCTCTTATGTAGCCCCCTGCGCATCAGTGGCGGTACCGCCTTCTTTGGGGTAAACGATTTTTAAAAACATTTCTCAGTTTTGCAAACTTAAACTCTCAATGTGTTTATTTTAGATTAGCCGTAGTATTGGCGCGGAAACGGGTAGAATCAGTGGTCCAAGTACAAATTATGTCCGTGTCTATTGCATTCACTTTAGCACAAATGCCATTTGAGAAAAGGCATTGCTCCATATTTTCTCAACGCAACGCTAAGTTGAATATTCTTCTTTTATGTGGCGTATCCCTTCAGGACGTAAGCGATCAAAGCCCTCCGCACCCCTATTCCATCTACCTCTTAGGACTTTTTCTCTTGGTATTTCTCCCAATCCATGCTCTGTCAACAACTTGCTCAAGTCCATCAAGTATATCACGTATTGCCTTCCCCTGTCTCTCTTACCCTCTATCCGTCCTGTGAGCATCAGATTTTCTAAGCCTTCCTTCCTCATTACATGTTCCAGAAACTTCAACTGTATCTTTCCGGTGTTAAGTATTCATTTTCATAAGTATTTCATTTTCGTTTTCATTCTCTCCAAAATATCGTCATTGTTCACATATTCGTTCCATGGCATTCTGATTATCCTTCTGTAGAATCAGATTTTTGTTGCTTGAATTCCGTTAATTTTTTTATGAGATTATCCAGCATTCGCTGCCATATTTGAGGATCAGTCAGTTAAGTGTCATACTTGATTGCCCTGTTATGTGATCAAATATGTGATGTAATGAATATGCATACACCTTGGTTCCCCCTCACGGTAATATGATTGGCTGGCGTCAGCCATAAATATAGACTAAGATGAGGACGTCAATAGGTCTACGTCTATGGACTACGTCTCAGCATAGTAGTACAACTACAACTAGTACCGGTTCATTACGGCTACTTACTAGATTGTCCTACCAGCTTACATTTGCCAAAACCGCTTAGCTACTTCGAATTATATATATATATATATATATAAATTGTGTGTATTTTGGCAGCATTTTTTCATTAATGCAGGTTTCATTGAATAATATAGACAAGTTTTGTCTATTAATTTTGTGTAGGATCCGTTCATACCGTCTGATATACTTGATGGTGATGTCGTTAAAAGACAACAAAAAATCACAGTATTTGTTGAATTTTTTATCAGGTCTAAGCTTTCGGCTCACATAAGCCATTATCAAAGAGTAAATAATAACACACAGTAAACATAGAACATTTAAGCTATTAACAATAAAGATAATTGAATTGAAAATATAAGTCCATCCCTACCGTGGCGGATGGCCGAAGACAGTGACAAAATAGTGGTGTTGTGGTCCCTGGTCTGATTACAGACATTTGAGTACGTTGTTGGAAATATCGAAATTGATTGTATTCAAACCAGGTTTAAACTGTTTAATGTAGAGTGCTTCGAGGATTTTTAGTTTCTGCTTATTATTTTCTTGTTTGAGTATGTACGTGTTATCAACAAGCGTTTTTCTCAGAAGTGTGCGTTGATAACCGTGTTGTTCTAAATGACGGAATATATTTGAATTTTTATTTAAGTGCAACGTCAGACGCCGTGAGAGCGAATTTGTGGTGTGGCCGATGTAGATATTATTGAGATTGTTAGAGATACATTCTCTAAATGGACATATGAATTTATATACTACATTGGTCTTTTGCAAATCACTAACGGTGGGGGAAGAGTCGTTGCGGACAAATGAATTAGATGTAGTGGATTTAGTGTAATATATAATGAACTTAATTCTTTTGTTAGAGTCTGTCGGCGAAATATTAGTATTTATGAGTTTTTTTAGGATGTTTTCATCTAGTTGGTAGTTGGAGTGCATCTGGCTACGGTATAAGAGAGTGATATGTTTAGGATTGGTTGGGTTAGTATCATGTGTTGTTTTTTCCATGTTAAGCTTTTTAAGAAAGTAATGTATTTGTTCATCAACTATGTAGTTGGGAAAATTATTATTGATGAGTGTCTGTTTTATGTTTTTTAGTTCACTGTAGAAGATCTGATTTGTAGATGAATTGACTTTTGCACGGTATAATAGATTTTTATAATGGCTATTTTGTAATAGTGGGGGCATTCACTAATATAATTGAGTGTGGAGGGATTTTTATTAGTAGGTTTTTGATACGGTGAGATAGTAAATTTATTGTTGTCAGTGTTAATTAATATATCAAGAAAAGGAATTTTGTTATCTTTGCTAAGTTCATAAGTAAATTTTAAAACTGAGTTATTTTGAAACTGTTTTTGAAGTTGTAAGATTTCATTAGTATTTTTAATTGATAGTAGGATATCATCAACATATCTTAGATATATTGATGGTTTTGTAAATTTTGCAAAGGTAGTATTTTCAAGGTTAGACATGAAGAAATTACTAAAAATCGGACCAAGCACTGAACCCATGGAGACTCCGTCACGTTGTATATATATAGTGTTGTTTGGATCAACAAAAGGCACTTCAGTAGTACAAGCTAGTAGAATTTTTCTTAGGATGTTGGGATTAATTTTGAGTGGGGGTAATGAAGGATTACTGTAAACATTTCTTATAATTATATCAATAGTTTCACTGACGGGTACATTAGTAAAAAGGTTTTCCACATCAAGTGAAGCTATGATTTCATTATTAGGTTTTTCACTCTTGAGGATTTGGATTGCCTCTAGGGTTGACTTTATGCTGTATTTACTCGGAAGGTAGAGTGTGATAAGCTGGTTAATATGTTTAGTTAACTGGTATACAGGAGTAGGAATTTGGGATATGATAGGGCGGAGAGGATAGTTAGGTTTATGAGTTTTTATGGTTCCGTATATGTAACCAGGTTTATAGTCACCAATAATTTTAGGGAGTTTTAAGGAATTCTGATCAGCGTTGTTGGCACTAATGAGTTTATTAAGTTTAGATTTTAGTTGGTGTGTCGGGTTTTTGTTAATTTTTTTAAATTTTGTGTGGTCATGGAGTATGTGGTTGAGTTTTGTGTTGTAATCTGATTTGTTAAGTACAACAAAGATGTTAGCCTTGTCAGCTTTTTTTACAATTATGTGAAGGTGGTTGCGTAGTTCGTGCGCGGCACTTTTTAGTTGTTTCGATAGAATTTTTGAGGAGCTTCTGCTTTTATCATGGCGATCTTTGATTGCCTCAGCCTTAAGTAGATCTTTCAGTTCGGGTTTAACGGTTATAAATTATTATAAATATATATATATATATATATATATATATATATATATCCCTTTCTGGGACAGATAAATTGGAAATGTAACCGGGTATGACAATCTCGCAAGTAGCCGGAATGGACCGGTACTCGTCGTAGTCGTATGCAGTATGCTGAGACGTAGGCTTATGCAATAGGCGTAGTCAATAGACGTAGACCAATAGCTGTAGACCTATCTCCGTGCTCGCCTTAGTCTGTATTTATGGCTGACACCAGCCAATCATATTACCTTGAGGGGGAACCAAGGTGTATACATATTCATTACATCACATATTCATTACATCAAACTTGTATCAAGGAATCCTTATTATCGCCCAAATAATCTTTACGATTTAAAAAATTTTCTGGGTTTAAATAAGTTCCTGGGACACGCAATGAGGAAGGAGCTGATACTGACTGGCCAGATAGAAGGAAAGAGAGACAGAGGAAGGCAGCGTGTAACATATTTGCAGGGCCTGATCAGGTGGATGACGGAACGGGGTTTGCCAGGAGTAACAGGAGCAAACATACTAAGAGCCACAAGGGATAGGGAGACGTGGTAAGCCATGATCGCCTACGTCCTGAAGAGACAGGGCACATAGAAGAAGAAGATATTCTTCGAAGCAGCTAAGTAGTTTTGGCAACGGTAACTGCGTAGGGCAATCTAGCATGAGGCCGTAATGGACCGGTAGTCGTATACAGTATGCTGAAAAGTAGGCTTATGCAATAGGCGTAGTCAATAACAGTTCCAATAGACGTAGATCAATAGACGTAGACCTTTAAACGTAGACCTATCTCCGACCTCGCCTTAGATTTATGGCTGACACCAGCCAATCATATTACCTTGAGGGGGAACCAATGTGTATGCATATTCATTACATCACATATTTCTTTGCATCTAATATTTTTTCTTCGTAAATATATTGCTGGTAATATTTTTTTCTTCAAAAATGTACTGCTGATAATATTATCTTCTAAAAAAATACTGCGAGAATTTTGACTATAAAAATTTATTTTTATAATTTCATAGTATTATGACCCCAGTTTGAGGGTTAACTATTTGCCCATAACTTGGACCCTACCAAGTGCTACCACTCCGGGTTAGGTTAGATTAGGAGGTGGTTTCATGCTCCTCAAAGCTTCCCAATTTGAGGTCTTGCTACCGGATGCAGTTCATTGTCATACCCAAGATCTGGGGGAGAAGAGTCATATTAATAACTTTTACAAGACTATTTCTGCGTCAGTGAATATAACGAACCCAATTGGAATTTGAATTCGCTCCTCTGGAAAGGATAAGGCGAAGGTATTTATGCCTTATTCAAAGTTATTCATGCCTTTCCAAAGGTATTAGTATTTATCTAAACTTATTTATAAATGGAACTTTGTCTCTGTGTGTGCCTGTGTGTGTGTGTGTCTGTGTGTGTCCATTACCTATAGACTCCGAAACGGCTGAAACGATTTTCTTGAAAATTTACACAGTTGTACTATAAGCATCTGCGTGTTTTCTTTGCTAGGTTTTGTGTCGAGGTCAGCCAGTTAAGTGCCATGCGCGATACACGCTTTGGGCGATCATGTCTCGAAAGAGACATGACTGACTGGGCAGAAGATTATCCCGCAGTAGGTTGCCATTGCTTTCTGCGGTAGACTGGTTGCCGACCAAGGCTATAGAACCCAATCTGTCCTGCTATTTAACCCATAACTGGAAGGAATAGACGGATTAATACCTTTCCCAAGGGTATTTGCGCGTAAGTGAATGCAAGGAATTCAACTGGAATTCGAACTCGGTTTCCCGATTTCTCGTTCCGAAGGTACCCCCAATAAATATCGAAAATCGATAATCGAAAAAATCGGGTTATAGAAGGAGTGGTCCGATTTTAATCAAATTTGATACACTCATAGACAAAGACATAAGAAACGATATTCAGAAGATTCAAGGTTGCAGTTCTTACAATAGTACAGAAAATTTGATATCGATACCAGGAAATGAAAATTTGACTTACATCCATTCATTTTTCTTTCAGTCTACGGTTTCGCTTTAACTGGAAACAACTATTGCTTTTTAGTCTTTCGTGCCAACGTCCAAAGAGTCTGAGCTCCAGGACCATGGATTAGTTTTAAAGCTTTAATTACACCCGAGCAACGCCGGGCTATACTGCTAGTTTATTATAATATCACGAAGCAAGCGTCGAATTCTAACTTTTTTTTAGATTTGTCAATCATATTTCTCTGACGGCTTCCAGTCTGGCAGAAAAATTGAAATGTACGCCGTAGATGTAACACTACTTGCTAATTTCAAATGAAGCAAGCTCACGTCGTCTCTAATAGTCATGAGAATCGTGAACCTATCACAGTTCTTCAAAAAAAAAAAAACCCTAGGGGTCCTTGACAAAATCTAACGGAGAATCTGTAATGTGATCGATCCCAACATTCTCACCGGCGCAATGTAGCTTCCCTGTGTCTCTTCTACAAATACTTTCATGGTTTCTGCTCAGATGAAATTAGCTCACTGGTAACCCCATACATGAGCCACAAGATTAGCAACTAGGTCCCACCTTTTACGTCCAAAGAGTCCGAGCTCCAGGACCGTGGATTAGCTTTAAAGCTTTCATTACACCCGAGCAACGCCGGGCTATACTGATAGTGTGAACATAAAAAGGCTTAGCCGTTACTTTTATTCTAATTATGTCAGCATGAAGACAGATAGATTTAATTTTCTACAAAAGTCTTATCGCTTAATAGACCAATGAATGAGTTTAATCTGGTACACTGCAGAGTAGTACCAGATTATTAGTAGTAGTAATTCATTGCTTATAAATTTATTTCTCACTGGTTCAATTTTTCAATACTGGACTATCAGTGCGTTACACGCGAGGCAATGCATCGTTGCACAGTTATTCCGAAATTCGTTCGACCTAAATATTGGCAATGTAGGGTTATAAAACTATTTTATGATATATAAATATTCCGTTTCGTTTGTCCTTACGTTTTTTATTTAGAGGTTTGTTAGGGCTGCGCGATCTCTTTTTCAAAAGGTGGCAGACGCAGTATCTGATTCGTTTTTATCGTAACCTTAGTAAATTTTCGTTTTTGCATAAATTCTAACATCAATGTGTTTCTGTGAAGTGGGTATTTCTGAAAGAGAGCTAGTATGTGTGTGTATGCGTGTGTGCGTGAAAGTGAGAGAAAGAGAGTGCGTGCGTGCGTGCGTGCGTGCGTGTGAGTGTGAGCGCGCGCTAGGTGTGTCCTGTGGGAGGATGAGAGAACGATCCCAATAACGCAATGGTTTCATTTTTTTTAGGTTCATTTTTCTCTCAAGTGAAAACAGTTAAATAAAAAAAATTGTTTTAGTGTCAATGCATTTAAACTCTCCTAAAAATCCATCTGGCGATTATTTTTTTTTAATATTATACACGTCCATAATACATTAACTCTTGCAGCGAATAAAAATTGTTTTGATGCTTGGAATATCGTTTTATACTGAGATCAGCTGAGTTGAGTACAGAGTTACATCGGTGTGGCA
The DNA here is from genome assembly GCA_037127315.1 of Ascarosepion bandense. Classification (NCBI taxonomy): domain Eukaryota; kingdom Metazoa; phylum Mollusca; class Cephalopoda; order Sepiida; family Sepiidae; genus Ascarosepion; species Ascarosepion bandense. The sequence goes on along the minus strand of JBBBDQ010000868.1, from coordinate 20,225 downwards.
GAAAGCCCACCCCCTTTAAAAAAAAACTGATGTAACGCAATATTCCAAGTTTATATCCATCCCTATTAACCGCACCGTACTCAGCTAACTCGAGTATCTATCTATCTATCTATCTATCTATCTATCTATCTATCTATCTATCTATCTATCTATCTATCTAGTCTTTTATCCCAGTCTTTTCTATCTATCTATCTATCTATCTATCTATCTATCTATCCCAGTCTTTTCATATCTATCTATCTATCTATCTATCTATCTATCTATCTATCCCAGTCTTTTCATATCTATCTATCTATCTATCTATCTATCTATCCCAGTCTTTTCATATCTATCTATCTATCTATCTATCTATCTATCCCAGTCTTTTCATATCTATCTATCTATCTATCTATCTATCTATCTATCTATCTATCTATCTATCTATCTATCTATCCCTATCATTTTCATATCTATCTATCTATCTATCTATCTATCTATCTATCTATCTATCTATCTATCTACCTATCTATCCCAGTCTTTTCATCTATCTATCTATCTATCTATCTATCTATCTATCTATCTATCTATCTATCTATCTATCTATCTATCCCAGTCTTTTCATATCTATCTATCTATCTATCTATCTATCTATCTATCTATCTATCTATCTATCTATCCCAGTCTTTTATTCATATCTATCCCATCTATCTATCTATCTATCTATCTATCTATCTATCTATCTATCTATCTATCTATCCCAGTCTTTTCATATCTATCTATCTGTCTATCTATCTATCTATCTATCTATCTATCTATCTATCTATCTAGGCCATTCACTTCATACCTATATTCATATATAAGTAGCTTAGTCTCTCTCTCTAGCTATATATATATATATATATATATATATATATATATATATGAATATTGATGTATCTCTGTTATAATGTTTGTTCTCTCTCTCTCTCACTCTCTCTTTCTCTCTCTCTCTTTTGATCTAGTTATCTCTCATTATGCCTGTTAATATCGAGCTAGATATCAACCTCTCTACTCGTATCTATATATCTATGTCTGTCTGTCTCTCTCTCTCTCTATATATATATGTGTGTGCGTGTGTGTGTGTGTGTGTGTGTGTGTGTGTGTGTGTGTGTGTGTGTGTGTGTGTATTACGTTGTTCATATATATATATATATCCGAGCGAGTACAGAATGAGGAGACAAAAAAGAAAAAAAATTTTTCCCGTCCAAAACATTAATTTAAAACAGTGCTCGATATATGATGTGTAGAGCTGTGAATATTTATTATAAATTATGTTTTAGAACATGTACATGATTTCTTCTATATATGTCCTCTTCCCTCCAATCATATGGTTGTTTCAGTGTTTGGATTCAAACAATTCTTCGAGGGAAATAAAGGTTTGGAATCATTCTCTGTACATGTTCTAAAACATAATTTATAATATATATATATATATATATATATATATATATATATATATATATATATATATATTAACCAGTCTTTGAGCAGATAGATAGATAGATAGATAGATAGATAGATAGATAGATAGATAGATAGATAGATAGATAAGAACTAATGGTCTTAATCCAACATTGTTTTTACTTCAAAGGGTACTATAGTGGATACTTGGTATTTGAAATAGACGCCCCATTTATATTTATTTATCAGCCTGATCTTTCGAAAAACTTAGTATAGAAAATGCGTTTCTTTGGAAGTGAAACAGTGGTTGATCCAGTATGCTTTAAAACTCTGCCTCGGATAACATCAAAGTAAGCAGGTATCTTTTTCCACTTTTAAAGAAAGCAAATTGGCCTTATTATATATATATATATATATATATATATATATATATATATATATATATATATTGTGTATTTTGGTAACAATCTCTCTGTTATGCAGGTTTCATTAAAAATGACAAACTAGGTATTATCATTAAGTTTTTATATAATTTTTCATGATATTTTTCATATGATATTTTTCTTTTCAGAAGTCAAATTATATGAGAATTCTCCAAATGTTTTATACTTTCCCACAAAAGTTCCATCCGATCTCATTTCCACACACATCGAGATCTTCCAAGATCTGTCTGTGATATACTTGTTGATAATACATACATAATAGCATCAGCCACTTGCAAAAAAGGTTAAAAATAATGCAGTCATTACTAATCAAAAACAGACATCCTACACTTAATAACATCAATTATGAACATGGTAACAATGTGCTTACCGTGTTCGGAACTTAACATATACATGACACTCTATATCTAAACTTTACACATAATTCATTCTTGATAATGGCTAAAAGTATAGCCGAAAGCACTCGAAATCCAAAACCTTCAAATAATTTTTGTTGTTGGGTTGTCAGTTAGTCAGTTAAGTTTCATACGTGATACACGCTTGGGGCGATCACTGGGCAGAAGATTATCCCGCAGTAGGTTGCCATTACTTTCTGCGGTAGACTGGTTGCTAACCAAGGCTATAGAACCCAATCTGTCCTAATATTTAACCCATCACTGGAGGGAAGAGACAGATTAATACTTTTTCCAAGGGTATTTGTGCGTAAGTGAATACAAGAAATTCAACTGGAATTCGAACTCGGCTCCCTTATTTATCCTTCCGAGCCGATATCCACTGCACCACAGCGCACATTTATCAAGAAACGCTTGCAGCCCCGGGTATTCTCAAACGGTCACCCATCTAAGTATTGACCAGACTCAATGTTGTTTAACTTCGGTGATAAGGCCGTATAGATAGATAGATAGATAGATAGATAGATAGATAGATAGATAGATAGATAATGAAGAGGCAAGGATAGATAGATAGATAGATAGATAGATAGATAGATAGATAGATAGATAGATAGATTCGTGTAAAATCCTTTGTAAAATAAAGACGGAAGCTGATGATGGTTCGCTTGAAATAGGCCCATACTTCCGATTTACCATGAAATAACGCGCTTGCCTTAATTTTTCTCATATTTGCTCTATATGTATTTATATACATACATATTTAGAGCTCCCTTAGAGAGTTATTCTACCACTGTATGTACAAGATACTCCTTTGGATTCTTCTATACCCACACTGCATGCTGATATATATATATATATATATATATATATATATATATATATATATATATATAAATTATGCCAAACGTTATTTTTAATATATATCCATCTTTTAGTAAACACTCCGTGTATTTTAAATCGTGTTTATTTCGTAGGATGTTTCAAGGTAAATTGAAAAGCACTGGATCATATGTGAGAGCAATATTGTAGGCATGGACGAATGGTAGATTAATAGATATTTAAGATCGATTCTGGAAACAAACAAATGTCTAGCAGGACACAGTTAAGCGACTTTCTTAGCAGCTGACTTATCAATGGATTCAATAGTCCAAGAATTTAAGTACCTAGGAAGTGTTCTAACAGGAGATGGAAAGTGCGACACGGAGATCCGAAGGCGAATTGGCATGGCAAAGGACGCGTTCCAGAAGATGAGCAAAATACTAACACACAGGAAGATCTCAATAGAAACGAAGAAAAGAGTGCTAGACTGCTACGTGATGTCAGTTCTTCAGTACGGCTGTGAATGCTGGACAATATCATCGAAAATGAGGACAAAACTGGAAGCGGCCGAAATGTGGTTCTAGAGAAGGATGCTACGGATATCATGGACTGAGCATACAAGCAACGACGAAGTGTTAGAAAGAATGGCAACAAAAAGGAAATTGATGCTGAGCATCAGGAAGAGACAACTGAAGTTCCTGGGACACGCAATGAGGAAGGAGAGCCTGGAGAACCTGATACTGACTGGACAGATAGAAGGAAGGAGAGACAGAGGAAGGCAGCGGATAACATATCTGCAGAGTCTGATCAGGTGGATGACGGAACGGGGGTTGCCAGGAGCAACAGGAGCAAACATACTAAGAGCCACAAGGGATAGAGAGACGTGGAGATCCATGATCGCCTACGTCCTGAAGGGACAGGGCACATAGAAGAAGAAGAAGAAGTCATCCAACTTCATGTCAGTTGAGGGTGTTAGGCTGAGAAGACGCAACGAGCCACTTTCCTGATTGTTAGCATCAGCCATGCTGGCTGAAAGCAGAGATAGTTCTTTCAGGTGATTAATGGAGATTGAAACCCGACCGAAATGGCGTCAGTCGGCGACTCTACCCTTGAGCTATGGGCGTTCGGTGGAAGTAGGCAGACGTTTTAGCGCATATCATTACACGCGCCCAATAGCTAGAGAGCTATAATTCATTTCATTGAATGAGTGATGCGTACATGCCAGAGTAGCTACTGTTAAAGTCTACTATTTTTTCCAGAGTGCTCAATCAGGGTGTATTTTGTATTGTGAGAAAGTTATGGAACACGTAGGTTTTAAACCCACTGTCCATGCATTTACTTATATAAAGAGTGCTCGATACAGCGTAGAGCTTTATATTGTAATGGTTGTTGCAATTGTTTATAAATTCATAGTATCACTACACAAAAATCTTAATGTTTCGGAGCTACGTTTGCTCCTACAAAATAGATGTAAAATAAATTCAATTGTTTATCAATGCAATATAACATCAATAGGAAACCCCACTATGAATAAAGCGTATATCAGATCTACAAAGAACACTTTTAAGCAGCGATGGTACATGTACTTAACTTCATTCAAAAACAACTTATATCGAAACCAAACATCCCTTTCTGCATATCTTTGGAAATTAAAGGACACAAAACAGAAACCCAAAGTAAAACGGAAAATCCTGGAAAAAACTAGAACCTGCAACTCGCTTAACGACATCTGCCCTTTATGCTTAAGTGAAAAGCTACACATCCTTAAGTACCCCAACAATGGCGAACTATTGAACCGTAGAGACGAATTAGCAGTGTTATGTAAACATCGAAAATATTTTTCGTTAAAATTTAATTAACCAAAAAATACCTCATTCACATAAAATAATCACCTACAAAAAGATAATTAATACCCATGTTTAATCCTCAATATAAAAAATGAACATCGTATAAATAAAAGAAAATAAACTCAGACAACATTAATAGCAACTTTATTCCATCCACCCATAGGTAATAGTAAAATAAAAAGAATCTACCCTTTCTTAAAAAACCTTACATCCCAATATAAGAATTAGCCAGACAAAACTATAAAGTGACCTGTCCAAAACTAAGCTACTCCGCACCTCTCTTCTAACCCAAGGCTCTATCACTATGTCTACAAACTGCCGGCTAAATCGTACTAAACTCCCACCACATTCACTTACATATCAGATTACCAAAAATAAATCCTTTTCACCATTTATTTTTCATTTAAACTTATCACCTGATGAGGAGCAAACGTAGCTCCGAAACGAGAAGATTTTTGTGTAGTGATACTATGCTTTTTTTCACCCGTTTTGCCAAGCGTTTGTTTCACCCAGGTGGCCAAGCGTTGTCATGCTGCAAAATCACTTTGCCGTGTTTTGGCTCGTATAGCGGCCGTTTCTTTTCTTCAATGCTCGGCTCAAACGCATCATTTGCAATCGACGGCGATCTCTCGTGATGTTTCGGTCGGTTTGAACAGCTCATAATAAACTATACCCAGTTGATCCCACCAAATGCGGTATATTCAGCTTTGCTGCCGATGTTGGTGCATGCCTGGGCATATCTCACGATCTTCTACGCTTTGTGTATTCCCTTTTCATCGCCGGTCACGATACGATGCAAAAAAAAACTTTCTTTTCTGCCGTTGAAGCAGCTGTTCACACGTGACAAGACGCTGTTCGACGTCTCTCGGCTTCAACTCTTACGACACCTAATGGCCTTGTTTTTGAATAATTTATAATGTTTTCAAACAATTCGAAACTATTGTGTGGATAAACTCCTAATGATTCTGCAAGTTCAGCTTGCGCCTAACATGAGTCTTCACGAAGTAATGCTTCTAATTCTTTGTCTTCAAACGCTTTCGGTGTGCCAGGGCGTTCTTTAACTTCAACATTAAAATAATTATTTTTGAAGCGTCTAAACCAATTTCTGCATGGTCACTGTAAATCGCAACAAGAATTCAGTGGACTTTAGCTGCAGATTTCTTTTGAATAAAATAGTGCAGTAAAATTCCTCGAAAATACACTTTCCTTGGTACGAAATCCATGTTTAACGCTATAAAAAACAAAGTTGCTTACACTCCAGCAAAATGACATACACTGAATTTCAAGCTTGCTTATAGTACTTCCTTATAGATGCATTAACAGCTGAAATTTCATGCCTGCAGTTCTGGGAATGCCATCTGTTGGAAAACAGCAAGAACTTATTCAAGTTCCTCATAAGTTCAATAGATCTGTCAAAGTAAAACTGGCAGCTGCTCTCAAAAATGACCTCCAATCAGTTAACTCAAGAAAGAAATGGCTTGGAAATTTGAATACATTTCGAATTAAAACTGCTATTTTATAATCATCACAGTGAACAATTTCTGCCTTCTACCATCATGGCTGATACTAACCTCAAGGAGATCAATTTATTCCACCATCTTGGTCTTGGTCTCATGTTTTCTACTCACATAAAGTGGAGTGATTATATTGAATCAATTGCTAGATTTGCTGCTAGGAATGTTGATTCACTATTTTGCCAGACAATATCCTGCCATTTATCTGTGCATTAAGTATTACTATCATATCTGGTCTAGTTATCCAGCTATATATATCTCAATATTATTGACAAACTGAAAAGAAGGGTCTGTAATGTTATCAGTTCTGACCCAGCATCTCTACTTCAGTCACTATTTCACCACCATAATATGGCTTCTCTCCGACTTTTCTATAAATATTTTTATGGCATTTGTTCTAATGATTTTTCTTCATTGGTATCCCGACCACATGAATTTAAGCCTAATACTTGTTTGACATGTTTAATGCCATGAAAAACAAAGTTGTTTACTATTCAGCAAAATGACATGCACTGAATTTCAAGCTTGCTTATAGTACTTCCTTATAGATGCATTAACAGCTGAAATTTCATGCCTGCAGTTCTGGGAATGCCATCTGTTGGAAAACAGCAAGAACTTATTCAAGGTTCTAGTATATATCAACCAGACACGATAAACATTACGCTAGACTAATGTTTACTAAGCTTACTTTGTTTGTTTGGGACAACTATGAGGCGCTTAGTGAAAACTGAATTCACTACTAATAAGTAAGTAGTTTGGCTCATTAACCATTACCTAGGCTAGAGTTGTCTGAACGTTTATTCATTGTTACTCATATTAGTTATGTTAAACTTTAATAATCTTTGATATACTTACATATTCGCCACCGGTACCAAAGATCGATTCAGATAAAACCCAGTGTTTCAAATACTGAGTATGTAAGTTGGCGGACTCGCTTCATTTGGAAAATGAGTGTAGGCAAATAGTTATACTCCCCATGACCTTGGACTTTGATAGAAGGCATTAATTTTGGAGAATTTTGCTACGGTTGAACGCTCATAGCTGTCATGTGTCATGCGATCAATCTTGTAAACTGGATAGGGAATCTATGACGCCTCGCGATCTGAATGGGTGTCACTAAATACCCTGATATCTTTTGTTCTCATCTATTTTCAGCTTAGACGCACACAGCTAGACGCACACACTTTAAGGCCCCAGAGACCCGTTCTTTAAAACACAATAGCTAAATCCACTGCTAGGAAAGTTGGGTCACTGTGTCGGGCCAGGAAGTTTTTTTTTTCTGCCTGAATCCATCAGGTCGGGTTGTCGGCGACTCAATCGGCGCCCCCGATGGGTACAAGCTCGATGAGTAGGGTGGTGTAGGCACCTTGCAGGGCCTAAAACAAGATCTGTCAAAGGGCGAAAGAGCTCCTATGACCCAACGGCCACATACAAAAGCAAACCAGCTATGGCTTAAATAGTCTTCGCCAACCCGCATTGCCAAGCGTGGTGAGTACGGTATATCCCCTGACACGAAACATCCCCGGACACGAAAACAGTGGAAGTCCTCAAGGGAGGAGTTCCTCAAAACGGAAGTGAAAAAAAATTGATCTAGATCTAAATTTTTGGAAGATGATTTTACTCTTATCTAGAAAAATCACTTTACAGAATCCCGAATAGGTGTGTAGTTTGAGTGCTTGTGTGTGTATGTGCGTGTTCTGTGCACATTTTCCAGAATAAAACCCTCTCAAATAAGAGATTTGTTTGGAGATTAATTTATTTAATTTTTATTTAATTTCAATTTTAATTTTGATTTTATTTTAAGTTGACTCTAGACTCCAAAACTTCAGGAATGATTACGTCCACTATTTGATAGATCTTCACTTCTTGATTTATAATGACTAAATATAGTCTTCTGGTCAGACATGTCTAATCTGCTTGAATTTTAAAATCTCATAGAAAATTTAAAATATGTTAATTTATTTTTTACGTTCAAATTTGATCCTGGTTTTATGGAATAATTACATCCACTATTTGATAGATCGTCATTTTTTGAGAGAAGATAACTAAATCTAGTCTTCTTGTTAAACTAGTGATATCCGTTTGAATTTGAAATTTCCATAGAAATTTGAACCAAGGAAATTTGAATCAATTTTTATTTATTTTTAATTTTCAATTTCACTCTGTTTTTTTATTAATATATCCACTATGTCTTAGGCCTATATTTTTTGTTATTGAAAATAAGTAAATCTAATCTTCTGGCCAGACGTTGGTGACCCGTTTGAATTTGAAATTGCCATATATATATGTAATGCATGTAAAAAAAACTATGATACCCATAGCTGGAGGGAGAACTGGTGGGTTCATACCTTTTCAAAGGATGTGAGAAAAAGAAGACATGGCACAATTCACTCTGCCAGAAATTTGGAAACTATATGCTATTATGCTACCGTATAGAAGTGTCTGTGAGTGGATCGAGAAGTTTAAAATTAGCTGGACAAACCTGACGCACGAAGGTGCAGAACACCCGTCAACCTCCACTACTGACGAGAAAATACTGCTCGAGAGATGGTAACAAGCATATTATCATCGATGCAGATTCAGATTACTGCTCTTTGTTCCTCTTTGGTGCACATTGCTAGCGGAGCAGCCACGTTAACACTGTAGCAGCAGCAATAAAACAGGCACGATCAAGCTGAGATTTCTATCATGTATAGTAGTACTAACTATAAACCCACATGAAACCCACATGAACAAATGGTAGTGTGACAGACTTAAAGATAAAATACTTACCTGCTGCGTCAGGTAGGGATCATCATCTCTGATTTGCGTCTCTGACCTCGGACAGAGTGCGACTCCGTTGTATCTCTGTCCGAGGGCCAACATGCAATTGAAAAAAAAACTGATGTGATGGACGGTTTCGTTTGTCACAATGCAGGTAACTTTTACTATTTTGTTCTGTTTTGTTAACTATATTATTATTAAGTAACCTCTCACTTACTTCTGAAGAAAAATTCCCGATAAACCTTGCAGATAATTTAATATGTCTTTCTCTTTGTGCCATTAATAAGAGCAGGTGCAGTAATGTTCAGGTGCAGGTGCAGTAATGTTCAGGTGCAGGTGCAGTAATGTTCTTGGTCAGACTAATTACCCAAAATATGATCAAATATCAGAAAAGTTGGGGTTTGTTTTCGAGCAGATAAATTTATAATAACCATCGCAACAAGAAAATCTGTATAAAATGTGTCCCCGATATAGAATCGGGTGATGCAATAAATGGCTTGAAAAATATTTTAGGCGAATAACACACTGATTTTAAAAATCAACGAAATTTCGAAAACGTCTTAGGTTTTTATTCATTCATATTAAATCTATTTATGGAAATTGTATTTTTTTTTAAGAAAACGTTGCTTGGAATATTTTCACATCAATTAAATCCCCTTTATTTCATGTTTTGATATTTAGATTATATATATATATATATATATATATATATATATATATATATATATATAATCTAAATATCAAAACATGAAATAAAGGGGATTTAATTGATGTGAAAATATTCCAAGCAACGTTTTCTTAAAAAAAACAAAACAAAATATATATATATATATATATATATATATATATATATATAGAGAGAGAGAGAGAGAGAGAGAGAGAGAGAGAGAGATATTTAAAAATGCAAAAAGACATTCTTTCTTGAGAGATCCTTTTCGACCAACAGATAATCCGATAAATATATTAGTAATATTGTTTGACAAAGAAAACACAATCTGAACCGCGGGAGAGAAAAGAGGAACTACGAAGAAAATAAAAATTTATTAATAAAACGATAGAAGAAATTTTTTTAAAAAATGGGAAAATATACGAACAGTTGACTAATATAAATGGTTCCAGGTTAGTAAAAAAAACGGTAAAAAAAATACTCACATTCTTCCTAAAAGACAAAAAGAGCGAAGAAAATGCACGGAGACTGTTGATGTAATTTAATATAAACCGCTTCTAATAAATGCAAATATTGAGCGGGTCGAACTCTGCACAAAACAGTGAACGAATCGTTACTGTATTCTGATGTACAATCCAGATTATCCAAGAAATGTTGGCCAATAGCCGAATAATGTGCAGACTGGTTATCACACAGACTGAGATCAGAAGTACCCTGTCTCATATTCGCAGGAATGTGTTGACCAGTCCGAGTCTCGAGTCATTGATTGATTTGTTCTACATAGTCAGCGTTGCGCTGACATTTCAATTCATAGACAATAGAACTATTTTGAAGTTCGGACAAACCATCTTTGACAAACCAGTCGGATTTTTCCCTGGTTTTACAAATTGTGTTTACTTTGTCAGTTTACATTACAAACGTATTCTTTTGATGAAGTCTTGGTCAAAAGGGACCTCTAAAGAAAAGAGAGTACCTTCCTGTACGTTTAAATTTGAAAATAGGTTCTGTGGCATAAAATCTCTGTTCGTATACATATATATATATATATATATAAGATCTCACACACTGATTGAGCACTCTGGAAAAATGGTAGACTTTAAATAAACAGTGGCTACTCTAGCATCTACGCATCGTTCATTCAGTTATGAATTAGAACACTCTTAGCTACCGGCTTATGTTTACATGGTATATCATACGCTAAAAGTCTGCCATCCACTATTGAGCGCCCATAGCTCAGAGGTAGAATCGCCGACTGATGACAACTTGTTCGAGTTTCAATCCTGGCTAAAAAGCAGTCAGACGCCTAACCGTACTGACGAGGTGTGATATAGCAAAACTGATCTGTCTGCGGATGACTATATATATTACATATTAAAGTATTTTCACTTTTGATGAAAAAACACCCAAAATCCGTATAAAATATTCATAATTTCCAGCAATCTTTTCGACTCGAACTTTTGTGGGGGCTGTTGTTTTTGGCTTATGGAAGAGTTTCTAAGAGAAGACGAAAACTTTTCAGCACCCCCTCGCAAAAGGAAAGCTTGTAGAAAATTCTGACATAATATTTATTTCTGCTCACTATATAGAACCAGAGATATTTGTGTTTCAAATGTTTAAACTGTGCATGTGATACGTTTTCCAGTGCAAATATATTTTAATTAAGAAACTCAGTTTTTTTTGTTTGTTTTCATTTTTTTTTAACTTTATTCTGTCCAGCTTCAATTCATTTACATTTGCTTAAGTTTTATTATTTTTTTTTTGTACGAACAAATGTCACAAAGAAAAATAAATTACACCCTGAAGAACAGTGGACACTCAAAATAAATAAATAAAATCAACAACAGTTTTGTTTTCTTTTTGGTTTTCTGGGCATTTTTTTCCAGATATTGAAAGTTAAATGTCATGATTGAATAACCTGAAAAATAATCGATCTTAAAAATATAATACTTTATAAAAGCAATGTAACTACATCAACAATATAATTAACAACAAGAGAAACAACAACAAAACAACAACAACAACAATAATATTAACTAGTAATACAATATAATCAATGTAATATTCATATCATTATCATCATTATTAGGCCATTAAGAAAAAAAATCATAACAATATTAGTCACAGTACTAAAAAGCAGGAGTAATTATGCATTATTTATGGAAATAGCAATCATTTTTATTATTCTTTTACTCGTTTCGCTTTCACACCAGGAGTAACCCGGGGGGGCGTTCCTCGTGCAGATCAAATGACAGCAAGTTTTTCATTACCCCCAACACTCTAGAATATTCTTGCTGCGATGAGGAATGCTGTCGTCGTGATGACTTTATTTCTTCCTGTGATTTTTCAGTTTTCTGGTTTACACACACACACACACACACACACACACACACACATATATATATATATAACGTAGAATATTTGGTATTGAGGTCAGGTAAATTACAATAAATTCCTTTCCTTTTCTTTTTCTTTTCCTTTTTTTTTCCGTTTATGATTTTTTTTATTTTTTTCTATATTTTTCTTTTTCTTCCTTTATTTGTTTTTTTTTTTTGAATGAGCGACGAAATGTTTTTTGTAGATTACCGTTCCAAATATTTATTCTCGGTATGGTCACGTGACTGTTTGTATGTGATTCTTTTCTGGATGGTTTTGAATATTAACTGTTGTATCATTTGGGTCTGAAGAGCAGCAGGTTTTGGTTGCGAAATATGTATTACCCATGAAATTGTAGAATATCTAAAAAAATTTATATATATATATATATATATATATATATATATATAATTCCCATATTTTATACAGGACCCAATGCAAAAAAAAAAAGAATCCAAATTCTGGAGGCTGTCGTAATAAAAAGAAAAGTAACCAACATTCAATAAGGTACCTTTCTCCATAGGGGACCGTACATTGAAGAGTGTTTTGTATATTTTTTTTTTTTAATCATATCTTCCCAAGCAAGGCGATAATGCCACTGATGCGCAGGGGGCTACGTAAGAGTAAAAAGATTGGAAAAGAGAAAGCCGGAAACCACATCCTAACCAGGAAACAAGGGATGAGTCTCTTCACCTGTTCAATAGACGTGGGTGGAGTGTGAACCCGGCGATGGTTTAGTCTATCTATTCCAATAATAATAATAATAATAATAATAATAAAACACGTAAAACTTTATTTTTGTTTGTTTATATGACATCACCTTGAGTGACGTTAAATTCGTTCCGTCAAACGTGAAAATGCCAGAATTAAAAATTGTTGCGTAGCTATACACAGAACAGTTCTTGAAAACGAATGTAGTAAGATTCGAAAGTGCTCGGGAAAAAAATAAAAATTAATATGAATTTTTGGCAAATTTAACGAGTATACAAAACAATATGTTCGAAAATTTGAAAGGTTTAATGAAAAAAAGATGACAAACAGAAAATGTTCATATTATTTAACAAAACATGTTTTATATAAATAATTTTAATAGAATCTTTCATTATATTTGACATGCCTTAATCTCTCTAATCAAACAGCAGCACGTCAGATCTAATGAATGTTTCGCCTACGGGACGCAGGTTCGATTCCTACCGGAGAGTGCATATGATTCTAAGTAGATTTCTCGAATATTCAGGCCAGTAGATGTAAAGGGAAAATATCCTGTTTAATAAAGAAAAAAAAAACAGATAATCTACTTAAATATGAGTGTCCATTAAAAATAAGGTTTAAAACAAATGATTACGATACGAAATGGAACAGACATGTATATTTCGAGAATCGGGTAAGATATCCGCCTAAAGGCATTATTTAGGCATTGTTAAAATAAAATCCACATCTAATGACAGTTTCTCCTACGGGACGCAGGTTCGAATCCTGCTGGAAGATGCATATATTTCTAACAGGTTTTCTCGAGTATTCAGGCTGGAAGATGTATTACAAATATACTGTTTAAAATTAGTAAAAACAAAACATCTACCCAAATATAAGTATCCATTAAAGCAACGTTTTATTTTCACACACACACACACACACACACACACACACACACACACACACACACGCACGCACACACACATATATATATATATATATATATATATATATAGGTTGGCTCTTGCTTAGATTATCTGTCTTTGTTTGCTCTACTTTCGTATTTCTTACGAGTGCTTGACTTTTTGTTCATGTACTTCGTTTGTTTCTTTTTTTACTTCCCCTTCTTTTCCCTCCTAGTTCGTTCTCGGTGGGTTGTACAAGACGATTTAAATTATAGCTTAATTAATACTAGTTTCGGCAGAGTTAGTTCTGTTACTATTGGTATTGTTATTACTATAGTTAATATATATATATATATATATATATATATATATATATATATATATATATATATATACCACCGGCCATGATTATTATGTCACCCAGTTTAAAAAAAACAACTTATGTATTTCATACTATTTTTAGTATTTATTGCCAAGTGGATAATTCTAAATGAAAATAGAGTGATTCTTTTGTTATTATAAATTTGCAAAATTTTACAAGGCAGCAAGGAAGCCTTTTTTTCGGCCAGTCAATAGGAAGAAGAGACTAGCATGTGGAAAGAGCACAAAAACTGGACACCAGAACAGTTCATTTGATGCACATGTTATTGTGCTGTATTAACAAAAGAACCATTGTATTTTCATGTAGAATAATATACACGGATATACTATTTCCAACGACCTAACTTCAAGACTTGAATACATTTATTTCTTACTAATAGTATTCCTGGATTGACTAAACTGCGTTTAAGTTTGTATATTACGTTCAATATAACCTACTTTTCTATCTCCATATCGGTTTTTGTTGGTCATTATTTTGTGCGGTTTTTCACCCGGAATCCACGACAAATTGGCGACGAAGACTCGAACTCACGTACACGTACATCACCACAACAAATTGGCGACGAAGACTCGAACTCACGTACACGTACATCGCCACAACAAATTGGCGACGAAGATTCGTACACAATTCGCCAGGACCAAATGGCAACGAAATCTCGAACACATGTACACTTATACCACACAACAACAGAACTCATACAGAATAACATAAAAACCCGTAGTGCCACACAGGTCGACCACAAACAATTTGGTGACACTATCGCAGATAATCTGCTGGCATTACAACGAAAAAAAATAGAATGAAAAAACTGTAAAAAAGAAATTGAAAGTCAATATTTTCCCCGTCAACAGGATAATACTTCAACAAAAAAAGCAATTATGAGATTTATTGCCAATACACAATAGTTAAAAAGTGAAACCCCTCAGGGAATCAAAGCAGCAAACCATGGATGACTTTCAGAAAGGAATACTAGAAATCGTAAAAAGAAGTGAAGAAAGTTAATATAAATTCGAAGAAGCACAAATTAAATTAGAGAAAGTACAAATGAAAATTCAATAGGAAAATGAAGAAAGACAAAGGGAAATCCAAAGGTTGAACGAAGAAAGATTATTACATTTACAAGGACTATTACTTAAATTGACAATCAACACACAAGAAGGGAACACGGAAATAGAGGCGACGTTTTCGCAAGATGACGTGTGTAATGCGATCGAAACCTTTAAGTACTCTATTGATGAGGACAAAAATTTTGGAGAATATTACAGGCGATATGAAGACATTTTTAATATCGATTGTCAGAACTGGACAGAAAAGAAAACTTAAGGCTTTTGCTCAGAAAATTAGGTGCGGAGGAATACACTAAATTTGTAGATTATATTCTGCCAAAGAAGACAAATGACTTAACGTTCAATGAGGCAGTGACATACCTCACAGAGCTATTTAACCCAAAAATGTCTTTGTTTCACAAAAGGTGGAAATGCCTTAATCTCGTGAAAGACAAAGACGAAGACTATACAACATTCGCAGCCATTGTCAACAAACATTGTGATGACTTTAAATTAGCAGAGAAAACTCCAGACAACTTTAAATGTGTTATATTTGTCCAATGATTAGTCGCTGCTAAGGACAGCGAAATGCGAAAATGAATGCTTACCAAACTCCTAAATTAACCAGATTTAACGCTGCAAAAACTATCAGAGGATTGCCAAAAATGCCTAAGTATTAAAAAAGACAGTAAAGATATTGAAGAATCGGGAGTCGCGCATATTCGTAGGCTAAAAAAAATTTATGTTTTTCACCCTCCCCAAAAGTAAAACAAGATTTTAATGACAAAATTACAAGATATAAAACAACTAAATTTAATGACAAAATTACAAGATATAAAGCAACTAGTGATAGAAATCAAATAAAAACAAGCCCTCCCCCCTCTGCATGTTACAGATGTGGTGGATTGCATTGGGTTAGAGATTGTCGGTTCAAATACAAAAATTGCCTAGTGTGTGGAAAGATGGGACACAAGGCAGCTGTATGTAGAAACAAAAAACAGCCTCGTAAATAAGATCTACTAGAGTGGAATCTGAAAACAAACAAAACACAAGTAAATATGTAGAACTTGAAATATTGAATAAGGAGATTAAACTACAATTAGATTCAGGTTCGGACTTAACAATAATCATCCTACAGACATAGCGGAAACTGAATAGACCGACCATGTTACACACAAAAATTGCAAAATCTGTCACTGGAAAACGGATCAACTTCGAAGGTGAAATAATCGTGAATGTGAAATTTCAGGGAAAAACCAAAAATTTAAAAATATACGTTATGCAAAATACAGACAACCTGGTAGGAACGGACTGGATTCAGAAGTTTAATGTATGGGATTTACCCATTAGCTCTTGTTGTAAAAAAAAATAAAGAGCGTGCCGACAGAGGCTACGAAATTGAAAAAAGAATTCCACAAATTCCAGAGGTATTCTCAGGCAGTATAGGACGAAGTAGCAAATTCACAACAAAAATTAGGCAAAAGTATAATGTGCAACCAATATTTGTTACACCCATAGTTACGAAAAACGCATTCAAAACTGGTGAACAAGTTTACTTCAGAATGTTAAAGAATTATGCGGCACATTGGGAACCTGGAACAATAATAAACAGACTAGAAAATGAGATATACACAATACAGGGGAAAAAATCTACCCATAGGAGACACATCAACCAAATACAAAAAAGAAGGAGTGAGAAGCCAAGCTCGTCACCCTCAGAAAACGATTACGCGATGGAAGAAATCTTTGAAGCCGTTGAATCATAGATCCCAAGCGGAAAAAATAAGTACCCCCCAAAAAAGAAGCTGGGGGGGGGGGGTTGTGGGATTCGTCCTTTTTGTATATTATAATGGACTCGACTGAGTATACATATAATCCTGCCATAGAGAGTTGGGCAGTTGTGTGTGTGTATGTGTGTGTGTGTGTGTGTGTGTGTGTGTGTGTGTGAGAGAGAGAGAGAGAGAGAGAGAGAGAGTATTCCCGGCGATCCGTGCGGGTTATCGGACAGTACCGGAACTGATATTACCGAGTTAAGTTACCGAGAGATACCGAAGTTACCCAAAGACTACCGCATCAAAAGTCAGACTAGCTCTGAGCTCCACTCATCTAGAATAATATTCACGGATATACTAACGACTTCACTTCAAGACTTGTATATATTTATTTCTTACTAATAGTATTCCTGGATTTACTAACCTGCGCTTAAGTTCGTATATTACGTTCTATATAACCTACTTTTCTATCTCCATATCGATTTTTGGTGTTCATTATTGTGTGCGGTTCCTCACCAGGAATTCACAATAAATTGGCGACGAAGACTCGAACTCACGGACACGTACATCGCCACAACATCATATATATATATATATATATATATATATATATATATATATATATATATATATATATATATCTGTGTGATCATTGAAAACGTAGATGCAATTCTTTATCAAATCTGTACCTGATTATTAAAACTCGTGTAACTCAAATTCATTCAAAACAATCATTTGTTCTAAATGACAACGTTAGTTACAATTATGCATAATTAATTACTGTCTATAAATTAATTGTAAAAAATACGGGTTCTGCGGAAGAGTTCCTTTATAGAAATAGTCCACAAGCTTTCAATTCGAAACCAATACTGTCCGGTAACTTTTTTGTCAATATATTATTAATCGCTGTACTCAAATATAGGTCGTTTGCACAGTTCTTAGTGGGTAGACGTTCCTCCTGAATTATTTATATTTCATCTGAGATAATTTATTAAATCAATCATCTGATTGACATGATTTTGTCTGATATTTTGTTGAATTTGTCTATTGTCTCTGTGCAAACATTGATATTATAATAGTAACAAAAATCAAGAAAGTAAGAGTCATAAATGAAATATCTTGAGCGATGATGTTAGTAATTTTTTTTTATCATATCACCCCGAGCAAGGCGGTAACGCCACTGATGTGCAGGGGGCTACGTAAGAGTGAAGAGATTGAAAAAGAGAAAACCGGAAACCACATCCTAAACAGAGAACAAGGGATGAGCCTCTTCAACTGTTCAATAGGCGTGGGTGGAGTGTGAACCGGGCGATAGTTTAGTCTATCTACTCCAATTGAAAAAAAATAAAGAAAAGAGTGAAGAGATTGGAAAAGAGAAAACCGGAAACCGCATTCTAAACAGGATACAAGGGATGAGCCTCTTCACCTGTTCAAGAGACGTGGGTGGAGTGTGAACCGGGCGATAAGAATAGATAATTGTGATGGTAATAGTATAATTGATTGTATTCGTAATTTTAGTAATAGTAGTAGATTTAATTGTAGTAGTAGTAGTAGACATTTGTTCTGGAAAATAATAACTACAAACAACAGCTTTTAACGCAAATGAGGAATTGGTTTTCTTTAAGCTGTACTTATAACTGTTGCATGAAAGAAATTTAAAGTGCGATAATGAATCAATCGATTTTGTAGAAATCATACATCCTTCCTCGATGTTGCTTCATAATTCCATGAAATGAAGCTTGATACAAAATAAAAATGCAAAGGCAATAACTATGTCACCATTTTTAACTCGACCAGTCCAGAACCTGCACCCAATATTTGCTTAGGACTTTACTGAATTAATCTGAAACGTTTTAAGATCGATCAAATATACACCAAATTCAATCATTCAGTATTTCCCCATCTCTGGTCTTTTAGTCACACCATCTGCTCTCCGTCTGACCCCCTAGACTTTTGCTGTCTTTCACAGCTCTCTACCTCACCGTCTGTCCATTGATTATTCTGCTCTCTCTCTCTCTCTCTCCCTCTCTCTCTTTCTCTGTCTCTGTCTCGCTAACAGTCTGCTCTTTTGCGCCCCTTTGCTCTATGTCTGTCCATCTAGTCTTCTGTTCACCCTCTCTCTCTCTCTCTCTCTCTCTCTCTCTCTCTCTCTCTCTCTCTGTGTATGTCTGTGTGCGTGTGTGTGTGTGCGTGTGGGTGTGTTAATCTAGTCTTTCACTCACCTTCTCTGCTATCTGGGTGTTTGTGATTTTTTTGTTGTTGTTTTTGTTTTTTTGCTCACCATGTCAGTGTCTGTCCGTCTCGTCTTTTGCTCACCCTCTCTGTTCTCTGTCTGACTCTCCTCTTTTTTCTACACATCTCTTCTCTCCTTTGGACCGTCAACTCTTTTGCTCAACCTCCCTTCTCTAGGTCTGACCGTCTAGTCATGTGCTCGATCTGTCTGATCTCTGATGTCGACCGTCTAGGTTTTCGCTCACTTAATCTGAACACTGTTTGAATGTCTGCTCTGTCGGTCTCTGTTACCAACTTTCCTGATCAGGGTCTAAAAATATTAATACTCATTGAGGATGAAATTATCTAGAGTAAAATGAAGGAACTGTTAAATGTCAGATTCTGATGAAAAAAAATTCCACAACTAAGCAGCCGTTTCCGGTATACGTTTGTGTGTTCACTAGGCTTAGTTTAGTCTGAACCAGAGCAAGATAGAATAGAGAATGGTAAGTAGATTGTTGAGTCAAATCTCGAACAGAAGAAAGTAGAACACAATTAGTCAAATTCTTTCTTTTTACTTGGGCTTAAACAGCAACCAATGTTATTTGGTGGCGGGGGGGGGGTATCCGCAGCTAAGTCTACCAAGATGCAGACACAGTCACATTCATTATACCAAACTTAAGTACTAATCGAACGAAACTAGATTCGCAGATTATTAATTCACACTGGGTGGATTATATTTCTCCTAAAAATAATCTATTCCTATTAATAACGGTAATTAATAAATCACTGTTCAACTGGTAAATACTATTTGTTTAATTCAATAGTTTATGGCGCCAACTTGTATTAAAGCTAATCGAAATTAAGTGCTTAATCCTTGGTTTGAGTTTATTCAGCACTTACCGGTTTTACCGAGATTAGTAAATAGTTTGCTAAATGTATTACTTTGTTCAGTGGCTTTTCCTTTATATATATATAT
>JBBBDQ010000867.1:417500-487608 GCA_037127315.1 Ascarosepion bandense | reverse complement strand
ATATATAGATATATAGATAGACAGAGAGATAGAAATTAAACAGATTACGATAGATATATTGATATATATTTAGACAGATATATAGAAACTAAACTGATTCCGGTAGATAGATAGATAGATAGATAGATAGATAGATAGATAGATAGATAGATAGATAGATATAAAGTAAACTGGTTCCCATAGATACATATATAGATAGATAGATTCCGAGAGATAGATAGATAGATAGATAGATAGATAGATAGATAGATTCCTAGAGATAGTAGATAGATAGATAGATAGATAGAATCGATAGAGATAGATAGATAGATAGATAGATAGATAGATAGATAGATAGATAAAAACTAAACAGGTTACTATATTTACATAGATATATAGATATATAGATAGACAGAGAGATAGAAATTAAACAGATTACGATAGATATATTGATATATATTTAGACAGATATATAGAAACTAAACTGATTCCGGTAGATAGATAGATAGATAGATAGATAGATAGATAGATAGATAGATAGATCTAAACTGTACAGCTTCCGATAGATATAAATAGAGATAGACATATATGCAGATAGATAGGTAGTTAGAGATAGATAGATAGAGAGATAGATAGATAGATATATAGATAGATAGATAGATAGATAGATAGATAGATAGATATAAAGTAAACTTGTTCCCATAGATAGATATATAGATAGATAGATTCCGAGAGATAGTAGATAGATAGATAGATACATAGATAGATAGATAGATAGATAGATAGATAGATAGATAGATTCCGAGAGATAGTAGATAGATAGATAGATAGATAGATAGATAGATAGATAGATAGATAAAAACTAAACAGGTTACTATATTTACATAGATATATAGATATATAGATAGACAGAGAGATAGAAATTAAACAGATTACGATAGATATATTGATATATAGTTAGACAGATATATAGAAACTAAACTGATTCCAGTAGATAGATAGATAGATAGATAGATAGATAGATCGAAACTGTACAGGTTCCGATAGTTATAAATAGAGATAGACATATATGCAGATAGATCGGTAGTTAGAGATAGATAGATAGAGAGATAGATAGAAAATAAACAGATTCCGATAGATAGATAGATAGATAGATAGATAGATAGATAGATAGATAGATAGAAGCTATACAGATTCCGATAGATAGTATATAAACAGACAGATAGACAGACAGACAGTTAGATAGATAGACAGATAGATAGATAGATAGATAGATAGATAGAATCTAAAAAGATTCAGATAGATATATTGATATATATATATGTAGACAGATAGATAGATAGATAGATAGATAGATAGATAGAAACTAAACATATATATATATGTATATATATATATATATATATATAGATAGATAGATAGATAGAGAGAGAGATAGATAGATAGAAACTAAACAGATTCCGATAGATAGATAGATAGATAGATAGATAGATAGATAGATAGATAGATAGATAGAAAGAAACTATAATATTCCGATAGGTAGTAGAGAGATAGACAGATACACAGACAGACAGACGGACAGACAGATAGATAGATAAAGAGATAGATAGATAGACTCACTGACTGGTAGATAGATAGATAGATAGATAGATAGATAGATAGATAGATAGATAGATATAAAGTAAACTGGTTCCCATAGATACATATATAGATAGATAGATTCCGAGATAGATAGATAGATAGATAGATAGATAGATAGATTCCTAGAGATAGTAGATAGATAGATAGATAGATAGATAGAATCGATAGAGATAGATAGATAGATAGATAGATAGATAGATAGATAGATAGATAGATAGATAGATAGATAAAAACTAAACAGGTTACTATATTTACATAGATATATAGATATATAGATAGACAGAGAGATAGAAATTAAACAGATTACGATAGATATATTGATATATATTTAGACAGATATATAGAAACTAAACTGATTCCGGTAGATAGATAGATAGATAGATAGATAGATAGATAGATAGATAGATAGATAGATAGATAGATCTAAACTCTACAGCTTCCGATAGATATAAATAGAGATAGACATTTATGCAGATAGATAGGTAGTTAGAGATAGATAGATAGAGAGATAGATAGAAAATAAACAGATTCCGATAGATAGATAGATAGATAGATAGATAGATAGATAGATAGATAGATAGATAGATAGAAAGTAAACAGATTCCGATTCATATATATACAGTGGGGAAAATAAGTGTTGGACACATCCCATTATTCTTTATTTAACACATTTTTTATGCAGCGAATAACGTGAAAATTTAACAAGAAATAGTTACTCATTTAACAATAACAAATAACTTTAGAAATTGGAACATTTTAATGCATAACAAAAATTATATAATAAAAACGAGAATAGCCTGGAAAAAAAGTGTTGGACACATTGTTTTAAATTATATTTTATTATTATTTTTTATAAATAATGCTGGAAATTGTTATTTACATTTTAATTTGCCGACACTATTATACGTTTTAGAAGTGTCTCGATTGTTGTAGACCATTGTAATAAAAAGACAGATACGGAGGTAGCTTAAGATAAGCTTTATTTAACTAAGAAGGGTATAAGACGCCGCGAATCTGCAGCTTAGTTAGAAGGAATAAAGAAAGATGGAAAGAAAAAGTCAAGGGAAGTAATTCACTTCTGGAAGGTACAAGCGGAAGTTAAAGAGTTCTCTTTTCTTTCAGCACAACCATACTCTACGTCGTTGGAAAGTATTGGAACACGTTAGTCACCAGTAAGCCATCATGCGTGAAGGTTCTCAGGATGAGTAAACGTAAAGAACTCTCTCAAGTCGTCCGTGATAAGATTATTGCCGAGCACAAGAATGGAATTGGTTATCGGCGTATATCTGCTCAATTCAAAATCCCTGTAAGCACCATAGGAAACCTTATTAGGAAATGGAAGGTGCATGACTCAACCGTGAACTGTCCGCGCACCGGAGCTCCTCGCAAGATGTCGGATCGAGCAGTAAGGAAGATTGTACGAAAAGTTCAGCAGCAACCGAGAACAACACGAGGCGAACTTCAGAAAGATTTGGAAAAAGCAGGGATAGTAGTAACGAAACCAACGATTAGTAATGTACTCCGACGCAACGGTCTTAAATCGCGTACACCTCGAAAGACACCATTACTAAAAAAATGTCATGTTAATGCTCGTCTGGAGTTTGCAAGAAGCCACTTATTGAAAACAGATGATTACTGGAATAATGTGATCTGGTCCGATGAGACGAAAATTGAACTTTTCGACATTAACTCTATACGTCGAGTATGGAGAAGAGATGGCACAGCGCACGATCCCAAGAACACCCTCCCCACTGTAAAGTTTGGTGGTGGAAATGTCATGCTCTGGGGATGCTTCTCTTCAAATGGTACTGGGTCACTTCATATTATAGATGGAAAGATGAATGCAGCCAAATATCGGGAAATTCTTGAAAATAATCTCTTGCCTGCTTCCAATGCGTTAGGTATGCGACAGGGATGGATCTTTCAACAAGATAATGATCCCAAACATACTGCTAAAATAACCTCCGATTGGTTCGTACAGAACAAAATAGATGTTCTTAAGTGGCCCAGTCAGTCCCCAGACTTAAATCCTATAGAAAATCTATGGAGAGAGCTCAAAATCATGGTCCACCAGCGAGATCCACGTAATATTCAGGATTTGAAGAAAGTATGTGTTGAAGAGTGGGCCAAAATCTCGCCTAATCGTTGTCACAAATTAGTTTCGTCGTATAGAAAACGCCTCGAAGCTGTAATAGCCAATAAGGGGTTTTCAACTAAATATTAGATGAAATTGTGTTAGTGTGTCCAACACTTTTTTTCCAGGCTATTCTCGTTTTTATTATATAATTTTTGTTATGCATTAAAATGTTCCAATTTCTAAAGTTATTTGTTATTGCTAAATGAGTAACTATTTTTTGTTAAATTTTCGCGTTATTTGCTGCATAAAAAATGTGTTAAATAAAGAATAATGGGATGTGTCCAACACTTATTTTCCCCACTGTATATACATATAGACAGATTGATGGAAACTAAACAGATTCCCATAGATAGATAGATAGATAGATTGATAAATAGAAAGTATACAGATATAGATAGATAGATAGATAGATAGATAGATAGTGATCTTATTCAAATTTTCATGAGTTATTAAATTTTTAATCGGTCCTGTATAAGTCAGCCAGTGAGGCTGAAAGTCAATAGCATTTCCACATAATCGACCATGCTATGAAAGCTAAATATACACGAAGTTCGAGGCGCATTTATTGATCGAAATATAAACTGATTTATCGAGTTTACTATTATTTTTAAGAGCGTTTTTAAAATGAAATTAAAATGAAATTGATACTAATCGATTAGGGGAAATTTTTTATAGTAAATCATCAAATTAGCTAGAGATTGTGTATAGAGTATATATCGATCGAGAGGGACAGATTGATATATGCGATACTCTGTAAAAACCATGTTTCGGTCCAATCTAGGTTGTCCTTCTAAACCCATCTTTCCCAATAAAACACAGTCCATCGACGATCCCTCGCCATCGACGACCCTTCGCCCTCAAAGTTTAATAACTAGCAGTAAAAGAATGAACTGAGCCTACGCTGCCTTGCTATTGTCTCTCTCCATGACTATGCCAGAAGGAATATAAATATTTGTTACCCACATTCAACCCTGTTTTGCTCTATCACATCTCATTAATGTGGCTAGACATCCACTTGCTTCTAGCCGAGATCGAAACTCGACCGATTTTGTGACAATCGGAGTCTCTACTCCCTAAGTCATAGAATGAGAGAGGGTAAATTTTACCGTGTTATATATAAGCGATGGATGCACACGCCAATCACCAGAAAAACCCAATTATTGCTGAGTACTAATATATATATATATGATGGATTCTCCCGTCGCGTTCAACGTATGAGGGTCCAACCTTTTTCCAGCAAGACAACCACACAGAGATTTGTTTATAGTGGTGAAGGCATTGTGTAGTACCATCCACACTTCTTGGAACTGCTGATAACAAACAATTGGTGCAGATGACTGCCACAAATCGCACGAACAGCAGACCTCAATTATTTAACCCATAATTGGAGGGAACGAACGGATTAATACCTTTCCCAAGGGTACTAGTGCGCAAGTGAATGCAGCGTGCTCGACTGAAATTGGAACTCGGCTCACCGATTTCCCCCTCCAAGCCGACATCCACTGCACCCCAACGCACATCCGTGAATGCTAACAGCACCTGGTATTCCCAAGTGGTCACCCACCTAAGTACTGACCAGGCTCAACGTTGCTTAACTTCGGTGATCGAGTTTATCCAACGTGACATGACCGTTATATATATATATATATATATATATATATATATATATATATATATATATAAAACGCTTTCTCTTATAATCTTGAAGATTAGTTTTCTATTAGTTTATCAATGTCAATTTCCCAAATTCGTTATAAAAAAAAAAAAAATATCTTGAAATTGGCGAATTATATTCTTCTTGTTTATGTCCTTAATCAACACCTATTTTCTCTACTCTAGTTTATCAACAGAATGTTCTTTTTTGACAGAATTTTTACTCCATAATATATTTAATGTACACTTTTGCTCTATGGTCCAATCGTAGAACGTAATGTTCCTCGTGAAACTTTCAGATTTAAACCTTAGGCGGAATTCTGCTTTCCTTTTGATTAAAAAATGATGTCTAATTTTTGTCTCAAGTGTCGTAATGATACCTAACTTTTGACTTGATTATAAACCGTTATCATGTTTAAATTGTAACTCATGTATAAGCTACAACCGTATTTAGTTTGGTTTGGTTTACGACATATCAATCTCAATGGATTTGTATAAATAAAAAAAATATTTTTGTAAGAGATAAGTTCTTAGATCAGCTTACTCTGGCGTATTTTTTAAAAGTGTGTTTTGTTGAGTAACTCCTGGTAGCCATGTAGTTATCTTCATTTAACTTTACTCTCAAAGTTATTTCTTCCCTATTGCTGTAGCTTGGCATTGAACATTGGAACTAACCAACCTCTATATCCGCTGGACCATGTGTCCTCACGGACTACCTGGCTACAAGAAGTGTCATCGCACATGGAATGTGAATGATATACACCAGTGATCGAAATAAAGGTTTCGATTCGGAATTCATAGCATCTAAAGAAGGCCGGAGTGTACAACGGCTGAAACGTCGTAGACATGACAATAAAGATGAGTCTGAACAATGGAAATAATGTAAATTATTTCTCATCTCAGAAGTATAGAAAAATACAGAAAGAGACTGTTGAAATTTTGAGGACACATAATGAGAAAAGATGGCATTTAAAATTTGCCACAAAAAAGTTTTTAAAGGAAATGTTTTAAGAGGAAAAGTGGATTGCAGCGCATGTCCTACCTAATAAGAATGTGTATAAGGCTTGAATTAAAAGGATTAAATTTGGGTTTGGGTTTGAGTTTTGTTTAACGTCATATATCATTCTAATCTTCCTGAAAGTAAAACACTGCACCTCCTCGGGTTAACTCTCACAACAGATCTCAAGTGGAATGACAATATAGAATCCATAGCTAAATCCGCTGCTAAGAAAGTCGATTCACTGTGCAGGGCCAGGAAGTTTTTCCCGTCTGAAACAATACTGCACATGTATAAATCTACCATCCGCCCATGAATTGAATACTGCTGCCATATCTGGTTAGCTGCTCCTGCTATCCACCTAGCGGTCCTTGACAAAATCCAACGGAGAGTCTGTAATGTGATCGATCCCGACTTGGTAGCTTGGACACAGTCACTTTCTCACCGGCGCAATGTGGCTTTTCTGTGTCTCCTCTTCAAATATTTTCATGGCTTCTGCTCAGAGAAACTAATCTCACTGGTAACCCCATACATGAATTTGCTCGAGCTACAAGATTAGCAACTAGATCTCACCCTTTTTACTGTGAAACCAATAAATTGTAAACACAAATTCGACTCCATCGGCTTCTTCTCTCGCACTTCTTGCCTGTGGAATTCAGTTCCGTTTACTTGCTTTCCCGACAGCTACAATGTTCAAGAATTCAAATGTAAAGTCAATAGTCATCTTCTATCTCACTAATTTGCATCTTCTCTCTCTCTCCCTCACGCTTCTTTCCTCGTCCACTTTACTCTCATCAGTATTCTCATCCTTCTAATATCCTCTTCCTGACACCCCCTGTAACCTGTCACTCTTTCTCATAACTTACCTCCAACAGGGGCAGTAAAATGCCTTGCTTGAGGCGACACGATTATAAAAAAGAAAATTAGTGCCAAAAAGGTAGGGTTTTAAGGTGTTTTGTTATTATTGGAGGATTAATTTCGTCAGATTTTGATGAAAATTTTTATTTTTATTTTAGAAAACTGAAGATGTCTTCAAGGTTTGTATTAAAAAATGTATTGCTGGTATTTTTTTTTTCCTTCAAAAATGTATATTTTTTTTATAAAAGTATCTTTATACTTTCATAGTATTTTGAACCCAGTTTGGGGGTAAACTATTTGACCATAGCTGGGATCCTAACAGGTCTACCACTCCGGGCCAGGGTTAACCTGGGAACAACAGAATTTAAGAGGCTGCTTCATGCTCCTCACAACTTCTCCATCGGAGGCCTTGTTGCTGGATGCAACTTACCGTCGAGGAATAAGATCGCCAACGTAATAAATGTACACGATCTAAAGAAGTGCTTATGATTTTTATGTACTGGCCGCCACTAAAGAATTACTAGCACAGTTCAGTCTGTTATTTAACCCATAAGTTTGGGATTAGATTATGCCCTTTTAAAGTATTAGTCTAAAGTGAGTTCAACAGACAATACTGAAAATTGAACGTGTCTCACTGATTCCAATCCCCACCCTAATAACTCTATAAAAACTTTAATTTGAGCGCTCCCCAGGGTCTTGTACAGGGTAAGCATAAATGTAACAAAAAGTATATACGGTACTAGAATTACTGATGTAACTCCGACCAATGAGTTCAAAATTAATCTTTAGTCAGGATTAAGCTCGTCAACTTATTGATGGCCTGATCTGTTTGTTATCTAAAATAAACGTTTTTTTTAAACGTTCGGTTATCCGATACATTGACGTTATTATTTATTCGTTGTATTAAATAAATGTTTTGTTTTGTTTTTTAACATCAACTTACTCTACTTTGACGTTTCTTCGTTTTCCTTGGCAAAAGTAAATGTTCTGTCATAATTAAGTTCTTCGATATATTGACGTTCCTAAGTGTTTGTCGTACAAAATAAATGGCTTGTCCTCACGAACCTACTTGATTTATTGAACTTCTGAGATATTTGTTGCTTGAAAGATTTTTTTTCATATTCAAGCTACAAGATATAGATAGATGTTCCTCGTCTTCTGTTATTTGTCGTATTCTTTTATGATGTGGGCCTTCATGTCTCTATTCTTTGTAACATTAAGTAATGTTTGTTTTTCTTCTATCTCGGCCGCAAGAGCCGTATTCCGATTCTAGGCGGCTACGTTTTTTTCATTTGGGAGTAAAAACCCTTGTAAAAATATGAATCCACCTTTTTAGAACCAATATGGAATGATTAGCAGGACCTTTATGAGTAAATCATTATTAGAATAGTTAAATAGATAAATGTAACCTCCACGTCTACGCAAATACTTTCTTTTTTCGCATTTTCCGCCATTTTTTTCTTATAAGCGTTTCACCCCGAGCAAGGCATGTCACTGCCACTACTGCGCAGGGGGCTACGTAGAGTGGAGAAAGGATGATTAAATATAGGAAATGTCAGAGGGTGGGTGATAGGCGGGTAAGGATACCGAGAATGAGGGTTGGGTAGATGAGAGTGTTCTGAGAATAGTTGGTGTCTATTGACCCTACATTTAAACACCTGGAGATTGTAAGTGTCGGGAAAGCAGACTTGTGTAAGGGAGTTCCACCGGCGGGAAGCGCGAGAAAGAAGCTGTTGGAGTAGAATTTACGGTTACATCTTATTTGTTTAACTGTAAAAGGGTGGGACCAAGTTGCTAATCTAGTATCTCGTGTAAATTCGTGCTTAGGCGGCACCAGTGATCTAAGCTCATCGGAGCAGAAGCCATGAAAGTACTTGTAGAAGAGGCACAAGGAAGCCACATCACGCCGGTGAGAGAGCGGCTGCAGTCGGTCTGCCAAGTCAGTATCAACTACGTTACAGATCCTCCTTTGTATTTTGTCAAGAAGCCCAAGGAGAGCAGCAGGGGCACCCGACCAGATATGGCAGCAATAACTAGCGTTCTTGCTAGTTAGATTCTTGAAATATTTAAATGGTGGAACGCCATCTATCTTCTTGAAACCTGTTCATATTTTTTTCTTTCTTCAATACAATCTGCACCCAGCCTTTTCACTAACTGTAATCCCCTGCACACTAGTAGCAGACCTGCCTTGCTTGGGGGGGATTCTTTTTAATCATTTCACCCCAAGCATGACAGTTTTACTGCCACTTGTGTGCAGGCGGTTGCATAGTCGGAAAGTTATTAGAAAGAGGGACAGGTTATAGGGGTCTCAGGAAATGGGTAATAGAAGGATGAGAATACTGGTGTGATGAAATTGGAGTGGACAGAGAAAAGAGCATGACAGAAAGGATGCGAGTCAGTGAGATAGGAGATGACTATTCTGGAAGATTGTAGCTCTCGGAGAAGCAAGTATACGGAAGTAAATTCCACAGGCGAGAAGTGCGAGAAAAGTAGCTAATAAAGTAGAAGTAACGGTTACATTTTATTGGTTTCACGATAAAAGTGTGGGACCTAGTTGCTAATATAGTAGCTCGAGTAAATTCACTCGTAGGGGTCATATTACAGATTCTCTGTTGGATTTTGTCAAGAACCCCAAGATGAATTGCAGGGTTATCCGACCAGATGTGACAGCAGTATTCAATACTCGGGCAGATGGTAGATTTATATATGTATAGGAAGGATTCAGACGGGGAAACCTTCCTTTCCGCTACACAGGGAACCGACCTTCTTTGCAGCGGATTTTGTTATGGACTCGATATTGTCATTCCACTTGAGGTCTGTTGAGAGAGTTAATCCGAGAAGTGATTAAATAAATGTACAAATATTTTCGAGCATTAAATAACCAGCAAAAGGTCGATAATCTGTAAAAAGAAATCAATCTATTAGTCTACTCTCTCCCAATTTTTTTACAAATCATTTACACTAGTTAGTTTGGTAGGTTATAAAATGTTTCTATCTGCTTTCTTTAAATTTGATATTTGGCATCAGAATAGATATAGAAGATTCTTGCAAGATTTTAGATAAAGCATTTTCTTCTTTGTTGGAATATAAAAAAAACAAATTCTCCTGGGAGGAAATATGGTTCAATTTTTTGCGCTGGACAATCCTTCGCGTCAAAATTTATTTTAAACATTACTAAATCCATTATTCATCAATGTACAAAATATTGCTGTAACATCTGGTCCGGTGCTTCTGCTAGATTCATAATAAAACCAGAATAATAATCTGAAATATTATCTGTGTTGACCTAGCATCTCAGCGTAACTCATTGCACACCAGTGTTACATAGATCCTCTGTGCTTTTCTACAAAAATGTTCATAGTAATTGCTCTGGTGAGGTTCCCTCTTTGTTATCTCGTTCTTACGTATGTAAGCGCAGTACTAAATTAGCAGTTTGGTCTCAAATTTCACTCTTGAACTAGTTAAATGTAACTCTCTACTCAATTCTAATAGCTTTTTCGTACTTATCGCCACTGGAACTCCCTTCCAATGTCTTGCTTCTCTGAACTTACAAACTTCAAAAATTTAAATGACACGCCAATCACCATCTGTTTTCATGAAAATTTCTCTTTTATCGTCCCCTCTCTTAAACAAAATTTTTCATGCTATTTCAGTTCCAGTGAAAGGCCTGCAATTTAGTGGCATTCTTGTCTTGCTTGGGGTGAAATGATAAAAAACAAATTTTGTTTAGCTAATATATATTTTATTTGTCATAACGTTTACTTGCTTAAAAAAATAGTGCATAATAGTGACTATTACCTACCTTGTATGAAAAACGCGGAATAAGAAGACCCTTCGTTTCCACCGCCTTAATATTCTTCCCTGGAATGCGAAGAAATATCTCCATTACTATAATGGCGTCATTGTCTGCAATTATAAAAGTCAGGAAAATCTAATTTACTTCATTTTTCGTAACACAGACATCTAAAATATGTCCACAGGACATATATATCCCAGTGGTCATAGGAATTTTAATATATACGTACATACATGCATACACCCACAAAAATATATGTATGCGTGTGTGGAGGGTGCGCGTGTAAGTGTATGTGGGTATTTTTTAAGACTTTCTGCATTTATACAGGAACAGTGTTGTGTATCGGAAATAAAACGTCTAAACATTCAGTGTAGTTAGAAATTGCAAAAAATTTGAAACTCAGAGTAGTATGCAATTTCGTTTCCTATTTACACACAGTTTTTATTTATATATATATATATATATATATATATATATTCATATATATTCCACCGAACGCCCCGTGACCCAGAGGTAGAGTCGCCGACTGACGCCAAATCGGTCGGGTTTCGAGCCTGGGTTGTGTAGCAATCGGGGTCTAACCGTACTGATGAGCTGTGATACAGCGAAACAGATCTGTCTGCGGGTGACAATATATATATATATATATATATATATATATATATATATATATATATATATTTCTGCATTTCTGCTGCTTCAAGCCTGTCTTTCATCTTAGGCAGAATATTTACCCGCAGTAGGTTGGTATTTCTTTTTGCCGTAGACTAGTTCCTAACTAAGGCTATAGAACTCAACCTATCCTGCTATTCAGTTATTTTATCCAAATCAGCCAGTTAAGTGACAGACGTTTAGGCGACCATGACTCTTTTCATCCGTGACAGACTAGGCAGAAGATTTTCCCGCAGTAGTTTGCTATTTCTTTCTGCGGTAGACCGGTTTGCAACCTAGTCTTTAGAACCCAGTCTGTTCAGATATTTAACACATAACTACAGGGAAAAGAGATGAATTTTCACGTAACTGTCTGCAACGAATTCAACTGGAATTCGAACTCCAATTTCTCATTCTGATCTGATATCCATTGCACCACAAAATCTTTGATCAGATTATTGCACAGACTATATTAGTTAATTGGAAAACAGGTAAAAATCTGGAGACAAGAAAAATTTCACTAATCTTCAAACAAGCTAGTCCTGAAGAGACCTGCTTGATCAAAACCTGTGAGGCAAGAAAGCGATGTGTGTTCTGTTAAATATATTGTTAGCTCTGCATATTCAATTCATTTGTGTCAGGTGTGCATTGAGCACTTTTTTCGAACTACTGTCTGCTCGTTCCACCTGCCACTATTTGGCTAGTGTATATCTAAACTTATTTATAAATGGAACTTTGTCTGTGTGTGTGTATATGTGTGTGTCCGTTACATTCGAAACGGTTGAACCGATTTTCTTCAAAATTTACACAGCAGTAATATAAGCGTTTGCGAGTGTTCGTAGCTTGGTTTTGTGTCGAGCTACCCTCGATAAATATCGAAAATCGATAATCGAAAAAATAAAAAGAGTGGTCCGATTTTAATCAAATTTCATACACTCATAGTCAAAGACATAAGAAACGATATTCAAAAGTTTCAAGGTTGCAGTTCTTACAATAGTGCAAAAAATCGATAATATATATATATATATTTATATATAAAAGGCAACATGTCTGTTTATTTATCTGTATGTCCTTTAAAGAAATCCACAATTTTCATCCGATTCTCACCAAACTTCACACAAATATTCTTTCGGCTGTGTCTAAGCGCCAGGACCATGGATTAGTTTTAAAGCTTTCATCACACCCGAGCAACGCCTGGCTATATATATATATATATATATATATATATATATATAAGTAAAAGACAATCGGAAAACAGTAATAGTTGCCAACGCGTTTCATCCAATTTGGACTTTTTCAAGGCAAAAAACGAAATGAATTTATTAAATCAAGTAACTAATAATGACAAAATAAAATGTCCTTAGCGACTGAAAGAATTTAAAGAACGCTATTTTAATACTGTTAACTGAAAATTGGGTCAAATACTGTCACATGTGGATATATTGTTTTTATTGCATTTTCTTTTGATTTCTTACAGTTGTGTACAAATGAATTTTCTCGTGCTACCAGATTGGCTTCTAGGTCCCCACATTGACCGTTGGAATAGTCAAATATAGCCCACAATTTTATCCTTCAGATTCTTTTCTCGACCTTCCCGTTTGTGGAACTCCCTTCTGTATACTTGCTTCCTTGATAGCTACAATTTTCAATAGCATAAATATGTAAAAAAAAAAAAAAGAAAAATCCCAGCTGGATTTGAAAGCTTAGTCTCACGCAAATTATAAAAAAATTGCCAGTATGCCATATCAGACAATTTGAGATCGCTTAAAGCAATTTCTAAACCTTTTCACACCAAAGCACCAGAAATGCCTGGTGCATCAGCGTGTCGACATGGAAGATGATCTCATAATGTCTACTCATTCACACATCTCAGAATGTCAGTCACTGTCCCTGATATGAAAACAGGTACATTTAAAACGCGCAGATGTTCGAAAGTTTTTTAAATGCTACGATAAATTGAGCAAATATAGAGTTTTTCACATATTGGCGAGATAATCTATGTTTGAAGTGAGCGCCTATAAACACAACCAACACGCTGATATTAACGCACAAAGTTTAGAACTGAATAATTAAGAACGATTTAAACACTTTTTTCAATCATTTCACCCCAGGCAAGGCAGGAACGCTTGGAGGTTACTGTACGAAAAAGATTGGGTACAGGGTGTATTAAATAAATAATAAAAGATGAACGGAATTCAAGGAGATAGAAAATGATGGTTGACTTTGCAATTAATTTTTTTAGAGTGTACATGATAGAAAAGCAAGTAAACAGAAAGGATTCGACCGGCGGGAAGTTCAAAAAAATTTGAGGCAAAATGGCGGTTACATTTAACCATTTTAATAATAACATTGTGGGATCTACATGCCAATCTAGTAGCACGCTTCAATTCATGCCGTCAGAGCAATTAGCATGGAAATATTTGTAGAAAAGACAGAAGGAAGCCACGTCAGGCACAATGTGTTACCTTTCAGGAGACTACCTTAGCCATGCTGAAGACGGGCAGGAAAGCGAGGCCTAGGTGGCACAATATGTTACTCTCCAGGAGACTACCTTAACCAATCTGAAGGCGGGTAGAAAAGCGAGGCCAAGGTGACACAATGTGTTACTCTCCAGGAGACTACCTTAGCCATGCTGAAGTAGGGCAGGAAAGCAAGGCCAAGGTGGCACAATGTGTTACTCTCCAGGAGACTAGCATCAGCCATGTTGATGGCCAGCAGGAATGTTTCTCTCTGGTGAGCCATTATCAAAATAAAATCTCATATCTTTTTTGTTATGATTATAAGAGTGGTTGAGAAAACTACATCTTTACGTTCAATTCTAAGCTCATGATAACGTATGAAACTACATCCTCTTCAAGCCATAGGTTAAATAGGAGAAATTGTTATTCTAAAAAAATGTTAATTAAATGATATTCTCACAGATTTAGTAATTCATATCCTAAAAATAAATATGTATGTTTCTAAATAATACAGGAAGTGTTGACAAGCTGTACAAAAACCTATTAATCAATTGGTTAAAAAAGTAATGTGTAAAATATATTATTCATAGGAAAAAAATAAAGAATGTCATGTTTTCTTTATTTCTTTGTAAGGTAATTAAAATTTTCTTGTGAACTCTCGATTAAGAATAAAAGAATAGCAGTTCTGTATATTTTGCAGACGAACATTCATCATTCGACAAAATAGAGAATTATTTATTGTATATCGGAAAACATAAATCGCCAAATAGCGACCAGAGAAAATTGTAAAAATTGATCGAAAACCACATACTTGTATTCCTGTAGGAATTTCGGTTAGAAAAACTAACAAAATCGATAAAAATAAAATGGCCAGTTTAATTTGACGATCGAGGAATCTGCTAAAGTTTTCAATATTTTCATTCAGCATATTTACCGTAGTTGATAGTATATAAAAACGTTCAAAAAGTTAATTTAAAACAGTGCTCAATATAAACACAGACCAATGAATATTCATTATAAATTATACTTTAGAACATGTAGAAACTACAATCTGCTACAAAAAGTGTACATTTTGTTTCAACATTGAAGGAACAGTGACTACTCAGGTAGATAATAATGTCTCATCAGGCAGTTAATAATAATGGTAATTATTATCTACCTGATGAGACTTTGTTCTTTTAATGTCAAAACAAAATGTACAGTCTTGTAGTAGATTGTAGATTGTACATGTTCTGAAGTATAATATATATATATATACACAATTACAATAAAGCAGCACTAATTATTATAGACTAATGTCCGAAAAACCAATGCTAACCTATCAGTAACTTAAATCGTCAATAACCCAACGAGGACTACCTCGTAGGTTAAATAAAGGGGAAGAAAAAAAAAAGAAACAAACCAAGCGTCCAGAAATTGTTTGAAAGAAAAAAAAACAAGACGAAAACCTTAACAGTAAAGTGCTCTATACGAAAGTACGAAAGTATGAAAGTAGAGCAAAATATACAGTTCACCAAATCTCTAAAAATGAGCCAACACTGACCACGGTTTCACACAACGGATCGTCAGGGCCAGGCTGACGATCGCGGTCGGTGTTGGCAGATTTTTAGATATAGTGTACTATATATATAATTGTTGAACAGTTATTGGTCACTCAATTTAGACCAGTCAATAGTTTGTATTACAAAGTAAAGTAGAAGCAAAAGATTAAGATTTTCCCATCCAGAGCTTCTAAAATATACATATTCCGCACTATATTTCTTTAAGTACAAGACTACGGCAACATACTGAGCTCCATCATGGTGAAAAGTAAAGACTGAAAAAAACTCTATTTTTGGTCGTGAATATTCATTTTAATATTAGGTTTTCATATCATGCTCTAACGGAGATAGGCTTAATATGCTTTAATCTACAATGACGATTACGTGTAATGATGTCTCATCCAACTCTTTCCGAATCCTCTGCGCTCTCCTCAGAGTGACATCCAAACTCTCCGAAATGTTTCAGCTTCCGGTGCGAATGCCAAGCATTATAGCATGCCACTTCTATGTTTCTGGCGGAGTGAATTCCGCCATGGTACTCTTTTTCTTACTGACGGTCACCAACTGACCCTACCATACCGTGCATTTGACAAAAAAATCAAAATCAAACATCGCCCATGCGCGAAATTAAAAATATAAAATGGAGACAGTTTACCAATCGTTCCCTATTATAGAGCGTATCTTCACATCAAAATGTGTGTGCGTGTACGCACATTTCTCATGGTGTCTGTAGGAGTGATGAAGAATAGATTTGATATATCGACATTTCTCTTCTATCTGTATATCTACGCGTTTTTCACATAATGAAATGGGTTCGAATTTACATAGGGTTGGCTGCTCGATTTGTCTCTCGTGATTATATTCCTAGTAATCGTTCAGCATCGTAGATGCAGAAGATAAATTACACTTGGACTTTGATATTTGCCTATTTAGAATTCATAGTTTCTCATATCGACTTTGGATTGCTATCTAAGTTTCATGATGGAAATAACCACAGGCATATTATTCTCAAATTTCGGCCCGTCAATGAAATGGGCTTGTTGTGCATTTTTTGTTTTCTTTTCTTTTCTACGGAAAATGTCTTTTTGAAATAAAAGCTAACATATTCAGGGAATTTTTTCCCAATCCAAATTTTATCGATATTGTCTCCATAGATTTGAGCCGCGGCTTTCTGGCTAGACGAAAGTAAAGTCGAAGTAAACAATATCTAAAAACAATCAATGCAATATAAACTTGAATTTAAAAAAGAACATACGTAAAACTACTGTAGACAAAATCTTTAACACACCATTATAGGCGTTCATGGCTCTTTCAAATTTCCTGTCCTTTGTAGGACTCTGTCCGTTATATCAACTCAAGCTCGATTTATAGTTTATATGTAGATTTCCTCTGTTTCTTTTTTTCTTTACTGTGTGTATAGGCTGTTCCATTAAGACGGATCGAAGTTAGCAATAAATAAAAGTATTAGTGAAAAAATATCTGAGAAGTGTTCTAACAGAAGATGGTATGTGCGACACAGTTATCCGAAGGTGAATTGGCATAGCAAAGGACTCGTTCCAGAAGTTAAGTAGAGTATTAAGTGACAGAAAAATTTCACTAGAAACAAAGAAAAGTATACTCGAATGATATGTGATGTCCGTTCTTCAATATGGCAGTGAATGTTGTCAATATTATCAAAGATGAAGGAAAGAGCTGAAATAACTGAAATGCAGTTCTACAGAAGGATGCTGCGGATATTGTGGATGGAGTACGTGAGCAATTATAAGGTTTTGGTAAAGATGGAAACGAAGAAATTAATACTGAGTATCAGGAAAAGACGGCTAAAGTTCCTGGGAAATGCAAAGAGGAAGGAAGGCTTGGACAACCTGATATTAACAGACCAAATAGATGGGAAAAAGAGACAGGGGAAACCAGTGAATAACAGTTTTGAAAGGCATGAGAAGGTGGATGACAGAACAGAGGTTGCGTGGTGTAACAGGAGAAAGCGTGCTAGGAGCCACCAGAGATAGGGAGACGTGGAAGTCGGTACCGCCACTGAGGCGCAGTGGGCTAGATAAGAGAGTAAATGTTTAAATAGGAGAGCAAAGAGAAAGACTAACCAGTTATAGGGGGTGTTTTAGAAATATGGGAACACAGATGTGAAGATAGTTGCGAAGATAGAAAGAAAAGAAAAGAACAAGATACACGGGCCGATGTAGAAATGACGAAACAAAGACTGCAGTGAAGTTGATAAGAGATTGGAATTGACATTGCATTTAGATTTCTGGAGGTTGTATCCGTCAGGAAAGCAAGTATACGGAATGGAGTTCCACAGGCGGGAAGTGAGAGAAAAGAAGCCGATGGGGTAGAATTGTGAGCTGCTTTTGACTGATATAACTGTAAATGGGTGGGACCTTGTTGCCACTCTGTTTACACAAGTAAATTCTTGTAGAGGGTCACCAGTGACTTAAGTTCGTCGGAGCAGAAGCCATGAAAATATTTGTAGAAGAGACAGAGGGAAGCCACATCCCGCCAGTGAGAAAGTGGCTGGATTCGAGCTGTCAGCTCGGGACCTATCAGATTACAAATTCTCTTTTGGAGCCTGTCTAGAACACTGAGATGAACAGCAGAGGCGCCTGACTAGATATGACAGCAGTATTCAATGCACGGTCGGATGGTTGATTTGTATATGTGCAAGATGATTTAGGTGGGAAAAATTATTGGCCCGACACAGTGGCCCAACCTTCCTAGCGGTGGATTTAGCTATGGATTCAATGAAATAATTTCACTTGAGGTTGGAAGATAGGGTGAACTCCTCTTACTATCGCCCTATTAACTTTTTTCCGCTTTTTTGAAAAGTATTCGAGGCTCTAATCAATACTGAAGAGGTTAAGCATCTACCGCTGATATGATAAGTGCCATCAATAAATATGTATAGCATTGTGTCATAATAATGGCAAATCTTGAAATCGCTTACAGTGTTTCGTGTGCTTACCTTCTGTGCCACCTCCAGGGCTACAGTACTTCTGGATGATTGTTTGATTTAATCTACTCTTTCCTCTAAAATCGTGAAATGAATGTCGTCTTGAAAGGGTAAGCTTTCAGATCCCTTCACACCGACGCGGATGACTATCAAGCCTCTATGTTAGACACTACGCTATTTCTGATCTTCATTAATGATCATTCTGATGTCATTAGTCCCCAAGTAGGCATCTATGTAGATGAAAATACCATTTACTCTCGCCCCAACTAAAATTCTACCAAGGCTGACAAAGTAAACTTGGCTGTTGCTCTTGGTTAACTGGAGGAGAAACCAACTTATAAATTTAAATACCCCCAAACAAAACTGATCTCGTTTAACCACCATACAGAATCTTTCTTGTCAGCCATCAACATAGCTGATACAAGTCTCCTTGAGAGCAACACAACGCCTGTTTGGCCTCAAGTTTTCAGCTGATCTAAAGTGAAACGAAAATATCTGATCTATAGTTGCATCTACTGTTCGGAAATTTGGGTCTCTGTGTCGGGTCAGAAAGTGTTTATCATAAGAATCCATCTTGCATATTCATTAATCGACCACATGTTCGTGCATGGAATACTGTTGCTATATCTGGTTGAGTGCTTTTGCTATTTGTCTGGAGGTTCTCAACAAAATCCACAGAAGGAAGTGCAATGTAATCGATCCTGACTTGGCATCTTGACTTCTGTCACTTTCCCACTGCCGTGACGTGGCTTATCTCTGTCTTTTCTACAAATATTCTATTAATATTTTCATTGGCAACTGCTCTGGCGAGGACTTTCTCTGGTGCCGCGTCTATATGAATTTAAGCGCGCATCTTTTTACTGTTGACACAGTTAAATGTAACCCCAACATTTCTCACACTCCTGCCTGTGGAAATTCCTTTGACTTTCTTCCCTGATAGCTACAATCTACAAAAATTTAAATGCAATCTCCGTTGTTATTTTTGAATTTCTTTCATCATTTTTCAGCTTTTATTTTCTCTTTAGTACCCCTTGTACTCATCCTTTCTCTCACTGTAACATGCTGGGCACCAGTTGTGGTTCCACCTTGCTTGGAATGAAATGAGGAAAATAAAATTAAAAATAAAACAACTACATGATATATTCATTACGCTGTTATCCCACTCTAAAAACAGCGTAAAATAAGAGGATTACATTCTAGCATTTATACTTAAATGAATTAAATGATTTTTCATATTTTTTCAATAATATTTAATACAACGAAAATTAAATTATATATTTTCTTTGAATTCCCATTGTATTTCTTTTACAACCATCTCCTTCAATATTAAAATCTGTCCTTACATCTTCAACTAATTGTCAATTTCAAAAGTAGGTTTGTCAGCCAGGTAAATTAATCTGTCGGGTGTCGGAGCAAATTCACTCGATAAAAACCTTCACTACGAGAACAACAAACATAAAGATTAAATCATGTTTTTTTTTTAATTTAATGATATAGTAGTTTTGAGTTCAATCCCTGACTCGGGTTGTACAGGCTCAGATTGCGTGCAATAACTGTGAAGTGCTCAATAAGAACAAGGCAAAATTTCATTAAACTTTTTATCCACGATGTATAGGTTCGTGAATTTGATTACAGCAATTGTGAGTTCAATCCCTTGGTCAGGTAGTAAAAGCTGATGTTGGTTGGAAAACAGGTTTTGCTGTAAGTGCTATATAAAAATAAGATGAAATTGGGTTAGATAATTACAGCAGAAGCAAAACAATCAAAATCGCCATAGATTATATCAAGTGTCCAGTATAGTATTTCTTGAATTTTACCGAAGAGGAACCTGACAAAAGTCAGATGGCATTCGAAACGTTGAAATAATAACAAAGATTTTTGTTTATATAAAAGTCCGGATGCAAATAATGATATTTCCTCATCCCAGAAATTCAGTCTGAAAACCGCTAATTTTTTCATAAAAAAAACTTCAACATTTTTTAAATCCCATATCATTGTTGTCTAAATATAAATTCCTAACATCACGTTTAACGTTTTTAAACATCGTCACTTTTTAAAATCTTTTTTAATCAATTCACCCCAAACAATGCGATATGTTAATAAGTAAAGTACTAGAAGTTAATGATAATGAGAAGATTTTATAAGGAACTGAAATTCAAATACTAAGCAGGATACAAGTTACAAGCGCTATTCCTGCTTGAAGGACCGGGGAGATATGTGAAGCAGACAAAACAGCAATAGTTATCGAAGCCACTCATCTAGCAAGCGGTATTCTGGAAGGAGATTACAAAATGGTAAGGCTTCTTTTGGTCCATATGTTAAAGATTATATATACCTGTTCTTTTTTTTTTATCAGGCGTAAAGTAATATTTTACGCACCTGCATATATGAGTGATCGGCTTCAAACGAATCACGCTGATATATTTGAAAATCTCTACTTGAACACGTTCTATCCGCCAGTTGCTCAAATCAGTTTGCCATTATCCAGTGATGTTCTCATGAACATATTTGAAACGTCCGACCTGAGTTTTCATCAAATAAAGGTTCATACTTTATTCCTTCGTCGTGTGACATTTAATCGAGTTTTACCAAAGGCGCAATATAAACACTTGAACCGCTAAAGTTGATTGATTCTGACAATAAAATATCCCTGCACACATCGAGCACGAAGAGCGCTTGCTACAGAGTATTGGTTCTAAAAAAAAAGGTTTTATTGGTTGTGTATGATGACGCTACTTACGCGCAAATACCCTTGGGAAAGGTATTAATCCGTCTCTTCCTTCCAGTTATGGGTTAAATAACAAGGCAGATTGGGTTATATAGTCTTGGTCGGCAACCAGTCTACCGCAGAAAGCAATGGCAACCTACTGCGGGATAATCTTCTTCCCAGTCAGTCATGTCTCTTTCGAGACATGATCGCCGAAGCGTGTATCACGTATGGCACTTAAACTGACTGATGATGACGCTGTAACATACTGTGCGCTCAAACTTCGCCGTGTGCACCAAGGTGTCCCAGCCGCCGTATACAAAAGTATATCATCTCAAAAATGCATTAGATATTGCAAGGGTGAGATGGAGCAATTTCGACAAAGAGATATACGAGAATAGGATTTTTTTAGCCAAATAAATTCAAGAAATAAAAGTAGAATGAAATTCAGTTTGACGCATCTTGGACATATATAAACCTAACATATAAAAACGTGGCTGTCGCTTCCAGTTTTATAGTAAGACTAGGAATACTTAATAATACTTCATTTATAAAAATGAAGAAGTTACTGTCAATATTAAATTTAGACTTTTTATTATCAGAAAACATTTGGAATACATAAAACGAGCAGGTCAATACTGTTTTCGGCTGAAATTTATAAAATCTTCTCTGAAAACATTTTTAATTTTATTTTAAGAAAAGAGATTTCTCAAATGCAGCAGCTGTTTTTCTTATTAACCGTATTGACGGGAGTTTCCTTCTTAACCGTCTATTTGAAGTCGTGTGGAATGTTAATATGTTGATTATGTCATTATTTGCTTTTCAAATTACATGTGCTATCCATTTCAGTTGTTGTAGCAGTTTGAAATACTTAAGTAATGTGGTTTCTGTCATCTGGTACAATTACCTGTTCTTCATTGGGTATCGCCAGTTTAAAAAGTTTAAAAAAGAATAATATTTGTCAAAATCCCCTCAGTCGTATATATGTATATATATATATGTATATATACGTTTTCTTAAATGAGAAAATATAATTAAATGCGTAATATGAAAAAGATACAATACACTCTGTTTTGAGAATTACGCATGTAATTATATTTTCCTCATTTACAAAACACACACACACACACACACACATATATATATATATATATATAGAGAGAGAGAGAGAGAGAGAGAGAGTGAGTATGTTGTCACTTTTCTATGCTCAATACTTATATTATATGTTATGTGTAAGTTCTATGTTAACAGTTTCTTCTCTAGAAATTCTCGTTTGTGTTGCTCTTTTCCAGCTTCTTGCTTCCAACCATTGATCTTTAAAAATCTGTCTTCCTAATTCCTATTCTTTCAGTGTTCTCTCAAGCTTTGTTTTACTTTCTCATATTCTCTTACACTCAGCAACCCCCTTTTTTACTGACTTTATTGCCTTGTCCGAGGTAAATGATTAAAAATATTTTTATAAATTCCTTTTGGGGAAAGGACAACTACTTGCACGTCAGTTGCTGATTGATTTTACAATACGTGGGAAAATAGCAAAGCGTCATTTCGTGTACTACCTGTAGAATTATTGAAATTCGAAGGTGTGTTTGAATACCCGAAGATACTAAACAAAGTATTAAGTAATTGAAAATTTCGCCAAATACACTGAAAGGAGAAATAAGCGGTTGCGTGATATCTGTCCTTTTATATAACAGTAAGTGCAGACCACTCTCCTAAATGATGAAAAGACTTGAAACAACTGTAATGTGTTTCTACAGAAGGATGCTGAGGATGCGATGGACCGAACATAGGCACAACGAAATGGTTTTGGAGATGATACGAACAAAAAGGAATGAAGAAGGGCTTAAAGAATATCTCTGATGAGATCTACCAGCATACTTTAGTACTCTTTTCTTTATTTCCAACGAAATCTTCCTATCTCTCAATACTCTGCTTAGCTTTTTAAATGCGTTCTTGGCCAAGACGTAACGAAAACTTGAAGATTATAAAAATGTTCGAAAGACAGACTATTGATGAAA
Source organism: Ascarosepion bandense (assembly GCA_037127315.1). Taxonomy (NCBI): domain Eukaryota; kingdom Metazoa; phylum Mollusca; class Cephalopoda; order Sepiida; family Sepiidae; genus Ascarosepion; species Ascarosepion bandense. The sequence continues at coordinate 464,209 of JBBBDQ010000867.1, read as the reverse complement.
GCTAAAAGACCATACTTCGTTAGTTCTTTGACAGATGTCATCATAGGATATTATGCCTGTACAGACGCAACATTTAATGTTATCTTGGCAAGGCAGACAAATGAAGCAGCTCAGACTGAATTATCTCTTTGTCCGTTCTGACTTACATAAAAAGATTAAGAAAAAATGTGCGTTGGTTTAGGATTCCAAAGAACTATTTTTTTCTTACAGTTCAAATGTAATATTCATTCTTGTGATGTTTCTAGTGATGCAAGACATTACCAACTCGATATATAAATTTCAGGATATTCCTGAAAGACAAAAAATTTAAGAGCTAAACATAAAACTATAGAGCCATATCATTAATCATAATGTCAAGTCCTTGGGTTATTTAATATGAATATGTTTAAGGCATCTGCAGATATCTAAATGTCAAACAGACGAGGTTTGCGAGTTGCCTTATTAGTAGTAATTATTGGATGATTTGATAATTTCACGATTAGTCAGTCATCGGTGACTGATTAAGTTTCAAGATTATTCATGAGGTACCCAATGAGTATCTAATTCATTATTCAGTCCAAAAGTCAATCAAATTTGGCTCACAAATCATCGCAACATGGTGAGACTCTTTATCATTGGTAACTTTTGGTTAAACATTTTTACGATATGCCAATATTTTTTTAATGAATTACTCTCGACATTTTTCTTAGAATACCCAGTTAGGATCAAATTCATTATTCATTCTTAAAGATTAACCAAACTATGTTTAATAATCATTGTTCCATGACACTTAATCATAAATAATTCTTATTTGGTTGTACAATTTTTTGATATAACATTATTTGTCGAATGATTTAGTTGCAAGATTTTGCATGAGGTACCCAATGAGGATGTAATTCATTATTCAGTCCAAAAGCTAACAAACCTAGATTCGCTAATAATTTACCCATGGTGGGGCACTTTAACATCAGTAAATTATGGTTGAATATTATGGTTGAATATTATGGTTTAACGTTTTTACGATATGTCAGACATTGTTCAGTGATTCAGTGTCGTTATTTTTGCATAAGGTACACAATGAAGATGTGCGTTGTGGTGCAGTGGATATCGGCTCGGAACGAGAAATCGGGGAGCCGAGTTCAAATTCCAGTTGAATTCATTGCATTCACTTACGCGCAAATACCCTTGGGAAAGGTATTAATCCGTCTCTTCCTTCCAGTTATGGGTTAAATAATAGGACAGATTGGGTTCTATAGCCTTGGTCGGCAACCAGTCTACCGCAGAAAGCAATGGCAACCTACTGCGGGATAATCTTCTGCCCAGTCAGTCATGGCTCTTTCGAGACATGATCGCCCAAGCGTGTTTCGCGTATGGCACTCAACTGACTGACACAATGAAGATCGACTTTATTATCAAGTCTTAGCTTTCAAGCAAATTAAATTTTAGTAATCATTGCCTCATGTTGTAGAATTATTATTAGTAATCATTTTTGGGTTATTTCTCGATATGTTAATGATTTTTAATTATTTATTGTTAAATATTTATACAGGTTCCCGAATATGGATTTGCCACACTTCTTTTTTTATGTACCTTGTCCCTTGAGGTTATTATGTCCCTCCACGTTTCCCTATCCCTTGTAGCTCTTAGCAATTTTTCATTTGTTATCTCTCTCAAAACCTGCTCTGGCATCCACTTGCTCAAGCCTATCAAATAGGTCTCGCGTTACTTCCCCTGTCGCTCTTTCCCTCTATCCGTTCTATGGGTATTAGATTCTCCAAACTCTCCTTCCTCATTACATCTCTTCCTGATGTTAAGGCTAAGCTGTCTCAACCTGATGTTAAGTATAAATTTCATTTCGTTTCAATTCTCTCCGAAACCTTGTCGTTGTTCACATGTTCGGTCCATGGTATCTTCATTATCCGTCTATAGAACCACGTTTCTCTTGCTTCGAGTATCTTCCTCCCCTTTTATGAGATTGTCCAGCATTCACTGAAACATGGGAGGATATATATCGCGTAATAATCCAGTATCCTTTTCTTTGTTTCTAACGAAATTTACCTGTGTCCCAATACTTTACTCATAAAGCGTCCTTGGCCATGCCAATGCACCTTTGAACTCAGTGTCGACTTTTCTGTATATATATACATATATATATATATATATATATATATATATATATATATATATATATACACACATATATATATATAGGTAAGGATTTAAATAAGTACATATGTGAGTATATACAAATATGAGCATCAATACATATATGTATATTATCCTAAGATGATTGCTAAAAGATGCATGAAACTCCTCCGAGTTGTGCGTAAAACGTAGAAGAATATGTAATAAATATTATGAATAAATAATAATAATTATTAATAATAATAATAATAATAATAATAATAATAATAATAATATATATATATATATTTATTATAAATTATGTTTTAGAACATGTACATTATTTTTAATATATGTCCTCGACAATCATCTGCTTGTTTCAACGTTGGCTACGTTTCTTCGGGAGGTAAAAGGAATGTTCTAAAACATAATTTGTAATAAATATTCACAGCTCTATACATCATATATCGAGCACTGTTTTAAATTAATGTTTTGGACGGAAAACATTCTTTCTTCGTTCTGTACCCACTCGGATATATATATATATATATATATATATATACATTGCGATACGGAAATATCTGTGTTTCGAGATTTTTACCTCGGCATCAATCAGTGTTACATTATTGTTGTGAAAATGACTTTTATTTGAATATAAGAAACAATACGTTTGTTATCTATGTATGTGGTAAGACATATATATATATATATATATATATATATATATAAGAAAATTAAGACAGACACGTTATTTCATGGTAAATCGGAAGTATAAGCCTATTTCATACGAACTATGATCATCATTTGGATTCTTCTATATCTACACCGCATGCTGATATATATATATATATATATATATATATATATATATTTCATATCATATTATATTATATTTTATTATTTTAAATATTTACTTGACTCGTTTTTAAGTCTCGCGTAATTACATCCAATCTCCTAAATAATAATGGCAAAAAAGTTTCTATTTAATCTACTAAGCATATAAAATACTGTTTGTTATCATTATTCTAAGAGCCTATATGTTATTGTTCTTATTTTAATAAAAATCATTTTTATTTCAACATTATTCCAGTGAAAATATTACTTCTCACTCGATTATTTCTCAGAAATATAATTTACCTCTATATTATTTTTTAAAAATATAATTCATCTCTATATTATTCATGAGAACATTATATTTCGTAGAAAATCATTTTTCTCTCTACATTATTTTGCTGAAAATGATATTTCTCCATATATTATTTTACTGAGAATTATTTTTCTCTCTATAATATTTATAAATAAATTATATTTCTCTGTCCATTATTTTTCATATGTATAATATTTCTCTACCGTATTTGAAAGAAAATTATTTTACTCTCACTTAACTGAAAATAACTGTTTATATCCTCAATTATTTCACTGAACATCATATTGCTTTTTTCATTATTTCACAGAGTATTATACTTTAGTTTATATTATCTCTCAAAATATTATACGTCTCTCTAAATTATTTCTCAGTCAATTATACGTCTCTCTAAATTATTTCTCAGTCAATTATACGTCTCTCTAAATTATTTCTCAGTCAATTATACGTCTCTCTAAATTATTTCTCAGTCAATTATACGTCTCTCTAAATTATTTCTCAGTCAATTATACGTCTCTCTAAATTATTTTTCTCAGTCAATTATACGTCTCTCTAAATTATTTCTCAGTCAATTATACGTCTCTCTAAATTATTTTTCAGTCAATTATACGTCTCTCTAAATTATTTCTCAGTCAATTATACGTCTCTCTAAATTATTTTTCAGTCAATTATACGTCTCTCTAAATTATTTCTCAGTCAATTATACGTCTCTCTAAATTATTTCTCAGTCAATTATACGTCTCTCTAAATTATTTCTCAGTCAATTATACGTCTCTCTAAATTATTTCTCAGTCAATTATACGTCTCTCTAAATTATTTCTCAGTCAATTATACGTCTCTCTAAATTATTTCTCAGTCAATTATACGTCTCTCTAAATTATTTTTCAGTCAATTATACGTCTCTCTAAATTATTTTTCTCAGTCAATTATACGTCTCTCTAAATTATTTTTCTAGTCAATTATACGTCTCTCTAAATTATTTTTCTCAGTCAATTATACGTCTCTCTAAATTATTTCTCAGTCAATTATACGTCTCTCTAAATTATTTCTCAGTCAATTATACGTCTCTCTAAATTATTTCTCAGTCAATTATACGTCTCTCTAAATTATTTCTCAGTCAATTATACGTCTCTCTAAATTATTTCTCAGTCAATTATACGTCTCTCTAAATTATTTCTCAGTCAATTATACGTCTCTCTAAATTATTTCTCAGTCAATTATACGTCTCTCTATATTATTTCTCAAAAAGTTATATTCTTCTCCCCATTATTTCCCTGCAAATATTTTTCCCCTCTACGCTATTATTTATATAAAATTATTTTTCTCTGTATTATTTCTCAGAAAATTATACTTCCCTCTTCATCTTCGCTTTATATCATACTAGCAGTATAGCCCGGCGTTGCTTGGTGTAATAAAAGCTTTAAAACTAATCCATGGTCCTGGAGCTCAGACTGTTTGGACGTTGACACGAAAGACTAAAAAGCAATAGTTGTTTCCAGTTAAAGCGAAACCGTAGCCTGAAAGAAAAATGAATGGATGTAAGTCAAATCTTGATTTTCTGGTATCGATATCAAATAAGTTGTTTTCGTCGTAAACTGAATTTTAAAGGCTAAATAAGTCCTCTGAGTAAATGGTATCATGACTGAGACTAAGAAACACAAGTATACCCACTTAGAGCCAAACCCGAAGCAAAAACTAAAATAAATGGGCTGAAAAAATACAGACATACTGGCAGATAAACACACACACACACACACACAAACATCTTGCCTTTTATATATATATATATATATATATATATATGTTATCGATTTTCTGCACTATTGTAAGAACTGCAATCTTGAAACTTCTGAATATCGTTTCTTATGTCTTTGTCTATGAGTGTATCAAATTTGATTAAAATCGGACCACTCCTTCTATAACCCGAATTTTTCGATTATCGATTTTCGATATTTATTGGGGGTTCCTCAACACAAACCCTAGCTAAGAACACGCGCAGACGCTTATAGTACAACTGGGTAAGTTTTCAAGAAAATCGGGTTCAGCCGTTTCGAAGTCTGTAGATAACGGACACACACACAGACAAACACACACAGAGGCAAAGTTCCATTTATAGATGAGTTTAGATCTCATGAAATTATGTTTTTCTCTACATCATTTCGGTCCAACTATACTTCGATTGAAATTATTTGTCTGTACATTATAGAGAAATAAATGTTTGATTACGTGCCGTTTAGAAAGAGCTAAGAAAATAATCTAATCTGAAGTACAGAAAAATTCTTAGTGTTTTATCTTAGAATAAATGTTCCCTGACATTCTTTCAGCGTCGATTCAGTTGATGTTCTTTGATGGTTTAGCAAAGACAATGTTCCATCGTTCGCAAACACGTATTACCCTGGGGTGCACAGCAAACTTTGTAAACAACAAGAGTTTAATTTCCTTTTTTAGTTTAGATACATGCTCTAGTGTCAAGAAAGTATGGCAAGTTCACAAACTGGCATAATTATAGTGTAACGGAAATTTTATTGCAAGCAGATAAAAATATGACAACGGATATTTTCTCTTGTCAATGATAGGCATTGAAATGAAATTATTATTTGCTCAGATTACATTGAAATGAAATTATTATTTGCATTGAAATAAAATTATTAGCATTGAAATGAAATTATTATTTGCTCAGATTACACTGTATTAAATCTTATCTGTGAAGGGGAGATGATTTTAAACTCATTTGATTTGGAAACAACAGAGAACATAGAATATATGTTAAATAGGAGAGCATATATTATATGTTAAATGGTAATAATAAAGAATATATTTTAAAGGGGAAGAACATATTATATATGTTAAATTGGGAGAATATAAAATATATGTTAAAAGGAGAGCACATATATGTTAAATGGCGATAATATAGAATATATGTTAAAGGAGGAGAACAAATATGTTAAATATGGAGAATATAGAATATATGTTAAAGGAGATTGCATATAATATATGTTAAATGGAGAGAAAATATATATTAAAGAAGGAGAATATATACTATATGTTAAAAGATTTACAGCGGTTAGTTTTCAATAAAAACTGATTTTAGAATCGTTTATTTTCTCTGTTGTGTCATTATAACTTAATAGCTATTACGAAACTAAATTCTATAATTCTATTTACAAATTCATCTAAGTCTAGATCTCGACAACATCTTGGAAAAAAAGTTATTTTCTCAGAGTTAAATATATTAAAAATGTACACAATTTAAGAACAGTGTCAATAAAAACTACTAGACTGCTCATAAGCCTGTTGGCTTTTTTTTTAAAGCAGTTAACGAAGAAAAGAGTGCTAGACTACTACGTGATGTCAGTTCTTCAATACGGCAGTGAATGCTGGACAATATCATCGAAAATAAGGACAAAACTGGAAGCGGCCGAAATGTGGTTCTACAGAAGGATGTTACGGATATCGTGGACTGAGCATGCAAGCAACGATGAGGTGTTGGAAAGAATGGCAACAAAAAGGAAATTGATGCTGAGCATCAGGAAGAGACAACTGAAGTTCCCGGGACATGCATTGAGGAAGGAGCGCCTGGAGAACCTGATACTGACTGGTCAGATAGAAGGAAGGAGAGACAGAGGAAGGCAGCGGATAACATATTTGCAGGGTCTGATCAGGTGGATGACGGAACGGGGGTTGCCAGGAGCAACAGGAGCAAACATACTAAGAGCCACAAGGGATAGGGAGACGTGGAGAACCATGTTCGCCTACGTCCTGAAGGGACAGGGCACATAGAAGATGAAGAATGATAAAATATTAAATAACAGTATTTTAACTTTTACTATCAATCACACACATTTTAATTTATATTTGCAATGAAAGTTATTGCAATTATTATTATTATTATTATTATTATTATTATTATTACTTACTTACTTACTTACGTTCTACAGGGCCCTGCTTTATCCTTTGTATGTTGTATCCAACTTGAAAACTATCAGCCGCACCCCCTCCGTTATTGTCTAATTCCGACATTAGCTTATTTTAAACACAACACTTTGTCATTTGCACTATTTTCAATCATTACTTATTTATTTGTTGTTGTATACATGTCTCTTGAAATGGCAGCAAACTTGAGAAGCTGAATAAAACGGTAAAGGAGAAAAAAGTATGTGATTGCTGATGTGTGGGGATGGGATGTCAGCACAGGCTGACACATCCTCATGGGGATCATCTCGACTGATAGTCAACCGTCAATGGATCTTACTCTACCAATTCTTAATTATCTCATCCAAGTTTCGGACAGACGAACGGACGGACAGTTCTGTTATTATAGTGAGGATTGCTTAAACAAAAATAAAAGTATCAGACAACCCCTATATTTCAACCATTATATCACTTTTTTGCCTCTTCTAGCTCGGTGCAACTTTTGATTCTTTTCTTTGTCTAAGCTCTGCCATCCATTCAAGTTTTTTCTGGATTTAGGTATTTTATTTAATTCTGAAGTTATGTATTTGAGGTGTTGTTTTCATTAACCAATTCAACCGTAAATCGATGTAACCTGGTCAATCAAGTTCTGCGCTCAAATTAATAAAGAATAGAGAGCACAAAAAAGTTCCTCCAAATAATTATCATGAAAGTATTTATAGAAAAGGCCAAAAGAAGCTAATTTACGGCGACGGGAGGAAAATTTATCGCCGTGGGAATGTGACTATAGTCGAGTTAGGAGCTGTTTTTTTGTACATCGAACACATTTGATATTGTCTGGTATACAGCCTGAGAAGTCATAAGTATATTGGTCAACGTATAAAATCCGAAGAAGAATTAGCATTATTACAAGTCCTAACCTACCATCTCGGCTTCAGTAACGTTTCAACGGCCACAAGTTTTCCTCTCTTTGCCTTTTCTGTAAATACTTTCATGGTAACTGTTTAGATGTGCTTTTCGTTATGGTGCCTATATTTTTCGAATTTTAGCGCTGTGATGCAGAGGATATCGGCTTGGAACGAGAAATTGTTACTTGTAGTTAGAAACAGAAAGATAGATTTAGAATTTCTAAACTATTCCCTGCTGTTTTCAATAAGTCCCGTGAGTGTGAAATTCTCCAAGATTCTTGAATAATTATGTGTCCTAGAAATTTACTTCCAATTCTAAGCATAGGCGTTCGTTTTGTTTCTTTTTTCTTAAAACATTCTCTGTAAAAATAGACATTCTCCAAGAGAATTGACATTATCCCAGAACACATATCTTCATATGATTGTCTAGTATTGGTCCAGATGGTTTTATTCTTTTCCCTTTTCACACTTTTTCCGTCGTTGACGAAATCTCATTTATAGCCCAACTAGTTTCAAATACATACCAGAAATGTCGACTCTTTATGATTAGGAATTAAAAGTCGACTTGCTATTTCCATTTCTATCAAAGCTTACATATTTTAGCCATGTTATCCTCAGCAGCATTTGACTGGACAGCATTCCAATTCCAATTCTATATTTTTGATTCTAAGTACAAATAGCAATTTTGTTTCGTTTTCCATTAAAAATTAGCTAATGGTATCCTTAGCATCTTTTGGTAAGACCACATTACTGTTTCTTAAAATATCTTCGTCGTTTAAAACTTCAAATTTTATCTTTTTCATTCTAAGTACATTTAACTTTTTTCACTTCTCTTTTCATTAAAACTTACACTTGGCTCGGATGCTTGATCCTTGTTACCCTTAGCATCATTCTGTAGAAATTAATCTCAGATACTTTTTTGTATTACAGACAGACACATATTTCTTAAAGCAAATGTATTAAAATATTTATTTGATTTTAATGAATAGCTGCCAGACTGAATCAAAGGCGGATATCGAACAAACGATATATATTCGATCAGAGAAAACTGGCAGTAACAGGTTAAAATACCTATTCTTTCATTTGTACATTTAGTACATAATAAATGACTTTCCACTTTGCTTATCGGATTTTCTTTTCACATGTAGCGATACCGATTATTACCTGAGTGTAGAATGTCATTCCTATAGAACGTGAGTGTTGCTTCCTCCTTTTTTGCATTTAATTACGAACCTGACAAGAAAAATAATACAAAATATTCTTTTACTCTACCAAAGTTAATGTAATTAAAAAAGAAAATTACTCAGGCACAAACCATAAGATATTTGCAAGCATTATTATTGAACAAGAAAAATAGTGGTTGGCAGGGTTCGGTTACGATCACTTCATTATCGACGTACTATGAAAAGGGTCTTCGTAGAGTTAGTCATCTAGAGTAGTGCTACTTAAATATCGGCCATTTCTACTGGACCATGGATATTCTTACAGACCCGTGGACCATTTCGTAAAGGTCATTTTGTACCAGGCCATGGACCATTTATTACCGGATGATGATGGGCTTTATTAACTCACAGTGGACCATTTCTTACTGAGCTGTGGCAATGGACTGCTTGTTACCAGGCTGTGAACAATTTCTTGCTGGGCTGTGGATCATTTCTGACCGGCCCATGAACAACTTTGTACTAGGCCTTAGACCATTTCATAACAGACCATTGACTATTGAACATTTCTGATCGAACCATAGACTATTTCCTACTGGGCCAGGGACCATTCTTTAACGGGCCCTGTGCTATTACTTACAGGACTTTTGTAAGAAAAAATATATATATAAAAATTATAACTTACTTGCTTAGCGCTAGAAAAATAGGAATTTTAAATATCATCTGTTAAATTTACCAAATAGAATGATAAATTCTGAGAATCCAATTCAAAACACAAAGTTTATTCAAATAAAGGAACGATTTTTACAAAAAATTGCATAAATAGTCCTTTATGCTTAGCAAGCTTTTAATAGATTTCAAAATGTTTAATATAAAAAAGAGAAACAAAATTAATTTCACTAATATTCAAACTTCCGAGAAGTTATTCCCCTTTGACTGATTGAATTACTGCTGATATTAAATTTATTTTACGTTAATCTTTTAACGTAACATTTTTTAAAAATATATTTTTATTATATAAAAAACAATATCTTTAAAAACTCAATATTTAATTTTGAGATATGTTATATTGTGTTCTACTTATAGAAAAAACATTACAGATGTTCAATCTAATTTAATATATTTTGCAGAATTAAATACACAAAAGGTAAAAAACAATACTGTTGTATTAACCTCATTTTTCTTTTAATCATTTCACCCCAAGCAAGGCATTCCACTGCCACTATTGCGCATGGGGCTACATCGGAGAAGGTAAAGAGAGAGAGAGAGAGTGGTTAGATATAGGAAATGTCAAATGAAGGGTGATAGATGGGTAAGGATATGGAGGCTGGGTAGATGGGAAGAGTATTTGAAAGAATGGAGGTGAGTTAGTGTGTTAGGAATTGTCTATTGCCCTTGATTTTAATTTCCTTGAGATTGTAGCCGTTGGGGAAGCAATCATGTGGAAGGGAATTTCACAGTTGGGAAGCGCATGAAAGGAAACTGTTGGAGTAGAAATTGCGATGGCTTTTTATTGGTTTCACTGTAAAAGGGTGGGATCTAGTTTCTAATCTAGTATCTCGTGCAAATTCGTACCTAAGGGGCACCAATGATCTAACTTCATCAGAGCAGAAGCCGTGAAAGTATTTATAGAAGAGACACAGGGAAGCCACTCCGCGCCGGTGTGAGAGAGACTGCAGGCGATCTGCCAAGTCGGTATCGATTACATTACAGACTCTCCGTTGTACTTTGTCGAGAAACCCGAGGAGAATAGTAGGGGCAGCCGACCAGATGTGGCAGCAGTACTCAATGCACAGGTGGATGTTAGACTTATATATGTGCAGGATAGATTCAGACGGAAAAAAACTTCCGGGCACTACACAGAGAACCGACTTTCTTAGCAGCGGATTTAGCAATGGATTCGATATAGTCATTCCACTTGAGGTCCGCTGAGAGTGTGAGACCAAGGAGGCGTAGTGGTTTACTCTCTGGGAGGCAAGCCTGGTCCATGCTAATGGGAGGTAGGTGCGTTTTCCTATGATTGTTAATTGATAGCAGCTTCATTTTAGAAGCATTAAAATTTACGAGCCATTTCTTACCCCAGTCCACTACGGATTGGATGTCTTTCTCAAGCTCAGCTGCCAGGTTAGCTTTGTCGGCCACACATTGTTGATCGAGGCGAGATTAAACTGTGGTGTCAGCGGCGTACATACATACTTGGGATCTTATGGTATCAGGGAGATTATTAATGTAGATCAGAAAGAGCGTAGGACCTAGGATAGAGCCTTGAGGGACACCCGCGTTCGTATGGTAGTTCTGGGAGGCATGTCCGTTTAATACCACCTTCAATGTGCGGTTAGAGAGGAAAGACTGGATTAGTTCAAACAAATGTGCAGTTATACCATAGCTCCGCAGTTTGCATAGAAGGCCAGCATGCCAAACTCTGTCGAACGCTTTAGCGATATTCAAGGCAACGTTTCGGGCTTCGCCATTCTTGTCGAGTGCCTGGTATATATACTCGGTGATGGTCGTTAGCATATCAGCAGTAGACCTGGTGAAACGGAAACCATACTGCTTGTCCGAGAGGAGCATGTGTGCTGTGAGATGCTGAACCACCTCGGCGTTGATAATGGCTTCGAATACTTTGCCAAAGATCGGAAGAAGGCTGATAGGGTAATTTGCGGGGTCCGAGAGTTCTCCAGTGTTTTTAAATATAGAAACTACAGAGGAAGATTTCCAACAGACAGGAAAGCAGGAAGCAGATAGGCAGAAGTTCTAGAGCTTAAAAAGGACAGAGGAGAGTTCGGGGGTACATTTCTTTAAGACTGTGATTGGGACTCCGTCCCCTCCGCTCGCTTTGTGAGGGTCAAGTTTTGAGATTATCTTAGAAACCAGCGAGGGTGTAATGTGGATGTCATTCAGTTCAGCCTCGGTTCTAGGTGAGAAGTCGGGTGTAAAAACTCCAGACGAGTCCAGTCTCGGATTGTTCGAGACTCTGCGGGCAAAGCATTCAGCCTTGTCCGCTGTGGAGGTGAGGACCTCAAATTTATTGATTAGTGGGGGTACTGTGGACTTGCTCTTGTTAAGTACTCTTTTACAAAGTCGCCAGTCGTCTTTGGCGCCGAACTTAGAGGATGTTATGCGTTGCTTCATTCTGGCAGCAAACAACATCTTAGCCTCGTTAAGTATCCTTTTACAGTTATTACGAGCTGAAGTGAAAAGGCGCCTGTTTTGGTCCGACGCGTAGCTACGATAGAGTCGGAAGAAGTGATTCCGGTGGGCGATGGCGGCCGAGCAAGCGGGCGAGAACTATGGAGACGAATGAGATTTAAGCTGAAATTTCCTGCCAGGGATGAAGACATCGATGCCATCCTTAACGCAGGAGGAGACCTCGGATGCACATTCTTTGATGGGAAGACTAAAAACGTTGTTCCATGGGACGTCACAGAGGAAGTCTCGGAACGAATCCCAGTCTGCCCTTTGGTAGATTGTTAAAATATTTAAAAGACTTTATTTACGCTAAAAGTCAAAAGCCATTTACATTCAAGGTATTAAAACTGTAATTCTAACTTGAATAAATTACATATTAGCGCAGTTAATATGTAGAATATGAATGAAACTTTGAAAAAACGCAAAGTTCTATCTCAATTCAAATTAGTAGCAAATTATTTTCACTACTTAAAAAATTACCGGAGAAAATCTGAATAGGTTTTTTAATTTGTTACGCTCGGATTATTCTCACAATTAATATATAAAAAATAGAGGTTTTGAAATATCTATTAATAGATACCAACATTTTACCTCTAATACACTAAATTGCTAAATGTTGCAAATTAGAAAATAAGGATTTCATTGTAATGAAACCGAAGAGAAAATCTGATCACGTCTGTAAGTTTATGACGCTCAGAATATTCTTAGTTAATATATAAAATATTGATTTAAAGCTTTGAAAAACCCAATAATATATTCGAATATTTCTACTTCAAATCATAAGTTAGATTAAGTAGCTAATTCATATTGCTACTTATAAAATTACGATTGCATAAGAAATGAAACCGGAGAAAATCCGAATACGTCCACCCGTTGGAATCGCTCAGATATTTTTAATTTTATTTAATTACTTCGCTCAACACGAAAACTCTTGCAGACTATAATTTTATTCGCGCCAACAAAAGCAGATGTTCACGCTAGCGTTATTGACCAAATACGTATTAAAGAAACGCCCATTTTCCCAAATAAGGAATTTTCCAAATAAGGCTTTTTTTTGCAATAATACCAAAAACACGCTCACGTTAAAAATAAGGAATTTTTAGAATAAATCCTAAAAAAATTATAATTTAACAAATTTCAACCCAAAAAATATTTTACAAAAAATATCAAAATATTATTATTATTACTCGGTTGAAATACAGAAAAATAATTCTTACAATGTGGACCATTACTTACAGGACGATATGAACTACTTGGCATGTTACGAAGCAGTACATAGCCTAGTTAGAAATGATCTATGGTCAGGTAAGAAATTGTCACTGGTCTAGTCCGTTGAATATTTCTTACCAGAACAATTCTTACTGGTTCGTGGACTATTTCGTACTTGAGTAGTGGACATTTCTTACCGGACGTTAGACAATCTCTTACCGGTATGTTTACCATTTCGTGATAGACCATGGGCAATTTTGCCCAACACCACAATGAAAGAATGTTTTCGCGCCTTGATGTGCGAGTGACCGAAAATCACCTCTCTAATCATTCGAAAAAAGTTGTTTTACTTGATACCCGGTCCTTGACTTGTAATAAGTCTGTACGCAGGCTGTATATCGTTATTCCATGTAATATTATATATATATATATATATATATATATAGAGAGAGAGAGAGAGAGAGAGTGAGAGAGAGTGAGAGAGAGAGGGAGAGAAAATACAATATATAAAAAGGTGTTACTTAAATTTCACTGCTTTCCAGCGACACATAATGTTAAGTGATCGCAGTGGTTATTTAATAAAGGTCAAGCAATCACCAAGCATTTGAAAAGGACACTCAGTTGAACAATTAATTTAGAAAGGACAAACAATTCTTGTAATTATAAAACTAAGCGTCCTTTTCAAACGTATAACGATTGTGCCACTGCATATTGTTTATTATTTGCCGCTTAGCAGACGATGTTTTAATTTTAACGTCCTCCAATTACAAAGACTTCGAAGAGAGAGGAGTGGAAAATCGAATATATATATATATATATATATATATATATATATATATATATATATATATATATATATATATATCGTTCATTTAGTAACGAATTTTGACAGTCTCGGTTATTACCGTGTGTTTACATTGTATATAAGACGCTAAAACTGCTTCACTACCGAACTCTAATAGCTTATAGGTAGAATCACCGACTAATGTCAATTCACTCGAATTTCATTCCTCGGATGTCTAACTGTACTGGGATACCGCGAAACGAGGGTGTTTGCAGATAACTATATATATACGAAAATCGTTGTTAGCCTGTTCTGGAGGAGGATTTTCTGTATTTTTATTATTTTTTATTTTATCACTTTTTATTTGTTTGTTTGTTTGTTTGTTTTTTTAAGCAGAAATTTCTTTGAAACGAGAAATCGGAGAGCCGAGTTCGAATTCCAGTTGAATTCCTTGCATTCACTTACGAATTGGGAAAACAATTAAACCCGTTCTTTTATCTTCAGCTATGGGTTAAATAGCAGGAGAGGTTGCATTCTCTAGCTTTAGTTGGTAACCAGACTACTACAGAAACTATTGGCAACCTACTGCGGGAAAATATTCTACCCAGTCAGGCATGTCAGTTTCGAGACATGATCAGCCAATCATGTATCACGCAATGCATTTAACTAAATGTTATTAACACAATAAAATCTGTATTTCTTCACTTGTTCAACTTTTGATCCCCATAATACTCACAAATATAATTACACATTTCTGAATGCTTCTTGCGCGCACACACACACACACACACACATATATATATATATATATATTAGTCATCCACATACAAGACCGTTTCGCTGTATCACAGCTCATCAGTGTGGCTAAACATATCCACTTGCTGCTGGCCGGGATCGAAACTCGACCGATTTGGTGGCAGTCGGAGTCTCTACTCCCTAAGCCAACAGAGAAGGGAAATTTTAACGTCTTGTATGTAAGCAGTGTATACAGACGCCTGTCACAGAGAGAACTCAATTCATTTCTGAAGAGTCACGCATTATAGCTGAAGTGGAAACTGTTTTCAAAATTATCTTCTCCAGAGTGCTCAATCGTATTGAGAGCATAATATATATATATATATATATATATATATATATATATATACATATATATATATATATAATAGAGATGTTACCGTGGTTCCAAAGAAGAAAAATTGTTTTCTTTTAATAAAAAGAGAGACAACAAGTGTTCTTTCAAAAAATGTATATATTGTGTTCTATTTTTATTTTTTGATTTTCTATTTGTGCTACTTGTGTTTCTGATTTCGCGACCGTCTTCACGCAGTGTTTGTCAGTCATCGACTTGTATGTTTGTGGTAGTAGTCCATATCTTATACTCGTGGTGTATTCTCTTTCTGAATTAAGGGGTAATATATTGATTTGGGATGGCTTAAATATCGGACAGAGGAAGGTTTGGTTTTTATTTCTTTGTCTCTTTAATTTATATACAAATAGACACACAGAGACATATACACGTACGTATACACTTTCTATGTCGTGTTGGATTTCATGTGTGTGTCACTGTGTTCGTTATTGAAAGTATGTGTATAAATTTGTGTTTCTGTGTGTATGTGTGAGCGTATGCTGTCTGTCGATCCGTCTGTGTGCATGTTGTGTGTCTGTGTGTACGTGTGAGGTTATAATCTTTTAAGTGCTGGTTTAAATTTGTTTTTGTCGATTTTTTTCTTGTATTTGTAAGATAAGAGTAATTGTCTGTCTGATCTAATGGCATAATTTTAAATTTGCCTTGATTGCATTAGGAGATGTGGTGTAATACAAATAGTTTTCTGTTTGAAATTTTGATGTTGCTTATGTGAAGAGATACTCTGTTGTTTAGTGCTTGGCTGATTCTTATATCAGATTTATTGCATTTTGTGCACGTGAGAGATTTTTGTTTCCATAACCTTTTAGATTGTAGTATTGGTAACCTTAAGTGGGAGGAGTTTAAAATCTATCCGTAAAAAAAAAATTCTTTTCACATATTTTTAAGTGGTCTTAAATTTTTGATCAGGAGTGTATACCTCAGTTTTGGAGGTGCAGTTCAATTTTTGTTTATTGTGAATGTCTTTGTGGGGTTACCAAAAGTGTAGGTGTTTCCTTCCAAAATGATGTCTCAAAGCCCACATGTTTTATTGTTACATTTTGTAACCCCCAGTATCGTGTGTTGCCTAAATCTGGATGAGGTTAATATGTGTTTCACGATCTTTGTTTGCGGTTGCTCTTAATTAATTTGGTTGTTTTTAATATGTTTTTAATATGTTTTAATATGTTTTTCATTTCGTCATTATTGTTTAGTAGGTTTAATTTTTTTTTTAATTCTGTGAATAATTCTTAGTTTTTCCTGGTGTACGTTGAGAGATACGCTAGAGTTTTTTTGGGGAGTGGGGGGCTCGGTTCGGTACCCAGTGTTTTTCTGAGGGCAAAATAATCCAATTTAACACATACTTGCTTTTCACTTCATTCTGTTTTTGTATATCTGCTGAACTTATTTTCTGTCCGTATGTAGGCGTCTTGCAGCCAGAATAGATTCTTCCTTATTCTAATATCTTTACCAAATATGTCAAGGTTGCTGAGCAGCTCTAACAGATACATGCGTTGTACGTTATCGAACGCATTTGTGTAATCCATAAAACATCGGTAGATATCCTTCAGCATTTTTATTGCATTTTCTGATACCATTCTGGGCATAAATATTATATCTTCCTTGTTTCGGTGTCTTTGACTAATCCGCTATGTTCTTGTTCTGTATGACCTGTAAAAATCCGCTATGTTCTTGACTGTATGACCTCTAAAAATTTAACGCAGGGCAACAGTTGTTTTGTATTTTCTTTGGAGAGAAATGGAACGGATATTCCTCCCAGAACCTTTCTCTATTAGTATTTTTTATTTTATTGTTTTAATCGTTTCACCCCAAGCAAGGCGGTACCGCCACTGATGCGCAGGGGGTTACATAAGAGAGTAAAAGTTTGGACAAGATGTGAGTAAAGAGAAATACAAACCGGTTACAAGAGGTGTCAGAGAAAGGGCAAGAGAAAGATGAGAATACAGGTAGAGCGAGAAAAGAAAAGAACAAGTTACACAGGGTGATGTAGAAAGGATGACGGAAGGAAAGGAGTCAAATGAATAAAAGATCATAACTGACATTGCACGGAAGTGTACGGAAGAGAGTTCCACACGCGGGAAATGCGAGAAAAGAAGCTACTGGAGTAGAATTGTCTGCTACATTTGAAATATTTATCTTTAAAAGGGTGGGACCTAGTTGCCAATCTAGTTCCTCGAGTATGCGTCTTATTTTTCCTGTCATGTTAATCTTTTCCTGCTATTCACCTTCTTGTACATTCATGTGAAACTATTCATTGCAACTTCGACTATAATAGCAAATTTTAATGAGTGAAAAAAGAAGTCACTTAGGGTAGCGGGATACAGTGTTCTATAGCTGTGTTCTATGACCGTGAGAAAAAAAAACATA
Source organism: Ascarosepion bandense (assembly GCA_037127315.1). Taxonomy (NCBI): domain Eukaryota; kingdom Metazoa; phylum Mollusca; class Cephalopoda; order Sepiida; family Sepiidae; genus Ascarosepion; species Ascarosepion bandense. The sequence continues at coordinate 446,289 of JBBBDQ010000867.1, read as the reverse complement.
TATATAATTATAAATTAAAAGTACATTGAGACACGGAAATGTCTATGTTTCGATATTTCTATCTTGACATCAGTGTAAATCATTTTTACAACCAATATCCAACATTGCCTGATGACGAGATAGAAATCTCAAAATATACATATTTCAGTGTCGTAATGTACATTGCGACACTGAAATATGTATATTTTGAGATGTCTATCTCGTCATAATTAAGAATTATATACATACATACATATATATATATATATATATATATATATATATATATATATATATATATTACTCATCCACATACCACCCTGTTTTGCTGTATCACAGCTCATCAGTGTAGCTAAATTTCTACTATCTTCTAGTTGGGATCAAATCTCGACTGATCTGGTGTCAGTCGGAGTCTCTACGCCCTAAGCCATAAGCGCATGGAATGAGAAAGAAGAAATTTTAGCGTGTTATAAATATGCGATGTACACACACACACACACACACACACACACTCTTACATACATACATACATACATACATATATATATATATATATATATATATATATATATATATATATTGTCATACGATGATGGCATGACTCAGAGTTTCATGCATTATGCAATTATGAGGTACATTTTTCAAAGTGACAGTTTAATAGATTTCAATGTCATGAAAATTGAATATAAAGTTAAGTTACTGCTTTTTTAAAAACAGGCGCAAAAATTTAAATATTCAAACATTACTTGCATATAAAAAAATAAAATTAATGTTTAAAATAAGAATTCAAATATAAAACTTAAAGTAAAAAATAAAAACATTTTTAAAGAATTAAAATGCAGGAAGAAGAAATCAAAGGGATGTATTTCATAAAACTTAATTTAAAACTTAAAATTTAAATGTTCTATGATTACATGTTGATAAAAAATTTAAATTAGATTTTTAAATTACAAATTAAAATTTAAAAGTAAAAAGTAAAAAATTAATAAATACAGAGAGCAAAAATTAAAGCGGCGTAATTCATAATTATTAACCGTAATATTTGCGGGGAAAGAAAAAAAGGAGGAAGTGAGGACGGAGCGAGGAAGAAAAAGAGAAAGAAATGGACAAATGTACATAGAGGAATCTATATAAATCTAGGTCTAAGAAATTAAGTATTTTTATAGCAGGGTGTGGTCAACATAATCGCTTTTTTATTAACCCAAGTACTTTCAATCTCCATTCGAGATCATAGTCAGGCGTGTGAGATGCGTTTACAAGAATAGCCGCAAAACTGTGTTGCTAAAAATTACTGTAAATTTTCTTCTTGCTTCAAATATAACAGTTTGCCCAGCGTTCATTAGAACGTAAAAATTATCCAAAATGGAATTAGTTTATGTTGTAATGTCACGTGTTAAAGCATGAAAAAACTGTTCTTTTTATAAACATTTTAGAACATTACTCTAGTATACATAGCTGAGTCTATTAATTCACGGCTTAAGTCTTAATGAATTTTGCCTCGAGGATCTGTAATTTACTTTTATTATTTTCTTACTGCAGAATAGTTGTATTATTAATTTTTAACACATCACTTAATAAGTCCCGGCTTGACATATAGATGGCACCACTAATAAAAATTACATGATTTTTATGAAGTATTAACCTTGAAATCGGATTATTAGTTTACAAATTACAGTTATTTAAGCGAAGCTACTATTGCAAAATTTCAAAACAATGGAAATATCTTAATTTCGTGTGTTGATAAAGCATTGCTTTCTGATAGGAAAAATACTGTTCAAGCAAAGTAATAGCCTGATAAGTGTTATTTGGGCTCAGTTCCGCTTAACGCTTAAGAGGTATTATGTTGACTTTAAACGCAGTCGTACAGAAACAAATTTCGTTTAACGATCTGGTCGACCCAAATCAGCAGTTGTCCCGGAAAACACGAAAAACATCTACAAACTCAATTTGGCCAATCGTAATTTTAAGTTATGTGAGATAGCAGATGATTTGAATATATCAGAAGGTAGTGTATTCACCATTGTGTATGAACATTTGTCAATGAGTCAGCTGTGTTCAAAATGGGTGCTGCGTTTGCCCACAGTCGATAAAAAAACAACGATTCAGACTGTTTCAAAGCAACAAGCTGCTTTCTTATTAATATATGAATACAGATGAAGCATGGATTTACCACTTCACTTCGGAGTCAAATCGGCAGTCAGCTGAGTGAACAGCAGCAGGTAAAAGCTGTCCAAAGTGACTAAACATTGCAAACATCAGTAAGTAAAGTTTTAGCTTTTATATTTTGGGATGCGCAAGGCATTGTTCATCGATTTCTTTGAGAAAGGAAGAAACATCAAGAGCGAATATTTTGCGGCATTATTTGTGCGTTTGAAGAAAGAAATCGCCGTAAAAACGGTCACAAATAAATAAGAAATATGTGATCTTTCACCAAGACAATGTACTGTGTAAGAAGTTGATCGCAACGATAGCAAAACTATATGAATTACACTTCAATTTGCTTCCGCATTCACCTTATTCCCTAGATCTGACTCCCAACGACTACTGGCTGTTTGAAGACCTCAAAAGAATACTCCAGGGAAAGAGATTTAGCTCAAACGTAAAAGTGATATCGGCGTATTTTTAGGTCAAAGACAAATTGTTCTAGACAAAAGACATTGGATTGTGAGAAAAAAGTTGGAATCAGTGTATCACCCTAAAAGTACACCATGTTGATGAATAAAGTCGAAATTTGTTTAAAAATTATTCTTTACTTAGTTAGGCCTGGGAGTTATTGAGTGATGTGTTATATTGCGATTGGTGACAGGAATGTTGTAGATGTAAGAAATGGACGAATGGTCAGGCATGTGTAATGTAAGACGTTTTGTTAATGTAGTTGTTGTAAATCCAACATATATATATATATATATATATATGTATGTGTGTGTGTGTGTGTGTGTGTGTGTGTGTGTGATACATTCCCCCAAGTTACATTTGAATTAACATATAATGTGTATTTTACATAATACATCATTTGGTGAAAGTATCCTGCACCAAGAACACAATAAAAAAAAAACTACAGATCCTCGAGATAATATTCATTAAAAAACTTAAGCTGTCAATTAATAGAATCAGCTATGAATAATGTAGTAATGTTTTAAAATGTTTATAAAAAGAACAGTTTTTCATGATTTAACGCGTGCATGACAATGACATTACAAAATAAAAAATCCATTTTGGATCATTTTCACGTTCTGACGAATGCTAATCAATCTGTCAACCGTTATATGTGAAGCAAGAAGAAAATTTTATAATTTTTAGCAACAAAGTTTTGCGGTTATTATTTCTTACCACAACTCACAACCCTGAAAATGATCTCGGATGGAGATTGAAAGTACCTGGAAACATTGAGAAATAAATAATAATATGATATATCAATGTTACAGCTCATTTCTTACATCATTCAAATATATTAAGCGAAAGATTATTCGTGAGAATGAACGGATTTTATTAAAAATAAACAGACAATGTTTGAAATTTATTTTACGGTATATATGTGTGTGTGTATAATATCTAATCTGATATACCTAAAATAATATTTGCTGCCTAAAAACATAAAAAAATATATGTATGTACTTATACGCAGAAATAGATAGATATCAACAGAACGTTTTATATATATATATATATATATATATATATATATATATATATATATATATATATATATATATATAGTGTATCGAGACAGCAAATAATATTCTAAACATATACTGTTAAATATAAATGAATGTCTATTATGTTTAATCATGAGCCGTTCTAAACATCGTATTTTAGCTTTAATTTCAGTTGAAAATAAAGATAAAATCTCTCCAACCTTTGGACAATTAAAGATGCGTCATATGTGTTGAAAGCTTACAATCAACTTAATACAGGATTGTCCAAATGTTGGAGAGGTTTTGTCTTTATTTTCAACTGAAATTAAAGCCAAAATACGATGTTTAGAAAGGCTCATGATTAAACAAAATAGACATTAATTGTCTCTTATATTTAACAATATATATTTAGAAAATATATATATATGACGTTCTGTTGATAACTATCTAATGTAGGAAAGCACAATCCTAGTCACATACATGTACGTACGCAAACACACACACACACACACACACACACACACACACACACACACACACACACACACACACACACACGTATTTGTACAGGGTGTATCAGAAATATTTAACAACATTTTGGAAGGGTTCCTCACACCAAAACAAGGACAAAAACACATATTTATATATATATGTCAACATGTCTAACCGTTCTGATGAGCTGTGATACAGCGAAACAGATCTGTCTGCGGATGGCTATTTACGTTCTCACTCTGGATGAATGGTCGACTTTGAAAAACAGCAGCTACTCTAGCATCTACGCATCGTTCATTTAGCAATGAATTAGAACACTCTCAGCTATTGGGCGTGTATAATGACAATATACACGCTAAAAAGTCTGCCTCTTTCTACCGAGCGCCCGTAGCTCAGAGGTAGAATCGCCGACTGACGCTAATTCGGTCGGGTTTCAATCCTGGGTAAAAGGCAATCGGCTGTCTAACTGTGCGAAACAGATCTGTCTGCGGATGACTATACGCCAATTTGGTCGAGTTTCAATCCTGGGTTAAAAGCAATCGGAGTCTAACCGTACTGATGAGCTGGGATATAGCGAAACAGATCTGTCTGCGGATGACAATATATATATATATATATATCTGCAAATTCTTTCTATTGAATTTTAAAGGTCGTATACGGTAGATGACGCTGTATTGCCATGAAGTTTTACATTTGTCATTTGTATACATATGTGGTTAGGTAGCCTTCAACCCGGAAACGCGTGTAGCAGTGAGGTAACTGAGAAGTGTTCCGTTTTACCAATGGAAGTATATTCATATCGTCGACAGATATGATTTTTACATACGCGAATTGTTATGGACGTGGTGATGCACGGCTATATGAAATTGCATTTCCAGACAGAAGGCAGCCGAGTCAACAACATTCGATACTGCCTATCCTCGCGATGCTGAGGCAGGATCCGTAGCACAACAAACTATGAATCGCTCATACGCCTGACCACGAAGAACGCATTCTAAGGGCTCTCGATTATGATACAGGCACCAACATAGCTGGTCCTAGCATGCCGTATATCTCCTAGTGGCGCATGGAAAGTATTTCAAAACCTGATTCTTATCGGTATCATTTGCAACCTGTGCAGAATCTTTCGCCCGCTGATAATTCACAAAGGGAGAACGCTAGCCAATGATTTATAGCACAAAATGCCGAATCGTTGTTTGTCTCTTCAGTCTTGTTTACTAAAGCGGCAACATTTGAAAGAGTTGGAATAACAAATTTAAATAACCAACATATGTGGGTGGATCGGAATCCCCATGGTACAACAGGTTAGACAGCATCCGTTTATGCTTAATGTTTCGGCTGAAATTGTAGGTGACTGTCTAGTATGTTCATATGTTCTCCGATGACGTCTTACAGTGGCTGTCTACAGAGACTTTATTTCGAACACAATTCAAGACATGCTCTACCCTTGGTAATACGAAGTCACGTGTGGTTCAAGCACATTTTAATCACATTATTCGAGATGCACTAGTTAAAATCTACCATGAAAGATGAATAGAAAAAAGAGAATGGGTATAATTCCATAGACCTCACTGATTTGAATTTTTATCTGAGAGACCATCTAAAACAATTGCTTCATGCAGCAGTCATTATTAATGCAGAGACGCTACGTCAACGAGTCATAGTTGCCTGTGAAACCATTCGATACCGTATCGTAAAATTTGAAAGTCGGTATCCAACAGATGCATGTCTGTGTAGAAGCAAATGGAGGACATTTTGAACATACGATCGTTTACTGACCATGAAACACTAATTCGAATCTCACAACGGTTTATTTGTCAAGAAGAAGACTACGTGAGGTTATCAGGCTGAGAATAGCGATCCCCAGCGTGCAGTACTTTGGATCACTGGATCGACATTTTGGAAAGAGTCTGAAATCAATAACAGGGGTTGACCCAAGACTCGTGAGTGAAATTGCGTAGATGGCACTCTTTTGAAGTTGGTTGTGGTAACACAAAGTCGAAAGTTATCATGACAGCGTAGCCAGCCATCCATATATATATATATATATATATATATGGAATTCCGAATTCTACATTCGTTGAATAGCTATTTCAGCCAGAAAAGTATCACTAAAAAGTATCAAGTTTTTTTAAAATCAAAATATGGTACAAAAATTGACATACCGCAAGCAGCCCAAAAACATATCCTTACACAGAAGGCTTTTTATAAAAGTGGGGGATTATGAAAGAAAAACAATTTTTTTTAATTTGTCATATAAACATTAAAAAAGAGGAACAGAGACAGAGATTCATGGCTCGACATTAGAAGAATTTTAGATTACGTCTTTATTAAAGGATCAAAAATAAAAAAATTAACCGCGTCACAGGAATTCGGAATTTTTTTGGTATAATATACTTATTTGGCTCTGTAAATAGATAATACTGTTTACATAGAGACATCCACCTGGATCATTTTCAATATTAATAAAATTAATATTAATACGACCTGAGTTTTTAACTATATGCTCTCCCTTTTTTGGATTTAATATATATTTCTCCGACAGACTCTAACAAAAGAATTAAGTTTATTATATATTACACTAAATCCACTATATCTAATTCATTCGTCCGCAACGACTCTTCCCCCACCGTTAGTGATTTGCAAAAAACCAATGTAGTATATAAATTCATATGTCCATTTAGAGAATGTATCTCTAACAACCTCAATAATATCTACATTGGCCACACTACAAATTCGCTCTCACGGCGTCTGTCGTTGCACTTAAATGAAAATTCAAATATATTCCGTCATTTAAAACAACACGGTTATCAACGCACACTTCTTAGAAAAACGCTCGTTGATAACACGTACATACTTAAACAAGAAAATAATAAACAGAAACTAAAAATCCTCGAAGCAATCTACGTAAAACAATTTAAACCTGGTTTGAATACAATCAATTTTGATATTTCCAATAACGTACTCAAATGCCTGTAATCAGATCAGGGACCACAACGCCACTATTTTGTCACTGTCTTCGGCCATCCGCCACGGCAGGGATGGACTTATATTTTCAATTTAATTCTCTTTATTGTTAATAGCTTAAAAGTTCTATGTTTATTGTGTGTTAATATTTACTCTTTGATAATGGCTTATGTGAGCCTAAAGCTTAGACCCAATAAAAAAATCAACAATTACTGTGATTTTTTGTTGTCTTTCAACGATATCACCATCAAGTATATCAGACGGTATGAACAGATCCTACACAAAATCAATAGATAGAACATGTCTATATTATTCAATGAAACCTGCATTAATGAAAAAATGCTGCCAAAATACACACAATATATATATATATATATATATATATATATATATATATATATATGTTTGTGTGTGTGTGATAAAATATAGTTTTTACTTATGCTATATTTATGGAATAAAGTGCTCACTATCAGAGATAGAGCGCATGTATGTTTTATTTTACTCCACTGTTAGCGAGATGTTTTATAAATACATAATTTGAAACATAAAAATTCTAGCTTAATATGATACTAATTCGCATAAAGCCAACTAAAAATGGGTTGCGCCAAAAACTTAAATAGTTAGCTTGACATCATACATTTTTTATTCATATTTTGGGCTCCTATATTGCATGTCAGAATCTGTGAGCAGGTAATTGATGGCATGACTTCTTTCATGTATTTTCGGTATTTTTTCCTCCGAATAAAAAAATAAAATATACATTGATTCCTCGCTTCTATGCTGTTTGGCTTTAAGACATGAAATTAATTAAACCCCTTCCCTAAGGAGACGTTTCTCGGCATGTAGTAGCTTTTCCCTCGGCGAAATGCTATGTTTAATACGTGAAAATGCCAGAAGTAGCGAGAAAGCTAGACTTAATTTTGGGGAGCTTTTGATTCCATGTTTGTGTGAACTCTAAACTATTAACCTGTGCCATATTCTTTTCGAATGACTGCTCAGATAAATATCATCCGTTTATTTCTTCTTCATTCTCATCGGTTCATTCTATTTCAATGGCCGTTCAATATGATGCAACACTCCAGAGATTGCGCAATTGACTTCCCTGTGAATCGTGATCGTTTTTGTGATAAAAGGCTTATTTTTAGCTATTTGAACCTAACGCTAACTGGTTATTTTTGAAACATTGTCTCCAGGTTCAGACGCAGTAAGTTACATGAAATAAACACAGAATGAATGGATTTCAGATATGAGAATATGGGGAGAAAAATCTATTCTTTTGTCTCGAGGACGTAAACGTCTGCGCAGTTTCTTATGGAATCGTTTGTTTTATTTTACGTCTTTTACGTTTGCCAAAATTGAGAAAAGCCTGATTTCTGATCAAATCAATACATAAAATACATGTCTTTATAATAATAATAATAAAAATAGTAATTATTATTATTATTATGATTCGATTTCTGCTATGGTCGCACTACCTACCAAATCTGCAGGAAGACCTAACGGCAGATCGTGGTGCGATGTTATGGGTCCATTTCATGTTTTTTTTATATCTCCCTAACATCCCTAGCGTTACATAGACAAAATTCTCGTTAGTTTGTGGGCTGTACTTAACAAGACAATTCTTTTGTATATCTCTTAAGCTGGGGCTTCCAGGGACTCTTTCAATGTGCTTTTCTTCCATTTTATATCATCCCAAGGGCACCCACTACCACTGGTATGATTTTTGTTTTCAATTTCCATATTTTTTCTATTTCAAATTCCAGGTCTTTATATTTTGACAGTTTTTTAAATTCAAATTCTGGGGTGACAATGCATATCTCGAACGGACGTTTAAATTGCTATTCCCCCTAAATCTTATCTTCATATATATATATATATCCGAATCTGTAAAAATCTATCTATCTATCTATCTATCTATCTATCTATCTATCTATCTATTAAGATTAACTATCCAGCATCTTTCAGAGAGAGTCCTCTTGATTAAACTGCGGGGAAGTCCCTTCAATATAGCTATTATAGTAGTTTACGCGCCGACAACTCAAAGTTCGGAGGACAAAATAGAAACATTCTATTCAATACTGTACAGTGCCAAGGCTCAGTGCAAAAGCCAAGAAATTAGGATTATAATGGGGGACTTGAATGCCAAGGCAGGTAAAGATAGGGAAGAAGACACGACCGGCCCATTGGACCAGGGGATAGCAACGAACGAGGAGAAAATGGGTCCAATAGTGCTCAGTCAATGACCAGGTAATTACTAACACCTGGTTTCAAGAACACCCACGACGACTATGGACAGGGAGAAGCCCAGGAGGAGACACGAAGAACCAAATAGACTACATAACTATAAAGAAGAGATTCAGGGACGCAGTGGTCCAATGCAAAACATATCCCGGTGCCGACTGCGGAAGTGACCACGTCCCAGTCATCTGCAAACTAAGGGTGAAACTCCGAAGACTGAAGAAGCCCAGCACATCACCAAGGCTGCAATACGACACGCTTGTGAATGAACTCGCCCTGCAGAAAGAATACAATAATAGCGTGAGAAAGGAATATGAAGAACTAATTGGAAAAGGGCACTCAAAATGGAATTCACTAAAGGAAGCGATGGTGACCTTAGCGAACAACATAGCCCCAAATGAAATCAGACGCAGAAGAAAAAATGAGTGGATGACCGAAGAGATTCTCCACATGATGCAAAGGAGACAAAAAATAACGCCAAGACATGGAACAGAGTACAAGAAATTTCACAGGGAGATAAGGAAGAAATGCAGACAAGCTAAAGAAGAATGGCTCAACAACATATGCGCAGAAGTAGAGGGACTGAGCAGGACCAATAATGCAGCGATGCATAAAGAGATAAGATGACAGGACAAAAAAACCAGCTCCTCAACAGGATGCATAAAATCCAAGGATGGAACAATCATATTGGAGAAAGAGGAAATACTCCAGCGATGGGAAGAGTATATAAAGGATCTTTTTTTGTGACAGGCGAGTACAACCGAGAATACACAAGGAGATGGATGGACCGAAAATGCTAAAATCTGAAGTGGAAGCTGCAATGGCCAAAATGGACAGAAACAAAGCAGCTGGTCCAGACGGCATAGTGATAGAGCTGCTGACAGCCTTAGAAGAATATGGCATAGAAAAAATTACCGACATAATAAACGAAATTTATAGCAGTGGAATGAACCTATGCAAGTCGATATTTATAGCACTGCCAAAGAAACCAGGTGCAAACGAGTGTGAACTACACAAAACTATCAGCTTAATGAGTCACATCACAAAACTGATTGTCAGAATCCTGATGAATAGAGCGAGAAGCAGAATCAGGCCAGAGATAGGGTAGGAACAGTGCGGGTTCTTTAAAGACACTGGAACAAAGAACGCCATACTCATGATTAGGATGCTCTCCGAAAGAGCAATACAAATGAAGAAAGACTTGTACCTATGTTTCATTGACTATGCGAAAGCATTCGACAAGATACGTCACAAGGAATTGATGGAGATGCTCGGCAGCCTAGACATTTTCGGGAAGGACATAAGAGTAGTCAAGAATCTCTACTGACAGCAAACGGCCTGCATACGGACAGGTAACGATCTCAGTAGATTTAGAAAGATAGAAAGAGGCATAAGACAAGGATGCGTCTTTTCACCGGATTTGTTCAATCTGTAAAGCGAGAATATTTTGAGGACCCTAGACGACACGCCAGGATGTGTTATTGGAGGCCACAACTTGAACAACCTAAGGTATGCAGATGATACAATGCTGATTGCAGACACGGAAATAAAACTACAAGACTTCCTAGAGATGTTAGCGGTGGAGAGTGACAAAAAGGACTACAAATAAACTTTAAGAAAACTGAACGCATGGTCATCAGCAAAAGTGCAAGCCAAAATGCCAAATAAAGGTAGGATATACCAGAATCAAGCAAGTACAAAAATTTACGTACCTAGGAAGTGTTAAAACAGGAGATGGAAAGTGCGACACAGAGAGCCTAAGGTGAATTGGCATGGCAAAGGACGCGTTCCAGAAGCTGAGCAAAGTACTAACACATAGGAAAATTTCACTAGAAACAAAGAAAAGACTGCTGGATTGCTATGTGATGACAGTTCTTTAATACGGCAGTGAATGCTGGACAATATCATCGAAAATGAGGACAAAACTGGAAGCATATATTATATGTTAAATGGTAATAATAGAGAATATATTTTAAAGGGGAAGAACATATATATGTTAAATGGAGAGAATATAGAATATATGTTAAAAGGAGAGCACATATATGTTAAATGGCGATAATATAGAATATATGTTAAAGGAGGAGAACAAATATGTTAAATATGGAGAATATAGAATATATGTTAAAGGAGATTGCATATAATATATGTTAAATGGTGAGAAAATATATATTAAAGAAGGAGAATATATACTATATGTTAAAAGATTTACAGCGGTTTGTTTTCAATAAAAACTGATTTTAGAATCGTTTATTTTCTCAGTTGTGTCATTATAACTTAATAGCTATTACGAAACTAAATTCTATAATTCTATTTACAAGTTCATCTAAGTCCAGATCTCGACAATATCTTGGAAAAAAAATTTAATTTCTCAGTGTTAAATATATTAAAAATGTACACAATTTAAGAACAGTGTCAATAAAAACTACTAGACTGCTCATAAGCCTGTTGGCTTTTTTTAAAAGCAGTTAACGAAGAAAAGAGTGCGAGACTACTACGTGATGTCAGTTCTTCAATACGGCAGTGAATGCTGGATAATATCATCGAAAATGAGGACAAAACTAGAAGCGGCCGAAATGTGGTTCTACAGAAGGATGTTACGGATATCGTGGACTGAGCATACAAGCAACGATGAGGTGTTGGAAAGAATGGCAACAAAAAGGAAATTAGTACTGAGCATCAGGAAGAGACAACTGAAGTTCCTGGGACATGCAATGAGGAAGGAGAGCCTGGAGAACCTGATACTGACTGGCAAGATAGAGGGAAAGAGAGAGCGGATAACATATATGCAGGGCCCGATCAGGTGGATGACGGAACGACCAGATGACGGAACATACTAAGGGCCACAAGGGATAGGGAGACGTGGAGAACCATGATAGCCTACGCCCTGAAGGGACAGGGCACATAGAAGAAGAAGATCCAGTTGGAGGTATATGCATATTTAAAAGTGTTTTAAATTAGGGGACTATTTTTCTGTAAGGAATACGATAAAATTAAAAAAAGTATATTTTGGATTTTTTCCTGGACCTTAAAAACAGAGATTTTATAATCATAAATATTCCATCGCTAGGTCTCCATCATAAGCCCCAGACCACTCTATTTAAATATTTCTGGAAATTAAAACATAAAAACACTCTTCACAGATCGAATGGAAGATAGTTGATAAATCTCGAATTTCTATGAGGTTTAGACATACATTTAACCCATGTATAGGAGAAAAAAGAAAAATAATTAAATTTTGTATGAAATGCCAGCTTGTGAACCAAGAAAATGATGTCATATTTTAATGCCGTCAGAAGATTAAATCTAAATTATCCTAATCATAGGATAAATATAATTTTATATTTATTCCAACTGCTATTTATTTCTGCTCCGTTATCTATCTATCTATCTATCTATCTATCTATCTATCTATCTATCTCAGTATGTTCATATATATCTATATACTTTTCTTCTTCTTTCTCTCTCTATATATAGATGTACACACACACACACTCATATATATATATTCTGCGGATGACTATATATATATATATATATATATATATATATATATATATATATATAATAGGATTAAAATAAAAGATAAACTTTTCTTTTCCAACGCGTTTCGTCATTTGCTGGCTTTTTCAATGTAGACGGTTTTATTTTACAAATTGTATTTTTAAACAAAATTAAAATATATCTTTATGTTTTCAAAACTGTCAAATTTAAGAACTCTCGAAATAATTCCACAGGCTTACTGTGATGGTAAATTCAAACTGGGGAAGACGCTAAATGATGTAATTTAATAGCTAATAAAGTAATTTCTTAAATGTTCTTCATAAGAAATTGTTTTTCATTTTTTCATTTATAGTAATGGCACTAATATTTATTTAATTTTAATTCGATAAATTTTTCATGTACTTTAAATAATAGAATATTTTGATTTAACCTTTTTCTATCATTTATTATTCAATTTTCATCTATGTTAGCTTCAGAAAGTGGTATATATATATATATATATATATATATAGAGGGTAGAAAGTGGTAGATATATATATATATATATATATATATATATATATATATATATAGATGGTAGAAAGTGGTAGATATATTTTAGTTTATCATATATGAGAAAAAATCCAGACCAAATGTTACCATTGTGACAAACTCAATATCGGCACTTTAAACACACACACACACACACACACACACACACACACACACACACACATATATATATATATATATATATATATATATATATATATATATATATATATATATATTTAAAAAAAGGATTAATTCAAAGATGTTGAATGGCCATTTCGATATGAAGATCCCCACGGGGGACAACACATCACCTCAGCAACAGAAAAATCCTTTCAGAAACTGGAGAAAAATTAGTCTACTTTTCCTTTTTAAATAGATTGCAAAGAAATTAAAAAATAAAATAAAATAAAATAAAAATAAAAATAAAGGGAAAGAAAAAGAAAATAAAAACGAAAAAGAAAAAGAAAAAAAAAAGATAGAATAAAATCAAATAAATAAGAAAAGAAAAAAATTGACATCGTCTGGGTTCGCAAAAAAAAGGGAGAATGTAACTAAAAATTAACAGACAGCCGGGTTAAATCGACGTAAGTTTAAGCAACACGGAAAAAAGGTGGTAAGAGAGATAAAAGAAGGAAGGGACGGAAAAAGAAAGAAACTGAAGAAAAATTTTTTTAAATATTACAGACGCTGGACAAATTCAAAAACCTAATTTCCCCAAAACGTTGAAGTATTAGAAAAAGGCCTTTACTTAAAAAGGCATAATTATTAATAAAAGAGAATAAAAAGATATAGGATTTAAAATAAAATTATTTTTAAAAAAAATTAGGTCATTTGAAATTAAACTAAATAAATATATATTTGCTCTGTAATATTTTATTACATGGAGCTCTCTTCCTGTATCATTTTTTAATATTAAAATAAAATTTTTAATATTAATTAGGATCGGGTTTTTTGGAATTTACCTTCCTGCTTTTTTCCCTTGGATTGAAGTATCTGAATTAATATATATATATATATATATATATATATATATATATATATATATATATATATATATAATCGTTACTATTATTGTATTTTTGCATTTTAATGAGTTCCCAAACAATATACCTATTTATTTTAGTGTTATCAGCCACAGGTCTAAAATTGTTAAAGTGAAATTCGCGCTCTTCTGCAGGAATTGCATCTCCATAGAGAGAACCACTGTAACGCCCGGAAGAATCAGTCAGTCAGGTAAAAATGAATTTCATGCTTTCGAGCGAAATATCTTTGGTCAATGTTTTCTTGAAATATATATATGTATATTTTTTTTCATTTTTAAACGAGTCATTTCGCTAGCTTGGTTTCTACTATGAGTGTTTTCTTCAGGCGATTTTTAATAAGTTACTAAAAATCGCCTGAAGACACCACTTATGGTAGATACCAAGGTCGCGAAATAACTCTTTTAAAAATGAAAAATATACAAAAGTTCTACAATATAATTGTATAGAAAACTTTTTAATACAAATGTGTACTAGTCTAACCCTATTAGGACCAAAAACTAAGTATTAAACAATCAATCAATCATTCAATCAATCAATATATATATATATATATATATAATGTATTGGTAGGTTTTGAAAACTACCCATGCACCTACCCATACATCAAATATACACAATGCTTCAAGCAAATTCCAGAACTCTCATATATATATATATATATATATATATGTGTGTGTGTGTGTGTGTGTGTGTGTGTGTGTGTGTGTGTGTGTGTGGTGTGTTTTTGTTTTAAAATTTATAATGGCCTATTATACCCAAAAACATTTTTGTCTTAAACGCCATAATACGATTTTGTACCGTCAAACATATATTTAAATATATATATCTGCGCGCAGTTGCGTATAGAAACTGAAACAAAATGTATTCATAATAATGGATTTTTTATCAATCCGACAGATTTATATAACATTAAAAGTTGTTTATGATGGATACGCGTGCTTGAATAGGCGACCCGTTTATATACTAAACAGTATATTTATTTGTTTTCACCTATCAGCCTGAAATTTGAAGAAAAGCTTATTAAAGGAAAATTTGTTCTCTTCGGTAGGAATCAAACCTGCATCCCTATATATGTGTATCTTGCCAAATGTAGTGAATGCTGCTACATTCATCTGATTTCCGTTTGGTATGTGTTGTTAATTGTTAATGAATGAGAAATAACCAAAACGGAGGTTGCAGAATAAAATAGTAATCTTTAAAACGTCAAAAAAATAGAATGCTCTCAAGCTGCGTTAAGTAGGTAACAACTGCTAATGGTGAATTGCTACTAAAGCCGAGCAATATTTTCTTCTTCTATGTGCCCTGTCCTTTCAGGACGTAGGCGATCATGGTTCTCGACGTCTCCTTATCCCTTGTGGCTCTTAGTATGTTTGCTCCTGTTACTCCTGTCAACCCCCGTTCCGTCAACCACCTGATCAGGCTCTGCAGATATGTTATCCGCTGCCTTTTTCTGTCTCTCTTTCCCTCTATTTGGCCAGTCAGTATCAGGTTCTCCAGGCTCTCCTTCCTCATTGCGTGCCCCAGGAACTTCAGTTGTTTCTTCCTGATGCTCAGTACTAATTTCCTTTTGGTTGCCATTCTTTCCAACACCTCATCGTTGCTTGCATGCTCAGTCCACGATTTCCGCCTCATCCTTCTGTAGAACAACATTTCCGCTGCTTCCAGTTTTGTCAACATTTTCGATGATATTGACCAGCATTCGCTGACGTATTGAAGAACTGACATCACGTAGCAATCCAGCACTCTTTTCTTTGTTTCCAGTGAGATTTTCCTGTGTGTTAGTATTTTGCTCAGCTTCTGAAACGCGTCCTTTGCCATGTCAATTCGCCTTCGGATCTCCGTGTCGCACTTTCCATCTTCAGTTAGGATACTTCCGAGGTATTTACATTTTTGTACTTGCTTGATTCTGGTAGCTGGGGCAAAAAGTTTAGTCTTTTTCTTCCCCGGACGAGACTCTACCCTTCGGCGGAGCCTCGTCAGAAAGCAAATAGTCCGGTAACGTCAAGAAAGCTTCTGAGCGAAGTTAACCCCCACTAGCAATAGTGTCCTATGTATTTATGAAAATTTGGACATACACATTAATGTTCATAAGTACGTATATAACAGTATGAGAATACGTATATCCCATGATTTTCTGTGTATGTGGTGGCAGAATACCCGGATTAAAGGAAAATTTAATGCCGAGTATCCTGTAGACGGTTGTGTGTTGTGGCGCAATGGATATCGGCTCGGAAAGAGAAACCGAGAAGCCGATTTCGAATTCCAGTTGAATTCATTGCATTTACTAATCCTTGAAAAAGGTAGTAATCAGTCTCTTTCCTCTAATTATGAGTTAAATAGCAGGACAGATTGGGTTCTTTAACCTTAGTCGGCAACCAGTCTACTGCAACCTACTTCGGGATATTTTTCTGCCTATTCAGCATGTGTCGCAAGAGACATGATCGCCCAAGCGTGTAATCGAATGACTGTTTCCGTTCGGAGACTAAATACAACAGAAATTTCAAGAAAGACAACACAAAAATAAATGCTTTGTTGAAAAATTGAAAGATTCATATATTTTGTCTACTTTTCCCAGACGATACACTCGTCTGGTTTTCCTATCTTGTCAAAGGCAGAATGTCAGACAATGTTAAGAGTAGCGTCTTGGAGAGGCTAATCACCAAATCTCTTTTTGTTATATATATATATATATATATATTACGATTGAGTTCTCTATAGAGGAAAATTTAAAATAAACAGTTACCACTTCCGCAATTTATGCATTATTCTTCAACAATGATTTGAGTTTTTACGGTGACTGGCGTGTGTATACCACGCTTATATACAACACGCTAAAATTTCTCTTCTTTGGTACCATACGCCTATGGCTTAGGGGTAAGAAACTCCGACTGACACCAAAGCGGTCGAGTTTCGATCCCGGCCAAAAGCAAGGAGATGCCTAACCGCATTAATGAAATGTGATACAGAGAAACAGGCTTGTATGTGGATGATGTATATATATATATATATATATATATATCGTTTTTACAGGTCACGTGATCAAACCAGCACGAAACCGCTAATTACTTCAAGATGAGGTCGACTGCGTTTGCTCTCTAGCGATCCGAGTTCAAAACCAAAGTGTTTGCAGTGACACTTTATTCTCTCGAAGTTCGAATTTTCAAAAAGTTTGTTTGTTTAAGCGAAATGTGATTTGGGAAGTTAAAATAACTCTGTATTTTTCTCTGAGTCTAAGGAATAGTAGTAAAGTCCAGATATTGAGTTCTTGTTCCTCTCCTTTTGTTTCTGGTGAGGAGGAAGAAGAGGCAATCAATTTTAGGTGAAAGAGAGAATGACTTGCGATTTTTTTGGAAAAAAACAAAGAAATAAATGATGAGAGAAAAACCTACTTCCGTGATTAATTTTGAAGAGTCAGCGGAAGTGACTTGTTGTTGTTGTTGTTGTTGTTGTCTCTCTTTGATGTCCTGCTTGAACTCTGACTGACTGATCCCCGACTGATGGACTCCTACCAAAGACGTGAATAATTTGTTTGCTCCGAAGGCAAACATATTCTTTTGGCGTCAAGAGCAATAGACACGGTTGATTGAAAGTTTAATTTGTTTTTTGTCCAATCGGCAACCAGAAATACTAAATTTATTTTGGATGTTATTTTTGTAGTATTTGGTACCGATACTTGTTTTTCACTGATTCTAATCCGATTTAGTGTGTTTATTTTCTACTTTTTTGTGCTTCAACTATCTGCTGTAAAATATAGAATTTTCTATCCCACAAATACTTTCCGTTGATTGCATGTAGTTTGTTAACTTAAATTAGAAGAAATCTCATGTGACTATGTGAGACGCGATCAGAGCCATTAATTCTAACCTGGTGGTATGGTAAAAAAACTGTAGCAGAAATTATTGGCTTGGGACGTTGAAAGTTACATTATTAATGTATATTGTCTCCAATAAACTAAAAACAAAGACATGATATTAATATCGGAGTTGGCACAAGTTAATATGTTTGGAATTAGTAAATATTATGGAAATTGTTTTGACATCAATACCGAAATGAATATTAATATGATTAAACATGAGATGAACAACTATAATATACACAATGAGAAAAGACACTAAAAAACTGTCAATAAAATTGCATAATTCAGAAATGAGATATTTTAAAGTCTTGGATGCTCCGAAATACTCGTATGCAAGCGGTGAGGTTTGGTAAGGGATGATAAAAAAAATAAGCACCCTTTATTAGCAGTCAGCTTTTAAAGCAAAAGTTATCTGATTATGATGATGTTGAAAAAAACTATTCCTTTGAAAAAAGGTTTGTGTTGTTAACCTGATGAGTTTTAGAATGTCAACTGAAATATATATATATATATATAAGAATCATATATATATATATATATATATATATATATATATATATATATATATATATGATTCTTCTCTCCAAGTTAGCGATTTGAAAAAAAAACAACATTGCTAACAAATTCAAGTGCCCTTTGGGAGATTGTATCTCCAACGGATTAAACAATGTTTATGTTGGTCACTCCACGAACTTGCTTTCAAAACGCTTGACACTACACTTGAACAGTAATACACTAAAAACATTTTCAGGCATTTAAAACAACATGCCAGGTCACATACACAATTCTGGAAAACCCTAGTTGAAAACACAACTATACTTAAACATGAAAACAATAAACAAAAATGAAAAATTCTCGAAGCTATGTACATAAAACAGTTGAAACCTGGCTTGAACAAGATAAACTATGAAATCTCCAAAAACATCCTTACATGCCTATAATTAATAAAAGAAGCCATTGGTTTATTCCAATGGCTTCCCATACTTATATTTCTTGTTTTCACTCTCGCTTGTTCATGTATGATGTCACAAGCTGTGTTGCGAGATTCGCTTCCAGCCTCTTAAATGCACGAGTTTGTTGTTGCTTGGAAATCTTCCATGCAAACAAACGTGGAACTCTTACGTGGATCTCAAACGTGGAACTCTTACATTCGATCCATGTAAGAAATTGACCGACTCCCTATGCCACTGCATCATGTACCTGACCCAAGTTGCTATCCTCTACCTCCATAAGAGCCAGATCAGGCCGAAAATGGATTACTCTTTTCATATTTGGACGATGGCTACCCAGTCCTCATTTTCCAATCTTGATAAATTTCAAAAGCGTTTCCGAATTCTTGTGGGAAAATCATCATTTTCTATCTCTCTCTCTATCACGACTTCCATGGAAAGTGCTCAGACAAACGGCATTACTTGGTTCCACGTGATCTAACCTTAACGGCTAGGAACCTCAATGGCATTTACATATTAGCAAATCATTCAGATTCACAATCATTTCATCTTCGAGAAATAAATTCTACTCAAGCAACTTTTTTTCCTCCGAACCACTATGTAACCCTATTTTCAAATGGCTGGTGTTATTATTTGCAGTGAAAAACACATTCGTTTGGGAATTATTGCGAAACATCAAATAATTATCGTACTTTAATGACATTTTATGAAATAAATTATTTTAAAAATGTTTCAATATTTGTCTATACATCTGAAATGAGGTTAGCTTTTACATTATTTAAATTGTTTGGACTGTTGCCCTCATCTTTATTGTCATGTTCATGACGTTTTTGGCCGTTTTAAGTTCCGGCGTTCTTCAGGTGATTAGAATTTTGAGACGGACTACTTATTGTGATCACTGGAATATAATTTTCTCGTTCACTGAGCCATACCTATTCTGGATATCTTTGTCAGTTCCATTTAACTCAACCTTTTAAGCTATTGATTCACCACTGCTGTAGGACGCATGTCCTAGTTGATAAAAGCGTTGGTTAGATTCAATGACTTCACTCAATGAGTTGCGAGTTCAGTACTTGGATACAGCAACTTAGAAATAGTTCGTTTTAGAAAATTGTATTAAAGTTTTGTTTTTATAATTTTGCGTATGTTAGTCGGCCCACACGCATTCTGTTACGATTTTATGAAATTTCGAGAAATTAATTCTATACATTGAAAAAGTTGCTTGTATTAGTTCAAAGAAAACATCTTTAAAAAGTTTAAATAATCATTTTTTTGGAAAAACAGGACCTCAGTTAACCATGAGTCATTCTTAATCGTAAAAAAACAGCAATACAACGAAGACATTATTTCATTATAAAGCTATTTTAAGCTATTGATTTACCACTGCTGTAGGACGCATGTCCTAGTTGATAAAAGCGTTGGTTAGATTCAATGACTTCACTCAATGAGTTGCGAGTTCAGTACCTGGATACAGCAACTTAGAAATATTTCGTTTTAGAAAATTGTATTAAAGTTTTCTTTTTATATTTTTGCGTATGTTAGCCGGCCCACACACATTCTATTAGGATTTTATGAAATTTCGAGAAATTAATTCTATACATTTATAAATTTGCTTGAATTAGTTAAAAGAAAAAATCCTTAAAAAGTTTAAATAATCATTTTTTTGGAAAAACAGGACCTCAGTTAACCATGAGTCATTCTTAATCGTAAAAAAACAGCAATACAACGAAGACATTATTTCATTATAAAATCTTCTAAATTTTTTTATGAAAGAGATAATAAATACATTATTATCTAAAGAAAATAATTTTTTTTTTAATCATTTCACCCCGAGCAAGGCAGAAACGCCACTGATGTGCAGGGGGTTACATAAATGTAGAAAGATTAATTAGAAAAGAGTGAGGAGTACAAGCTAGTTAAAAAGGAACAATAGAAAGCTGAGAAAGCAGGTGCAATGACAGATCCATGGGCGGAGAAAAAGTGAAGATTATACAGGGGAGGGGAGAGAACTAGAGTCCAGTGGTTAGTAGGGGAGTATTAACTTTGCTTTTAAATTTCTGGAGGTCGTAGCCGTCAGGAAAGCAAGAATACGGGAGTGAGTTCCACAGGCGGGAAGTGCGAGAGAGGAAGCTGCAGGAGTAGAATTGTCGTCTGCGTTTGGCTAACCTGACTGTGAATGGGTGGGACCCACTTGCCAGTCTGGTTGCACGGGTAAACACCTGTTGAGGAGGCATCAGTGACTTAAGCTCATCCGAGCAGAAGCCATGAAAGTATTTATAGAAGAGACAGAGGGAGGCCACATTTCGACGATGGGAAAGTGGCTGCAGTCGAGTCGCCAGATCAGTACCTATCACATTACAGACTCTCCTTTGGAGCTTGTCAAGAACACTGAGGAGAACGGCAGGGGCACCTGACCATAAATGGCAGCAGTACTCCATGCACGGACGGATGGTTGACTTGTATATATGCAGGATGGATTCAGGTGGAAAAAACATCCTGGATCGACATAGTGACCCAATCTTCTTAGCAGTAGATTTTGCTATGGATTCAATATAGTGCTTCCATTTGAGGTCTGAGGACAGGGTAAGTCCGAGGAGGCGTAGTGTATTACTCTCCGGGAGAATTAATGAATTTTTATAAGAATTGTTTTTATATTTTTTAGTTTCTCTTATAATGATTTATAAAGTTTTGAATCTTTTAAAAGTCTCTCTAGCTTTACCGATGTTAGTTGACATTATTATTAAGTAAAAACTATATTAATCATAAATGGAAAATTAATTGTCGGCTAATATTTATTTTTAAATTTTTTGTGTATAAAAGTGTCGACTTTGTAAATATGTAAGTCTTTTCACGATATTATCAAAAAATTAAGAGAGATAAAACTAGTAAATTTAAAACAAAGGTACCTAAAATTCAATAAAATTGAAGATGGCGGAGAATATATTTACAGAACTTTTATGAGTGATGGGTAGTTAAAATCATATAAAAAGTCGCTCATGTTATATTCCTTAATAAAATTTTACAGATACTTGGAAAAATTTATAAATTTCCGGCTGTTACTAAAAGTTGTCATGCTCGCAATATCTTAAATAAACATCTACCGTCGCGTTAAAAATAAATTTCTGCGATATTTTAAAAAAAAAACGATATTAGAAAGTTCAAAATGTAAATTTTCTTCTAATCAATTTAAATTATTTTGAAATACAGAAAACCATTTCAAATTTTAAGAAAAATACCTAAAATTCAATAAAAATTTAAGATTTTTGAAAATATTTTTTCTAAATTTTCAAGATTGCTGGATCATTTAAAATTATATAAAAAGTCGATCACGCTATATTTCTCAAATACATTTTACAAATACTTTCAAACACTCTTTCAAACACTCTTCCCATCTACCCAACCCCCAGCCTCGGTATCCTTACCCATCTATCACCCTCCTTCTGACATTTCCTATATTTCCTATATCTAACCACTCTTTCTCTTTACCTTCCCCTATGTAGCCCCATGCGCAATAGTGGCAGTGGAATGCCTTGCTTGGGGTGAAATGATTAAAAAAAAATCTAATTTAGAAAAATTATACAAACTTCCGTCGGTTAGTCTAGCTGTCAAACTGTTAACACCTTAAATAAACACCTACCGCCCTATTTAAAATTCATTTCTGCGATATTTTAAGCTTAAATTAAGTATTATTTGTGTCAAATCAGATTAAACTTTAAATCAACTGATATTTCTCAAATTAGTATCAGAAAAATATATTTTATTTCCAAATATTTTTTTAAAAAAGAAAATTAGATGATGGCTAAAATGGCAATAAAATAAATAAAATTTCAGCAATTTCCAAACTGAAACTTCTTCGACTGAATTTAAATAATTTTAAATACCGTAAACCATCTTTTCTTAGAAATAATAGATTTACTCTGTTAACTTGAAATCAAATCTAAAACAAAAGCTTTAGCGAAGATTTTTCCTTTATAGATATCAATTTTACATCTTAGATATCACGTTACTCTGGTGGTGCCCACTCATATGTAAACGAGCTTTTCTACAAATTTTCTTACTGAGAATATGAATGCAATTATCGATGAAATGCTTCATGTAGCTTTTCGACATGTAGGCTTCCACCCACACATGGACCTACCAAACATTTTTTCCATCAATGCTTACATTCCCACGCATAAATTTAAAGCTTGCGCAATAGGTTCGAACGCAAATAGAAATACAGAAAAAGACACAAAAGAAAAAAGAAAAAAGAACAAAGAAAGAAACAAATAAAAGACAGAAAAAAGAAACAAAAGAAACAAATAAAAGAAAGAAAGACAGCATTCATATAAAGAATTCTTTTATTGATTTATATTTTTACGGTATATCTAAATTTTGCAGTTTACTTAAAGCTAAGCGCTTTCGGTCACATAGGACTGAAACACCAGTTTCCGTACGATCACCAAAGTTAAGCGACATCAAGCTTGGGCAATATCTAAATGAGTAACCGTTTGAGAATAGGTTTTGTAATTTTGAATGTGCGGCTGGTGTAACCCTAACGTCAGCCAGTTCAAATAAATAAATAAATGAATAATCTAGATGTCCTGGGCTTAAATTAGCCACACATATTCTCCGTAACTAACCAATAAAAATAAGCGTGGTCATGATCGTAAATTAACTTAAATTTTTTTACGCAAACACGTTGTCCATAACATCAAGCAGGATAAATTAGCATGGCCGGAAATTAAATTAACATATTTGCAAACACACACATCCACCATAACCCCAGCCAAAATAAATAAGCGCTCTAGAAGTGATGACAGTAAATTAGCCTAATCTAATCACAAGCACGCATTGACATTTCCCATAATCCGAACCAGCATAAATAATCAATATAGAGATCATGAACTTAAATTAACGTAACCTGTTTACAAGAGACTATATCCAAAACCAGATATCCCGTGACTCATCAGAGACATAGGGGCACCATATATGCTGCAGCCGCACTGAAAGTGTTGTTTCTTTGGACACGACAGCCTGACGGAGCCCAACCCTTTAGTTTGAATTGGGAGTTTTCCTTCTCCTACACCGGTTGCCACGTATCTATAAAACTCAACCAGTCCTTGTATTTTACCTTCACTTTGGGGAGAGATTGATTCACACTTTTCACAAGTTTATTAGCCAGTAAGTGAATGTACGGATTCCGACTGGAATTCGAACTCGGCTCTCCGATTCCTCAGTTCGAGCCGCTATCCATTAATCTACCATGTTTTCCTATTTACACATCAGTCAGTCAGTTAAGTGCAATACGTGATACGGACTTGTGCGATCATGTCTCGAAAGAGACATGATTGACTGGGCGGAGGATTATCCCGCAGTAGGTTGCCATTAATTTCTGCGGTAGGCTTGCTGCCAGTCAAGGCTATAGAGAAGAGACGGGTTAATCATTCATCATTGTGCATAAGTGAATGCAAGGAATTCAACTGGAATTCGAACTCGGATCCCCGATTTCTCTACACTCTCTATAATCCCAACCAGTATAAATCAGGAATGCAGACGACAGGTGACAGGCGAAATTGTGTTAAGTCATTTGTTTTCCAGGCCAGGAAACATAAAAACAAAATTTTATTTACATTAAAAAAATATTACTTTTGAAAAATAAAGAATGCAAGATTACCTTTGCATTGAAGTAATGTGCTTGTGCTTTTGTAAGTAGATGCATTCAAGGTCAGAGATTATAAACCGTGGACGTTAATGGTCAGGAGCAATAATAATAATTAAAGAATAATGAGAAATGTATCTAGAAAGAAAGATGACGCAATCGAACGAAATTCGGCTCAAATAAGAGTAACGTTCCAGAGAGAGAAACAGCAGAAAATCAGGGAACGCAGGAAGAAGATTAACCAAGCCAATCAACACCCTCGTGTGTGCGTACCTAACTACTTCTGACTACTACTCGACCCATCAATACTTCATTACAATGTTCCTCGTGTCATTCAGCTAGAAATTTAGCTATATGAATATGTGTATTATCATCCTGAAAGACATCATTTTCCTCCATAGACAGATGCTGAAACCTATGATGAACTTGACCACTTAAAATTATTAAATTGTCCTGAGTACTGATTTTAACAAACTTACTTAAATGATATCTGCTATCTCTGTGGGTTATTTGATGCCAAAACCGTAGGGTTTTAAGGTATTTTTAAATGTTCGGTTATAGTGAGAAAGTTGATTTAGTCAGATTTTGATGAAAAAGTTTTGTTTTTGTAGAAAACTGAAGATGTCATCTCGTTTTGTATTCAAAAATGTAATTCTGTCATAATTTACTTCAAAGATTTCTCATGGTAATAATATTTTTCCGTCAAAAATGTATATTTTTTCTATAAAAGTCTATTTTTATCTCTCTATATATTTCTATATTTATATACTTTCATAGTGTTTTGACCCTAGTTTGGGGGTTAACTATTTGCCCATAGCCGGGACCCTAACAAGTGCTACCACTTCTGATCAGGGTGAACCTGAGAACAACAGAAATTAAGAGGTGGTTCCATGCTCCTGACTACCTTCCAATCAGAGCCCTTGCTGCCGGATGCAGTTTACCGTCATACCTAGGATACAATTTAGTGATGTTTATTTTTTTACGCAATGCTTATGAACTTGAAGTGAACGATCGATTTATAGTAGTTCTATAAGTTAGAGAGTTTGAAGAACTTAATCACAATTTAGTGCTATTCAGCGCTGTTCTACATTTTTAAGCGATGACATTTCATAAATCTCAAATAGGCAGTTGTAATGAGGTCGTATTGACAACAGTTGCGTTAACATGAAATATGTGAGCGAATTGGCATTTTTAGCGGTTGCGCTTCATAGGCCTCCGTCATGTTATAACGGAGTCGTGTTATTGTGAATTTGAATATCGATCTAGCGTAGTCCTCCTGTCATATTATAATAGTTAGCTTCCTAGTGTTTCGGAATCAACATATCTCTATCATATAAATTCATCAGTATAAAAATCTACCATCCGCGCCCGTGCATTGAATACTGCAGCCATATTTGTTCGCGGGCTCTTACTATCCACCTAGGGATCCTTGACAAAAACCAACGGAGGGTCTGTAATGTGATCGATCCCGACTTGGCAATTTAGATACTGTTACTTTCTCACTGACGTAATGTGGTTTCCCTGTATCTCTTCTACAAACACATTCAAGATTTCTGCTCCGATGAACTTAGCTCTCTGGTATCCCCCATGTATGAATTTACTCGTGCCACAAAATTAGCAAATAGGTTTCACCCTTTTACTGTAAAACCAAAAAAATGTAAACGCAAATTCTACTCCCTCAGCTTCTTTTCTCGCACTTCCCGCCTGTGGAATTCTCTCCCGTTTACTTACCTCCCCGACACCTACAACCTCCAGGAAATGAAATGTAAAGTCAATAGTCATCTCCTATCTCAATACCTTGCATCCATGCTGCTTTCTTCATCCACTCCAATCTCATCTGTATTCTCATCTTTCTCTTATTCAATTCTTGACACTCTTTCACATAACTTTCCTTCTATGTAAAACCTATGCAACAGTGGTAGTAAACTGCCTTGCTGGGGGCGATATAATTATAAAAATAAGTATAGATTTAGCGATAAAACTTTTTAAACCAGTTTTTTATGACCTTATCCCAAGTAAACTGAGCAGGTGTAAATGTTATATGTATTTTTATATACCAAAACAATGCAAGGAGAATTAACGATAAACTGGAAAGAAAATTCAGGTGACGCGTTTCCTCATAACCAGTAAAAGCTAGCATAGTATTCACATCTCAAAGATAGTCATTGAGATTTGGAAAGTTTGACTGTTTGTCTTAGCAATTTATTAGAAAAAGCAGACTATTTGGCTGACTGGTACTTAAGTTTTAATCTTTTCATTACAGAGAAAATGACAATTCTTAGTCAAAGAAGAAAATAAAGATTTTCACAAGAAGGTCACTTATTTGTATTCGTTTAGTGTGCAGTCTAGTAAAAGAAACAGAAACTTGAAACTTTTGCGTTGTGACCAAGGCTCTAAACAATCAGGTCTTTTTAAATTAAAAATAATCATGTATTAAAAATTTATCCTTAATAAATAACATGTGAAATAATGTTTTAGAAATGTTCCCTAACAAATTTATTTTATTCGTTTTTAAGTTATGTTTTACAAAGTATCCTTAATAAATTAATTTTATTTGGTATTAAAAATAGTCTTTAAAAATTACTTTTATTCTCTTTTAGAAAATTACTCTTTAAAATGACCCTAAATCAGTTACTTTTATTCCGCTTTTTTTAAAAAAAATATTTATTTTAAAAAGTGATCTTTAACTTTTAATTTTTCTTTTTAATTCTTATTCATGTGTAGAAACTTGTTTTAAAAAATGATCTTTCATAAATGATACTTATTTTTGTTCAAAAATTCGATTAAAAGAATTCGTAATTGAGTCGGTGGTGTTTAGTAGGCGGTGTTGAGCCGGTGATATTTAGTTCACGATGATGAGTCACCTCGCGTCCACTTTTAGAACTTCATCGAACTACAGTAACGTCTTAGTTGATGCAAATTTACATGCGTACGAAGAAGGCTCTTTGAAATATTAAACTTTTATATTCAATTTTTCTTTATAATATGTGCTTGGGTATATAGTCTCGCCAATTTTATTGAGTTTCTTTTTTTATTTTTATCGCTTTTCTTATTAAGTATTGCACGTTGTGATAATATTAGACCTGCCAACGCGAAACAAAAGACTCATAAAATAGTTCAACATATAGAAATAAAGACAAAACCAACAAATGAGAATACATTGTTCTACTCAGTAAACTTTTCACAACCACAACTGAATAGAACTTATTTAAACTTAAGTACCATACGGGATACACTTGTTGGAGGATCATGTCTCGCAAGAAACATAACTGACTGGACAAAAGATTTTCCGGCAGTAGATTGCCATTACTTTTTGAGGTTGACTAGTTACCAACCAAGTCTATAAAAATCAATCTGTTCTGTTATTTAAGCAATTGCTGGAGGGAGAATCAGCGGAATCATATCTTTTCAAATGTTATTTGTGCGTAAGTGAATGCAACGAATTCAACCGGAATATCGAACTCGCCTCTCCAGTTTATCGTTCTGTGCCGATATCTACTGCACCACAACGCCCCCAAAAGGCTTAATTAAAACATAACTGTAATAAGCTAAAACTTCAAGGAGAAATATATCAGTTGTAATAATTTTCAGAAAATAAAAGAATAGAAGAAATCTAGGGGATTTTAAACAGGCGCTTATTAGATCACAAAAGGAATCAACTCATTTAAAGTATCAATTTATCAGTGTAATGAATCTAAACATAATTTCGATTGAGGCAGAACTACTTTTATTATTTTTTTAATCATTTCGTTCAAAACAAGGCAGTACTGCCACAGATGTACAGGGGGCTACATAAGACATTTAAAGTTTTAGACAGGGGGAAAGTGAATACTAAGACGAACAAGCTACACGGTGTAAAAGAGAAAGGGCAAGAGAAGGATGTGAACACAGGAATGAAGACTGCTATGTAGAGACAGCTAAGATAGAGAGAAAGAAAAAGAGCAAGATACACG